>CM033470.1:200601559-200983242 GCA_019447015.1 Hymenochirus boettgeri | reverse complement strand
ATATAAGTCGATCCGAGTATAAGTCGAGGTACATATTTTTACCTAAACAATTAGTAAAAGTGATTGACTCGAGTATAAGTCGAGGGTAGAAAATATGACCACTTTGGCATTTCAGGTGTTTGTGAACTACAACTCCCAGCATGCTTTAGCAGCTGGGAGTTGTAGTTTACAAACATCTGCAGTGGAACTGCAAACCCTCCCTACCCAACCTTCCCCTCCCTCCCTGCCAGTAAAAATAATAATAACTGAATAACAACTTAAAAACTGAAATACCGGCAACTTGCACTAACTTGTAAGAAGAATCCGGCTGCCGTATCTCCTGATCGTCGCATCCACTGACATTACTACTCGGCGCCGGGTAGTAAGACAGGCGCCGAGTAGTGACATCAGCGCCGAGTAGTGACGTCAGTGGATGCGACGATCGGGAGATGCGGCAGCCGGATTCTTCTAACAAGTTAGCCCCCATGTCGATCGGGAGATGCGGCGGCCGCCGAGTAGTGACGTCAGTGGATGCGACGATCGGGAGATGCGGCAGCTGGATTCTTCTTACAAGTTAGTGCAAGTTGCCGGTATTTCAGTTTTTAATTGTTATTCAGTTATTATTATTTTTACTGGCAGGAGGGAGGGGAAGGTTGGGTAGGGAGGGTTTGCAGTTCCACTGCAGATGTTTGTAAACTACAACTCCCAGCTGCTAAAGCATGCTGGGAGTTGTAGTTCACAAACACCTGAAATGCCAAAGTGGTCATATTTTCTACCCTCGACTTATACTCGAGTCAATCACTTTTACTAATTGTTTAGGTAAAAATATGTACCTCGACTTATACTCGGATCGACTTATATTCGAGTATATACGGTAACAATAAAAAAATATGCATTATGAGTTGTTTAGGGAAAAAAGCTTTCAAATTTTGTATTATAGGTAAATATTGTAAATATTTTTCATGTGTACTTGTCCTTTAACTAACATCTACCAACATTAACTAACAGTTATATTAAAATTTACTAACACTACTAACATATGCACTTTGAGTCCTTTAGGAGAAAAGCACTAAAGGCCCCGCAATCATTTGTGGCGGTTTGCGAAGCGCTATCGCCAATCACAATGTCTATAAAAGTAACAAGAAAAGTGCAGTAACTTCATATAGTCATTATACATAGACAGAGCTTGTCAGAAATATCTGCCGCAAACCGCCTGATTAGAGTGGTGCAAAAGGTGGTGTTTTATACAACTCAATCACAGTTAAAATTTTATATATAAATGTGATACTTGCCTTGGACATTGGGCGGATGTCCTGGATGTAGTTACGCCGCGTGCGCTTCAAGTCCGACCACCTCTTTTGTAGTTGTGGGGTGGTCAGCTGGATTGAAACTGCGTTAGCAGTTTCCTCTGCAAGTGGCGCAAAATGCACCTTTTGCGCTCCTTTATATTGGGGTTGCCAATTGGCATCCCGTTGTAACCCCGCCTGGTAAGGTACTCCACTACCACATGCTGCCATTCCATGCTGGGCATGTTGTCTGTAGGCTAACTAATAGTGGAATAACACCCACCCACATTCGAAGCTTGATTTTAGAGCCTGGATTGCAATAGAAGTCAATGGGAAGAGAGCATTATAATCGAATGCAGATAAATCGAATATGCGAGTAAATGTCTATATACTAATACGCAGTAAATTCGAATTAACGAATATGTGAGTAAATGTCTATTATACCAATACGCGAATAAATATCGAATAAACAAAAATCCGAGTAAACTGTCTATTATATCAATACACGACTAAATATTGAACTATTGAATCCGCAAGTAAAATGTCTTTTATACCAATACGTGAGTAAATATCGATTATCGAATCTGTGAGTAAATGTCTATTATACCAATACGAGAGAAAATATCGATTATCGAATCTGTGAGTAAAATGTCTATTATACCAATACGCGAGTAAATATCGAATTATCGAATCTGTAGTAAAATTACGGCGAGTAATAACGAATTATCGGATCTGCGAGTCGTTAATGGATAATTATCGAATGTTCGAACGCGAGAGCTCGAAAGTAGCACGCGTGAGAATAAAACGTTTTCGAAAATCCTGGATATTCGAACATGTTCCCCAGACCATTTCCCAGGTCCCACAGCTATTTACATTAAGTTACCATTGATATTTTTATTGTATTTCATTCGAACTTTTCGAACTTTTGACTCCCATTAACCTTAATGGGTCTGGTTTTCAAACTTTCCATAAGTTCGAACGTTCAAAAACGGACAGAACATTTGAAAGTTCGGCCATCTCTATTAAAGAAACACTGCCAACATTTTTTTACAATTAAAAAAAGTTTTTTATTATAAGAAATAATGCACTTCTTACCACTATAACACTATAAACATAAGGATATACAATCACCGAATTCCCTGCTTTACACTATAAGGGGCGCATTATCCATCAAAGGAATAGTTAAGGTTGGCCCCATTGTTTTGACAATGTACTAAATGGTCTATTTTTGCTGAATTATCCAACACTCAATAGTAATGGAAACCGATTATTCTTTTTGTAAGTCTTTTTTGAATAGCCTGTTTTCCTTTACTGTAATACTTTCTTTTTTTGTGAATAAAGCACAAATGAACACTTTTTAAAATGTAAAAATAGGTAGAAAAAGGGATCCCGAACCGAACAAAGTTAGGAGGGGAGACATGACCAGGTGAGCAGGACTATGGGGATTGGCCAATAGCTGGCAGGGGTTGGACCTTTTCCAGCTGACACCCTTCAGAGAGGAACATCCCACCATCCCTCACTTCCCCTGGTTAGCTTTTAAGGTTACCCTTGCAACGGGAATTGGTCATAGATGCTCAGTGGCATGATCAGCTGTTCAAATACTGAAAATAACTTAATGTCCGGTTCCAGACTTTTAAACAGCTGATTGTGCATATGCTTAAGGTTCAATGAAGCTCTGGCCAGATTTGTCACAGCTTGGGGCAGATCCTTGGACGTCTGCCAGAATAGATACAGGCAGTTGTATTTGTAACAGGATATATCAATGCCAGTGGTCATGGATATATCCTGTTAATTAGCTACTATAAGGGGAGCTCACGTGGCATGTGTTGTTCTGAAAATTGAGTAAAGTCTGTGACCAATTATACAAATGTATCTGTCTGTCATCATTGGAGGATGTGGGAGTAGGGGGGGAGGGGAAAGACAGACACTAAAGGTGTAAGGTAAGAGTAATTAACCCTACCTAGTAGGTCATAGCTTTTGCACCCTCTGTAGTGTGTATGCTTAGTAACTAGGCTACATGAATATCTTTTTCAAATAGACAGAGTGCCCTTTTATCAGGGAGATATACTATAGGGCGCAATAATCCAAATAGTGCAAAACCCATGTTATCATGTGATATCGGGTTAGCGTGTTTTTTCTAGTGGTTTTGTAGGGTCTGTGATGTTTCCAGTACTTTTTCGGAAACAGCATTGGGCACCCAATACAAAAACATTGGTATTTTAATTGGTACATTTAAAAAATCCCAGCTCTATTACATAATGTTTCCTGCATTGTGGGCGTGAGGTCACGTAAGTAGCAATATAAATTCATCTACCTTTATTTCTATATCCCCAATATTGCAGTGAAGTAAACAATATTCTCAGCCACCCCATAAAATGTCAGTATGAAGGAATACTACCCATTTTCATGCAGTATCCTTTTGGAATCCATTAGTATGCACAGAGTTCCATGGGTAAGGCTATGAGCAATGATTATCTATTTGGGAGTGGTGTTTTATTGTTAATTATTTCCATGCACTCTTTCATAGAAAAGCCATCTACTAGAATACTGTGGGACTTATTGCCCTGATACCAAATACATCTGTTGTAAACTCTGCTTAAAAATAAAATGGATTGAATATGAAAATGCAGTTGTATTGTAATCCACTGACTCCAGAGTCGACATGAGTGAGCTGCTTCTGTGACTGCAGGGGGGCCTGGACGCTAGGTATATCCCAACATATTACTTTCCTTGCCACAGATTTAACCCCTGAACTCAATAACTGCTGTAGATGAAGCAGGGAGATTATAGTGATTTCTAGCTACCCCAATGGTTGACTCTTTTGTGTTCTTGTTTGTTACAGTTTTTTTTTATTTCCCAGCCAACAATAATATGTGAATTGCGCACACAGTAACATTTTTACAAAAGAGAAACCTACATTCCTAAAATTTTATGTAGCAATAAAAATAATCAATAACTGCAATATTTCTGCAGAAAATAACTATAAATGCAATACCACACCATGTGGTTCGATGGATTCCCCCTTCATGATCAGAATTCAATCCTTTTACTTTTACCAGATAGCCGTTTACATAACGTGCAATGAGTGAATGAAGTTACTTGTTCTGTGTTATACATGGAGCTCTTGCCAAATTCACCTCAGGAACTGAGCAAATTGTTCTTGAACACCTTTCAAAAAGAATGTATAATGTATGCTACAAAGCCGTACATTACAATATGTGACTCATTTATGTCCTTCTGGCCAAAGCTTGTGTCCAGTACTTCTGGCATTCTAACACACATACTTGTTAATTAATAAATATAGGCAATATGCAGAAAGCAAAAAAATGAATTATAGAAGAAAAATAAATGTACAATATAAAGTAAAGTCCCAGGATTGTCACTAAAATGGAACTGTTTTCCAATACTAACCATTCATGAGAGATCAGGATTATTCATAAAAGTTCTTATCGTTTAAAATGTGTCTTATTTTGCCCCAACCAATCAGATGTTAGCTTTCAAATGTTAAATAAGATCTGATTGGTCGGGGCAAAATTAGCACCATTTTAAACGATAAGAACTTTTATTGAATAACCCTGTATTCTGCTCAACCATTTTACACAAGCTGGCTGATGGTAGGCAATAGTAATGCAGACTGGATTCCATCATATTACATTTCAGTTCTTTTACAGCAGACTGGGATTCGTGGAATTTTTCATTCATTAACTGTATAGTCATCAATTCCAAACATGGCAGTATTGCTAGAATATTTATAAATTGAAGATTCTGCATCTTTACTTCAGACCCATAGCTATGAATAGGATTTTCATTAGAGTTTTTTTGCCCCTGTGGGCTCCCTTGTACATCCATAAACTGGTTATCTGTCTGGCACTAGAATCCTTATACAGTATGATCTTGCTTCAAATATAAATGTATATATTTCTTCAGGAGTAAGCTCTTGGGAAATGAGTAACACAAGACACTAATGTAGGTTTCCAGTCCTCTTTATTTAAAAATATCATCACAGCACAAAACATTATTGTGTTTGAAATTCTTTGAGCGTGAGTCACATTACCTTTTCAGCTCTAAGGAGAAAACATGTAGATGAGTCACTTCCATAGTCTTTAATAGTTAAAGGGATGGTGGCACTAATAAATGTAAAGGCAATATATATATATATATACACATATATATATATACTATATATAGTATATATATAATATAATATATTATTATTATACACACAAAAATAGTATAGTTAATCAAAAATTGTTTTTGCCATCATAAAATCTCTTGTCATCAGTTTGATTTCCTCTCCCAACATATGCATGGAGAACCTTTCCCCAGAATGTTTTTGCTAGTGATTTCAAGCTTTTGTCTATATGCTTATTTTGATTTTTTTTTAAGATGCTGGACTAATTGCTACTAATATTTGACTGTAGTACACAGGTTTAATAGGTCATGAGGCTCCTAGGTGACTTCTTAATTCCTTTTTAAAGCTGCAGACCTATGCAAACTGATTACACAATTTATTTCACACAAGCCTTGCCACAAATTCTTCTCATTCCCAGGCCAGTTAGTGCAAACATATTGTGTATTCAGATTAGGAAATATACGTCAAATCTATATCACAAAAGCTATTTAATGATTACTTCCTTTTTTCGTTTTGTATAATCCTATATGCAATTTATGTATACAGTTTTACAGACAAGAGGATAAGCAAGTAGTTCTAACAAGATAAATACATTACCGTACATGGTAATAACAAATCAATCACAACATAAAGCCATCTACCAAGTTCATAGGAGTATGACTCTTGCTTTTATTCACAATATAACATGGTATGTAGTTGTTGTACCCCACAATCTCTTGTAGCATGTATGGTTTTTTTTGTTGTAGCAACTAATAACTAAAATCATACAATTAACATAAAACTGTAACTCTTACAATTTGTTATAATGACATTTACCTAATGTCGAACAGATCTGACTTCACATGTGACTCTCTGAAATGAATTACCCACAACTGTTTTACTACTAAAGATCATAAACAGTCCTTTAATATTTGGAGTCCATATAGACATACCCCTCTTACCTTTAAATGAACCTTAAAGCTACCTTCTTGAAGATGAATCTTATATGGATTGCACATTTGATAGTGTTCCAGAATAGGGCATTGTAATCTAAGTTAATGTCATGGCACTATGGGTTCTTTACTAACAAAGGTGTTGCAGTGTCCTTTGACTGTAAGATTTTATGGTACAATCTATTTAAAAAAAAGATTTGACATTGGGAAACCAATTAATAGTACAGAACTGCAACCACTTATTGCTTGGCAGGAATATTACCATAGCCTGCTGAATGCTGTTGACCTTTTTTCTGTATGTAATTGCGTGGGATTAAAATGGCTGTGTAGCAAAAAGGCAATAAGAGAAGAAAAAAGATGTTTCAAAATATCCCTAAATGTTAAAATGAATGGCTTCATGTTGAGTTGTGATTAAAGGGGACAATTAAACTTTAAATAGAAGCATGTTAAACAGAATGACATCTTTCAGTCACAGAGAGTAGAAAACTAAAGCAAGGTCGCTATAACATTAAAAGTGATTTGTTGTGTACTCGATGGTTATGCTATTTCTCAGTTAGGGCCATATTTATAAAGGAGCAGATTTATTTGTGCATTTAAATTAATTACTAAACATCCATGCCTTTATTTATTATATAGAAATGACACATTTCATTCAATAAAAATAGGTCACAACACTACCTAAAAATGCATTTACACTGGCAGGGTTATTCAATAAAAGTTCTTATCGTTTAAAATGGTGCTAGTTTTGCCCCAACCAATCAGATGTTAGCTTTCAAATGTTAAAAAATCTATTGGTTGGGCCAAAATTACCACCATTTAAACGATAAGAACTTTTATTGAATCTCCCTGTATACATCTAAACTTGGTGTAAATAATGTCAAAAATATACACTTATATTAAAGATATACAGTATCTACCCTGGTGACTTGTCCTTGTCAGTTATCTGCCTGCAATTGCTATTTTTCTCAGCTTATTACATGCATTTCTAATAAGATATAAAAGGCTAGGCCACACACAGCATTTTAACATTCAATCCGATCAGGAACCAATCGCGTGTTAAAAAGCCCACGTTAGTGTTGTACATTGGCCTGTTCACACTAGCAGGGAGATTCACCCAGAGCCGCAAATTCTCTGGGCAAATCTAGCTTATGGGATTTACCAGAGCTGCGCGCTCTGGGTGAATCTCCCCGCACATAAGTATTAGCTGGCTATAGCTGCGTTAAATACTTACCCGCTAAGACCCACGCGGCCTCTGGTAAATTGCTTTGCAAAGCGAGACTTAACATTGTGCTAACCAATCGGAAATCGCGGCTGCAGCTCTCCTCATAGGCGCTCCAATTGTGCAACAATACAGATGATGCAGTCAAAGGATAGTAAGACACGTGAATTATTGGCTAATTGCCTTCATTCTGGCAAAGTAAGCTTTCTCCTACCTCCATGCAGTCAATCAAGGCTGTAGCTGCTGATATCACAGACAATAATTGACTGCAGTTTCCCTTGCTTCTCTTCTGCACATGTTCAAGCTAAAAAAAGCTCATCGAGCAGAGGGGGGAAACAAATAGATAACTTATGATTCATTTCATTTGGGGTTACAGGCAGACAATTTACCAGTCACCAGTTTTTTTAAGGGTAGACATGCCCTTTAAAAGTGGGGCATAAAAAGTAGTGTAAATCAATGCGGCTTTATAAATTACTTAATAATAATAACCCTAATTCCACCACAAATTCAACTCGCCCTGTATGCAATGTCAAAATCCTTTTTACTAGCACAAAAAATAAAGACGGGATATACCAATATAAATAAAAATAGCAACTCAGCGAGGAATATGGTGAGTGATTGTATATTGCCAGTTTTACACTTTGTTAACTTTTTCACCTGCTCTATACATTCATAGTATTTACAGTATATTCTTGCTCAGGTTAATGGTTTTCTTGTCATATGACATGTGTTGTTGTGAACTTCGAGTACACAAGAGACTGAGATACAAAGGATTTCTTTGTAGAATGGGACTGCCAGGGCTAGGGAGAATGGAATACCAGTGATTTGCATAAGCTCAGTACAATGTCAACCTTTATTTTTATGCTGAGGGCTGCAGCTGCCAGAATTCTGCCCTCTCCTCCCTTAAATCACTAAGGCTTTCCTCCAGTGTTGAATGACTAAACAGGTTATCTGTTAACTGAGCATTTATCATATGACCTGCTCAGCGCCCACAGGCTTACCCTGCTAGGAATGAACGAATACATTCTGATCTCGCTGCCATGTAAATGTCCACTAGGTGGTGCTTGTAATGTAGGCTGATATTTAATATCTCATCATTAAATATATCAAATCACATGGATCAACAGACTACTGATTGCCTTTTTACCATGAAAATGTTTATTTAATTTTTACACTTTTTTTGATGTATATTTTTGACATCAATGATGACAAAGAATGATTTTAAAGCAATTCAGTGTAAACATGTATTATATATATTAAATAATAATATATAGCATAATGATATATATAATATATATATATATATAATCCTTATGTAGCCATTACCTAAATGAGCTTCTGGCCTTCTGCACCTAGTATGGTAGTATGTCATGTCCTTATCTGCAACAGTGATAATGTCTCCAAATTCTACCTCAATATATAAAGTATAATGGGCAGCTGAAAGCCTGATAGAATTTCACTTGCAGCATGGTATAAGTATGTGAATATTGCTGGTTTGTTTAGCAACTAGCTTAATTTTGGACATCAGAGATGATATAGAGATTTATATAGCCTTAAACAGCTGCTAGAAAGACAAACTTAAAACTGAAAAGGGATGGGCTGTTGCTCATATCCTGTATTTAAATATTAGGCAATCTTAGCAAGCTCCTGACACATCATACTTACAGTATGTTCATTGAGGAGGTCCGTTTGTTGGACGAAACGTGTCTGGTGTTTCGTTCTATTTGAATTGCTCCCCCTGCCCTAACCTGGCACTGCTATACTGTGGCTACTAGCGATCTCCAGTCTGATGTTCTAAGATTGGGTTTGATTTCTCTTACATTTTATGCTTATTGAACGCATGTTATACCTATACCCATATATTAATGTGATATAACATAGGGCCTTGTATACGTGTATTGGAATATAAATTTCGGATTGTGTTTTGTCCTCTGTTTTTTATGTTCTAATTGTTCTATTGGGGTGCACCTCTAGTTGGAGTAGCATTTATCTGTGCCACACAATCCTGCTCATCAGTGCCCTACTTTCTCTTATTTAATATTACAGTAGGATCATTACAGTATTATGAACACACAGCACTAACAGGGTTATTCAATAAAAGTTCTTATCGTTTAAAATGGTGCTAATTTTGCCCCAACCAATGAGATCTTATTTAACATTTGAAAGCTAACATCTGATTGGTTGGGGCAAAATTAGCACCATTTAAAAGATAAGAACTTTTATTGAATCTCCCTGTAAGTATATTAAAATGAAATATCTGACATAAAAACAGAATTTTACTACATTGTATGTACAACATCTGCTTTATAAATCCGTCCCAGGTGGCACGTCTAATTAATTCCTAACATGCAAAACCTATAAAGTGTGTATTGTAAGGGTAGTGAGTTACTTTAAAACCTAAAGACTTTGGCATTTGAGGATCTCTGGAGTATTTATCTAAGTGTGTTAGGAACTTTTCCAGAAATAATTTACCTCATAAAGGAACTAAGGATATGTAAACATACATTTTTCAAGACATTTTTCTAAATCAGATGATAAAATTGGAGATCAGCGGAGAATTTAATCATGTCATCTTGGTAAACTATGATAGTCTAGAAAGATATTTTAACAAGGCATGTGTCTTAATTAAATCAAGATCTGGAGACACATGTGCAGAAGGGAATTAGAATCCCATAATCAATAATAAAAGCAACACTTAAAAGAATCTCTAGGAATTTTATGCCGTTGAGTAAGGTCTGTGAAACTAAAGCTACCAGCTTAGGAATAAGTCTGAAAAGACTGACAAAGCCTTAAGGTGCCCATACACCTTTTGGGATTTACCCTTTATCGTCAGTGTGTAAGGGCTCTTCCTCACCGATCATAGCGCAGAAGAAGTCGGCATTATAATAGGTCAGGAACAACAGAAATATTCCGTTGGTCGATATCGGCTCTCTTTACTTAAAGTAAAGAGGCCGATCCGATCATACTGTGTATGGCCACACAGCCATCCAATCCCTATACCATGTATGAGGTCAGTCAGATCCATGTGTGGGTCCTACAGCATGTGTGCAACAGATACCACTTTTATCTGCCCACCTTACAGGGTGTTTAAGTTTCTCCACATTTTAGTGTTTTCTTAGAAGCCTTACCCATATGAATTTCCCAACAAAAAAGGCTCAAAAGAAACAAAACTTGTCTTTATTGCCAAATACTACAAGTAAACTGAGGCACGATACAGCCCTTGGCAAAGTATGTTTTGTCACGAACCCCCCTGTCCGGTCCACTTACCCACCTATCAGTTTATCGGAACACACACTCTAAATAACCACAGGTTCATAAAACAGAACGGACAAGGAGGGGTAGTGAACAAATGATATAATATACGCTAATATTTCTCAATATTTATATCTCCACTGCCACCACATTCCAAAATCAGCAGATGACCTGCTAAATGTATCTATGGGGTTATCCACCCCCCTAAATTATACAATCCTGTAGAAAAAGGTTATCCACACCTATTCTCTATACACAGTTATATATATTGTAAAGGTGGTAAATGTAAGAAAGTCATAAAATGATTTAAATTGTGATATAGTTTGCTGTTATTGTGGCACAAGACACTAATGGTAAATGGTTTCAGTGCTGGTCCAGTCCAGTTTAGATAATTTATTCCCTGTTTGGAGGAAGTTTGATCAGGCAAGAGCCTGTGGTCTGCAAGCAGGCAGACCAGTACCTCGAGTGTCAGAGTTGTAAACCCCAGTAGGAGACTGGGTCCACCCAGCTAATTCTCCAGGGAGAGAGACAGAGGTGTGTGAGTACTGGACTGTGAGTGTTCAAACAGTCAGGGATACTTATTTGTATTAGTTAGGCCAGTGTGGCTAGGATTTATTATTTTATTGTGTGAGCTAATATCCTAAATAAAACTGACTGAGGTCAGTCTGAAAATCAAACCAAAGACTGTTGCCTGCTTCTGTATGTTAAATTGTGCCCAAAGGCTGTCTTTTCTGGGAGACAACGGTCGTGCTACCTGAATGTTACAATATATATATATATATACCTAAACAACTTTTGTTTGTTTTGGGATTACTCAGAATAGGACAATAGCCTTTTAATACTTTATATCATTTATTAAAATAACAAAAGAGTGCATAAAAAATATATAGAAAAATAAGTTAACTTACTGAACATAAAAGGTAACACACAGGTGAGAGTAGAATGGGATAAAAGAAAGATACTGAAAAGTCCATGAGCACAGTCCAAGAAACTTACAAGTACAAGTCCTGGTGAGTGTGTTAATTCTGAGTGGGGATTAAACCCACCACCAGGACACTGTCTTGTACTGTTTAATACATTTCAAAAGACATATCTGTTGTATTCAATTAGATCAACTGGACTTGAAGTTTAGTTCTTGAATACGTTTCGCTAGTCATCTGACTGCTTTCTCATTCAGAATGTGCCAATTATGTACCCTGGAAATCCCAATTAGCATATCACAGCCAGGTGTTAAGGGTTATGATTGCATAGGGGCTAACAGATTCATGTGCAATTCTTACAAGCAGTAAGCAGTTTTGTAGTAGCTGGAATGGTTTTGACAGTTTGTGTGCTGTATACTGTATGCATTATTGAAGTTGGTATGGGGGAAAATAGCCAGGTCAGTGGTCAGAGCCTGAGCAAAAAAGTCTTTATTGAAGGCATGCAGCAACACACATACCTTGAGTAAGTGCTACTTACATGTATTTATTATAGATTAAGATGATGCAAAGTCATTTTTTCAGTATACATACACTTTAAGGTTTGGTTCAGGTTATTCTCCAGATATTCAACCACTGCCAGGGGAATTGACAGAGAATTAAAATGTTTCTGTTCCAGTCCTATTTAATAATGGTTAGCATGATTTTAAGAAGGGTATTGTGTGGTTGCATGGCAGCTGCCACAATCAATTTATATCGTGGTTGCACCACTTTTAGTGGGACTTTTGAATGCTACCAGACAGCTGCAGGTAAAGTCAGTCAGCAGGTAAAACCCAACTGGGATCTACCTAGAGCAGCAACTGCAATATTATCTTTTTACTTTTGTTTTTATTTGTTTCTATTTCCTTATCTCAAATGTGTTCAGAATTAAGGAGGCCAGTCAGATTCTGTATGAACTTTAAAGTCCAGTTGATGTAACTTAGTACCACAGATATTACTACTATACTTTCTCAATTGGAGCTCCGGTAAATCCGCCTATATATAGACTTTTACAATGGCATCACCAGCCACAAGGAGAAAGAGAGACAGGATCAATGATATGTATAAGTATATTTAATGTCACACCTGAAAGGTATTATGGACTAGCTATTTTAAACAGTAAGATATTACTGAATATTCATTCCAGTTTTAAAGAATAAAAGCTACAATATAAAATATAAACCAACCAACTGGATTTTATACTACCTAATTAACAGCTGTTTCACCTCCAATTATTGGATTTGTTCTTTAATCTATTTCCCAGGGAGATGGGAAGTTTACGCCTACATGCCTGGGTGGTTGCAATTAGGAGCTCCTTCTTTTGCACATGCACGGCTATCTCCCACTACCATAAGAGATTGTAGATATATGCGGGATTTAATTATAGATAGATAGATATATTACTCCATGCTACCCGATAATACTAAGGTAGCAGGGTTTTAGACTTACTTGGCCAGTTCAGCCAAATATGATCACCCTCATGTCTCACTATACATGCAAGCAATGCAGTTAATTTGTTCAACCTACACAATTGCTGTTTTTTTGTAGATCACATACCATTTAGGAACAGGACAAGGCAAAAGCCTGGGAAATGCACCAAAAAAACCTCACGCCACATAGTTGTGGAGATTCACCCAAGCTCGGTGCTCAGGACGAATCTCCCAAATAAGATTCACCAGAGGCTATGTGGCTCTTGATAAACCTTACTCCACATAAGATAACTGGCATTAAATACTTAATGAGAACTGTACGCACAGCCTCTGGTGAATAGGCGTGCATGTGTATTTACCGATACTAGCTAAAGGGTTAGAGTCATGTTTATTGCTCATAAATATAGGTGATTGTGTTTTTTGTTACAGTACAATGGGGATGCAGCTATCCATTTAAAGAATGCCATGTCATTAAAAAGCTTTATGAAAATGAAATACATTGTTATATTTTGGTATTTGTAGATAACCTACTCAACCATAAAAAAAAATAGAGTTCATGCTACAAATTATGTGCATAGTAAGAAAGTGGAATTTTAATTTTTAGTCTGGGTTTTATTTATTTATTGTTATATTGCAACAGTTTATTAACATGAAATGACCTTTCAACAGATTTTGATGTAATGAATGTAAAGTACTTTGACCTGACTACTCCTGTGCTGTGACGGCTTGCTGTACATAGTCAGACAAGAAGGAAGGTTTGTTGACATGACGGTGACTTCATGCTGTAAATCATGTGCCATATTTGGCAGAACACCAAAATGCAACAAAGAAACTAAACAAACCAAACTATCTACGTATTTACTTAAACAACGGTTAAATAAAAGTAGCTGGGGCAGGGGGGGTATGATTGGTACTTTTTATCTCCCATATAATTTCTATAAGGAGTGGAAGCACAATGAAAACTCCTTCTGCCAGGCTTCCTGGGTGCTTCACACTATCTTCAATACAGGAAAGCCCAGGGCCATAACCTGGCAGTGAAAACCGTATGGGCTGTAGCTCCTCAATAAACAATAATGGGAGGTGGGAATCCCCAATCTTACCTCATATACCAGTTAATCTTAATTTCTAAAACGTTAATTTTTACAGTATAGTTGTCCTTTAAATGAGAATAAAGAAAAACTTCAAGCTAATACTCTTTGCCGACATATAACACATAAATTGCTGATTAAAAGTATGTATGTCTTTACTTTTAATAGAATCCGAACTAAAAGATATACCTGCGTGTCAGCAAAATGTGTGTAGGAGCTTTTCCCGACCGATCAGAATGCCGACGAATGGCCGTAGTAGGAACATTTCTGTCAATCGTTATCGGCTCCCTTTACTTGAGTAGAAGGAGCCAATAAGATTTTGCTGTGTATGGGGATCAATCGGGTCTGTGTTTCACATTGGTATCTGTCGGCACACAGCTGTAGGATCGCATCTGTATGGCCAGTTTAAGAATCACTGTAGAAGAGAAGTTAAGTTCTGCCCCTGGAGCTAAAATATCGTTCTGAATGTTCATAACAAGATATTAAAACTTCAGTTTCCTTATCATAATCTGTTTTTTTTTATAACTTTTGTTTAGAGGTTTGCTTCCTCAGAATTTTGTGCTCTTAACACTATTAATTGAGCTTAAATTACAAGGTCAGCAAGGATTACCTCTTAAAGTAACCTTTACTTTCAGTAAAACTATAATTCCAAGTTCCACATAACTTCCATTACTTCCAAACAATGCACTAGTTTTAGTAAACTTTTAAATTGGCTTGAGAGGCCAAATTCTGGAAGTCAACAACCATGGCTCACAAACCTCTATTAAGGGGAACTGTGGACTCCATGCAATGTCCTTAATTAAAAAGAGCAACCATACCTTTAAAATGAATCTAGGATTATGCTTCTAGCTGCAGTCTATCCAAACTTACAGCAGTAAAAGGGTGATTTTTCCTGCTAGCACGTGAGCTGTGAAATCGCCATTGCCTCTACCCTCAAGTCTCAGGATTGAGCATGCTCACTTATATCATCAGCTACATCAAAAGCCCTGCCCTAAACTTCTCCCTAAGAGTCCATAGGTAGAGCATAGAACAGAGAATGGTTGTAGGTCTGAAACTAGTTTTACAAAAGATTGATTTTGTGGGGTGGAGATTTCTACATAGTTCATCATGTGCCTTTCACCAGCTCAGAAACACGGACGACCAAAGTGTAAATTTGCAAGCCTATAACTTAAGATCTAGAAAAGCTAGATACATCATCCTAGGCATGTTTGAATTTTAAATAGAGACCACAGTGACACTTTTGATCAAAGAGTACATTCAACTCTCTTTGACTAAATTTAATTATTTAATAAATATGTATTATTGTGATTTTATTTGTAATTTTATCACTTTTATTTTATAATTGTAGTGTGTGTGTTAGAGAGACATAGTTCGATCCTGGGCCTGAGCTGAGATGCCTGTTTTGTCTAACTAACGGTTTGTGTTGGCCATAACGATCGCAGTATCCCACTCCTCCCGGATCGTGCGGAAGTTTCCCTTATCTCATTCTGGGGTGGTCTCCTGCACTCCCTGTAGACCAGCCCAGACTCCCGGATTTGATAGGAGATGAGTCATACCCACTTTCCAAGGCCATGCCCTGGAAAGCCCGGAACGCCCCTAACCCCTCCCTAACCCTGCCTCCCACCACCTCTTAGCCCCCCCCCCCACCCATTTATGACTGTATTTCTCACACCACAGTTTTGAGCTAAAGACATGAAAGTCAGACAGACATGGGACAGGACACATAGAAGAAGGAAACTCCACAGCATTAAAGCATAGGGATACATGGCTGAGAGGGAGGGGGAGCAGTATTGCTAGGCAGATTTTAAAAATAAAATGAGTGGAAAGGCTAGGGGTTTTAAGGGCAAGAGATGGCTAGGGGTTAAACAATGTTGCAGTTTAGAGTAGGGAAGGGAAACTTAGTGAGGATAGGGGAGGGTTCAGGGGCAGAGAAGCAGAGGAGACAGAAGAAGTTTCCCACGAAGAAAACCACCTGCAGAAAACGGCTAAAGGGGGCGCCCAGCAGAGCTGAACTCACCTAGCTGTAGCACACCATCACTGGCTTTCCTGGCAGCCATGGAGAACATCGAGCGACGCTGCAGGAGCTGAGGACAAGGGGAGATGCCTGGCTCCAAGCAGACTGCGAGGATCAACTCAACCTGAAGCCATCGACATCCAGAGCAGAAGGAGAGCGCGTCCACCAGACGTCTGAGTCCAGACACGGCCCGTGGTTGCAGTAAGGAGGAGGGAGAAACAGCAGTAAGCCCATTCAATCCCGCCATCCAGGAGCAGCACGAGATCCCGCAAGAAGAAGCAGAGCTGGGATCGCGATGTCATCAGCAGGCATGGGACCGTGATGTCATCAGGAGGCGCAGGACCGTGATGTCATCAGGAGCGCCGGGACGTCAACACGCAGACACGGAAGACAGAGGGGGAGCGGGGCTAACAAAGCCCACCCAACAGCAGCAAAGGGACCAGAGGAAAGCAGGATCCAGCCAGTAACGGGGATCAGCTGGGATTGCTGATTCCCAGTCAGGAGACCCAGCACAAGGAGACAGCAGGACACCGAGGCTGCACCTGCAGCAGAAGAAAGATCCCCCTGCTCATCTCAGAAGGCGGACAGGGGATCCCTGCACAGCAAAGAGGAAGAAGGGATCTTCAAAGCAGCTTCAGAGATCCAGCCTCCACATCCAACGCAGTGTTTATCCCACCGCAGAGGCATCATCGCAGAGGACACCAGATGAATGAAGAAACAGCCAGAGCTCAGCGATGATTTCACTGGACCAGCAAGAGGAGTGCCATGAAGAGTTCCAACATTCAGCTGCGAGTCAAGGGTTCCCACGGCAGTCAGCATGCAAGAGCTGACCAGCTTATCGGTGGTCCCCTGACGGGGGTCCTGGCACCAAACACAAACAAATCACCGACAAATTACCAATCAGTACTACCCATCCAATAGTAGATCCTACAGGGCAAAAGGACAGGATGTTCGGGGAATTTCTAGGGGGACTGAAGGATTTAATGAGGTCCTGGGAAACAAGGCTAGCACACAGAAGGGGGGAAAAGTAGTGCAGATAGAGGCATAGGAGGACAGGCACAGATAGAAGTCGATCCAACCCAGGCCTGGGTAGCTCTGGACAGGTAGCAGCCAAATAGGGTTAGAAACACCAACAAACAAATAGCGCATAATGGAGCATAGCAAGGGGCAAGAAGGGGGCGAGGTAGGAAAAAGACGGGTTGTCAGATCTATCAAAAGGGGGCAACCTACCTTTGCTTTGAGGGCCCTCTGGGCACCACTTAAAACCAGAGTTGCGGGAGCGTATATGGAGGGCAATACGTGGACTTCTTTGCACTTCTACCCACAGAAAGGGTACAGGTGGAAAGGATTGACAAAGCAAGAGGAATACAAGAAGGAAGACGAGGAGTCCAGGAGGGTGCGGCTTATACCAAGAACATTCCAAATTGGCTGCAAGCCTCCTTTATATTTGGCAGCGTTCTGGGCGAAAAGTCGCCAGGCGAATGCCCCGCCTTGTTTTGCTATTTAGATGGCATATTTGAGGCATATAAAACGTTCGGTGGGTTAGCATGGTTTAAAATACGATGAGCAGTTCCGCCAAAGGAGGACAGGCCAGGGATCCACTGGGACCACAGGGACATGGGCCTTGGTTGAACGTCAAGTGCCCCAGCCACCCTCCATAACCCCCTTTCACGGAGCTGCTGGGGGAGGTGGCAGCCTCCTCCCAGCAGCAGTACAAACAAAAAGGGTTTTTCTGGGGCATTTAACGAGGGACACTGCAAATTTGGTCAGGTTTGCAAATGCAAGCATGAAGGCTCGTATGCGGGGGGGTCCCATAGCTTCACCAGATGTTTTTAAAAAAGCAGACAAACAGGCAGACACAAGGGGGCCGCTGGAAAAGGGGAGGACACCAGTGAAACATTCACGCAATGGCCCCTTTCGTAAACATTTATAAGGACAGGCAGCATCCACGCAGCTTGAAGGGGTTTCAGTCAAGGTTTTTCATGCCATTCAAGGCAGTGCAGACCCCACTATATCAGGGAATCTTCGATCAGCATTACAATACCCAGACATAGTTGGCAATAAGCTAAACAAGAAGTTCAAGCGGGGAGAATGGCAGGCCCCTTTAACTCAACACCTTTTCACCAAACTAAGGGTATCACCACTAGGTTTGGTTCCCAAAAGGAGTAGGGAAGTAAGTACCGACTAATTCATAATTATCCTACCCAGGAGGGGGTTCAGTAAATGATGACATTGAAAAGAATTGTGAAAGTATATACACATCTTTCGAAGAGCAGTCGCCTACTTCGTCAAGCAGGACAGGAGATGCAATGAGGCAAGAGGATATTGAGTCAGCCTTGCCTACTGACAGTTCACCCCGATTGTTTCCACCTGCTAGGAGCAAATGGAGAGAGAGCTATTGTCGACAAATGTCTGCTAGGGTGCTCCATTCTGCTCTTACTTTGAAGTTTTAGCACTTTCTGGCATGGTGGTCCGACTGGAAGCAGGAATCGAGTCAGTAATACCTATCTCGATGCTTCCTATTATGGGCAGCAGGGACCCAACAATGAAATGGCTGTTGGAAACAATGAAAAATATCAGATGATTCGGCATACCCTTAGCAACAGAAAAAACTGTTCACAGACAAAAGGAAGGTCAACTACAGTATTGAGCTTTCTGGGATAACTAAACTCCATCGCATGGAATTCAGACTTCCCACACAAAGGGGATATTATAAAAGAGCGAAAAGTACGAAATATATTTTCGCTTTTCGCCAAAAGACGTTAACGCTATCATAAAGGTAGCGGAACGAATGGCGAAACCGTTTCCGCGAGCTATCGCTAAACCCTTTCGCCTTAATTCGCAATGGTTAATTTTAGCGAAAAGGGAGCGAAAGGCATAACGCGATTTTAAAGAGCGAAAGGTGGTTTTGCGTTAAAAAGAGCGAAGATTAGCGCGACTGAAGGTGGTGAAAAGTCATTTGTTTGAGTGAAAAGGCATCTCAAGGGTAAATGCTTGAAAAAGCAGAACGCGCATTAGAGGCGATCGCGCATTAGAGTGTAATATGCCTTGGAAAAAGCAAACGCGCATTAGAAGGGCGACGCGCATAAGATGTAATATGCCTTGGAAAAGCGACATTAGAAAGGGAACGCACATTCAAGGCGAACGCAACATTAGAAAAGGCGACCGCGCATTTAATGGAATATGCCTTGAAAAACGAACCACATAGAAAGGCGAATGTGCAGTGCAAAGAAAATTGGATTCAATTGAGGAAATTCTAAGAAGATTGACTAAATAAGGCAGGCTGACTTTGGTAATGTGAGGTGGCCATTTTGAATTTGACATCATTTTCTAGTGGGCTTTTCTGGTTTCGAATGGTTTCGCAATGCAGTCTTCTTAGATGCGTTAAGTTTTCGCTGCGATACTTTTCGCTCTTTATCGCGGCCCGTCGCCTTTTTCAGCCGCGAAGTGTGTTTTTTTCGCTTTTTATAAAATAAGGCAAACGAAGCCCCAAATGGCGCTATTTTCGCTGCGATGTGCTGCGTAATTATTTGGAAAAAGAAAATCCTTTATAAATATGCCCCAAAAAGAATAAGACACTTGTTTTACAGGCAAAACACTGTAAAAGTTTACCTTGCACCATTTGCAGTCTCTGCTGGGGAGGTTAAACTTCGCTTGTAAAGTCATGCGTGGGGCAGAATATTTAGGAAAGGCTCACCAAAGGGAGGATAAGTGTAGGCCCATTACATTTGCAATTCTGAAGCATTGTTAACACACGAAGGAACTGTTTTCAGAATACGAAGAGCTGCGGTTTAGGGCAGCGTTCACGTTGGCATCTTTGGAGCCTTTCGCATTAGCGATCTTCTGCTAGGTCGAAGAGGGACAAAGGGGGCATACAGCTGGCGGACATCTCTTTAGCAGAACAACAAGTGGGATCTGGTAGCAAGGTCGAAAAAGGATCAAGGGGTAAAGGAAAATGTGTCAGAATAACAGCCACAGGGGGCGAAGCCTGCCAGTAATGCCATTAGAAGTTCATGGAACAGAGGCCAACAGGACAGGGCCCCCTTTTTACACACATAGATGAAACATCTCTCCCACGATATCATACATCTCGGTATTAAAAAAGGCCTAGCAGTTCGGGTTTAAAGTCACCAGGAATTGGATCCACTCATCCGCATAGGCGCAGCAACAGAGGCAGCACAAAGGGGGTCTAGGAGATGAAGTAGTAAAAAAGATAAGATAGATGGCAATCAGAGAGATTCCGGACCCTATATCGTCCACATAAATCCCTGATGTAGCAGAGAAGAGAAAGGGAAGGGGGGCCCAAAAAAGTACGCATTATATACACTGGGTAATATTGTCTCTCCCTATAGATCCACCGGAAGTCCTATGGATTATGGGACATTGTTGTTCACCATGCAGCCAGCATAGGAAGGAGGGATAGACAGTTAGGCTCCAGATAAGGGTAATTTCGGTCCATTGTTGGGCGTAGGGGGATGCTCTGGCTCAATCTGTTGCCCCAGTTCTTGGAATGAGTTAGAATCCACCTAACATTTTGTTGATCCATTTAGGGGGAAATGATCTCTGTTCAGTCCCCAGTAGAGTTCTGATGAAGGGGCATAAAGAGTGATCTGTTGAGAATTTGGGCGGCTTTCCCTGCAATGCGGGTGATCTGGTCTGAAATTACGACCCGCCTGCAATGGAGGGATGTGATCATACAAAGCAGTGGAGAGGGACGAGAATAAGATCAACCGGTCCATTAATAAATTTGTAGTCAGGAATGGAGGGAATCCATTAGTCACAGGGACCTCGAGATAGAGAGCAGGAGGTTCTCAAGGACGGGGTAAACCTCAATGAGATGGATAGTTAATTTGATTTAAGGGATGGAATAAAAATGCCTGGGCTGTATGGGGGAACAGGCAGCCTAGGTGTCTGGTCTTCCTGTTAGGCAGTCGTCACTGGAAGCCGGCTGGTGTGGAGGGTGAGTAGCCCATGGGGTGGAGCTCCGGAATATCTGGTTTGGACCATAGGGTATGGGACGGCATATCCCAAAAGGTGCTCATTGAGTCGGTGCAGCCACGACTGATAAGCAAATCCAACGGTAGCTTCCAGTGAGCACGTTACAGTGTTAAATGTTTAAAATGTTTTAGTAAGAAACATGTTATTATTTATTAAGAAGTGACATTTGGAGATTCGTGTAACAAATTTGTTAACTAAATAAAGCGGGACCCCTTTTGATCCCCAAAGTCAGTTGTCGAATGCGTTATATAAGGGAGAGTCGGTAGGTTCTAAGGGGTCAGCTAGGGTAGAAATCAAAGGGGAAAATGGGGTTATAGGGATGGTTAGGCGCATCCATCATATCTCAGCCAGTGTTGCTTTATTAGCTAGGAATCAATTAAAGAATTTTTGAGTTATCGTGAATTTATGGTAATTTTACACATAGGGCCATATTTAGAAAGGTTGTGGTAATGCTATTGCGATCCCAATGTAAAATTAGTATTTCGATCAAGGGTTACATTTACAATTGCGATGTAATGGCATGCTGGCCTATACAATATCATTGCTGTAGTTTACTATCACATGGTTTTGTACGGCTGAGCGGCCGCAGCCACGCATTGAAGGTAACCTGTGTATCAGGGGGTTCCAATACTGCAGGTTAGAGATTATGAGCCATATTTATAAAGGCGCGGTATCACTTTTAGTGATACCGCACCTTTACTATTGGGTTTTAACGATTCATAAAACTGGTGTGTTTGTTGAGTGCTTTAACGATGTTAATTATGATTGAGACATCCCACCCTGCCACTTCAAGCTTTCTGGCAGGGTGGGGAAGGGGGCGTGGGTGCAGGGGCGTGACATCATGCAGGGGTGGGGCGTGATGTCACAAGCGGTCGTGTGTTCAGAGGTGGTGGGGGAGGCAGGGTTAGGGAGGGGTTAGGGGCGTTCCTGGGCTTTCCGAGGGCATGGCCTTGGAAAGTGGGTATGACTCATCTCCTATCAAATCCGGGAGTCTGGGCTGGTCTCATGGGAGTGCAGGAGGACCACCCCAGAATGAGATGAGGGAAACTTCGCACGATCCGGGAGGAGTGGGATACTGCGACGTTATGGCCATACACAAACCGTTAGTTAGACAAAACAGGCATCTCAGCTCAGGCCCAGGATCGAACTATGTCTCTAACACACACACACATACAATATAAAATAAAAGTGATAAAATTACAAAATAAAATCACAATTATACATATTATTAAATAATTAAATTTAGTCAAAAGAGAAGTTTGAAATCAAAAGTGTCACTGTGGCTCTATTTAAAATTCAAACATGCCTAGGATGATGTATCTAGCTTTTCTAGATCTTAAGTTATAGGCTTGCAAAATTACACTTTCTGGTCTGTCCTGTGTTCTGAGCCTGTGAAAGGCACATGATGAACTATGTAGAAATCCACCCACAAATCAATCTTTTGTAAAACTAGTTTCAGACCTACAACCATTCTCTGTTCTATTCTCTCCTATGGACTCTTAGGGAGAAGTTTAGGGCAGGCTCTTTGATGTAGCTGATGATATAAGTGAGCATGCTCAATCCTGAGACTTGAGGGTAGAGAATGGCGATTTCACAGCCACAGTGCTAGCAGGAAAAATCACCCTTTTACTGCTGTAAGTTGGATAGACTGCAGCTAGAAGCATAATCCTAGATTCATTTTAAAGGTAGGTGTGTGCTCTTTTTAATTAAGGCACTTGCATGGAGTCCACAGTTCCCCTTAATAGAGGTTTGTGCAGCCATGGCTTTGATTCCAGAATGGCCTCTCAAGCCAATTAAAAGTTTCACTTAAAAAATAGTGCATTGTTTGGAAGTAATGGATGTTATTTGGAAATTGGAATTATAGTTACTGAAAGTAAAGGTTACTTTAGGGTAATCCTGCTGACCTTGTAATTATAAGCTCAATTAATAGTGTTAAGAGCACAAAATTCTGAGGAAGCAAACCTCCTAAAAAAAGTTATAAAAAAAAAACAGATTATGATAAGGAAACTGAAGTTTTAATATTGTTTATGAACATTCAGAACGATTTTTTAGCTCAGGGGCAGAACTTAACTTCTTACTTACCATGATTCTTAAACTGGCATACAGATGCGATCCTACAGATGTGTGCCGACAGATACCAATGTGAAACAGACCCGATGATCCCCATAACCAGCAAAATCTTATTGCTCCTTCTACTTCAAGTAAAGGGAGCGCTAACGATTGACAGAAATGTTCTACTACGGCCATTCGTCGGCATTCTGATCGGTCGGGAAAAGCTCCTCACACACATTTTGCTGACACGCAGGGATATCTTTTAGTTCGGATTCTATAAAAGTAAAGACATACATACTTTAATCAGCAATTAGTGTTTTATATGTTCGGCAAATGAGTATTAGCTTGAAGTTTTTTCTTAATTCTCATTTAAAGGACAACTATACTGTAAAAATTAACGTTTTAGAAATTAAGATTAAATGGTATATGGAGGTAAGATTGGGTATTCCCACCTCCCATTATTGTTTTATTGAGGAGCTACAGCCCATACGGTTTTCATCTGCCGGTTATGGCCCTGGGCTTTCCTGTATTGAAGATAGTGCTGAAGCACCCAGGAAGCCTGGCGAGAGGAGTTTTCATTGTGCTCCACTCCTTATAGAAATTATATTGGGAGATAAAAAGTACCAATCATACCCCCCTGCCACGTACTTTTCTTTTAACCGTTGTTTAATAGTAAATACGTAGTATAGTTTGGTTTGTTTAGTTTTCTGTTGCATTTTGGTGTTCTGCCAAATATTGCACATGATTTACAGCATGAAGTCACCGTCATGTCAACCAAACCTTCCTTCCTTGTCTGACTAATGTACAGCAAGCCGTCACAGCCACAGGAGTAGTCAGGTCAAAGTATATTACATTCATTACATCAAAATCGTTTAGAAAGGTCATTTCATGTTAATAAACTGTTGCAATATACAATAAAAATAAAATCCCAGACTAAAAATTAAAATTCTCACTTTCTTACTATGCACATAATTTGTAGCATGAAACTCTATTTTTTTTATGGTTGAGTAGGTTATCACAAATCACAAAAATAACAATGTATTTCATTTTACAAAGCTTTTTAAATGACATGGCATTCTTAAAAGGATAGCTGCATCCCCATGTTACTGTAACAAAAAACACAATCACCTATATTTATGAGCAATAAAAATGACTCTAACCCTTTAGCTAGTATCAGTAAATACACATGCACGCCTATTCACCAGAGGCTGTGCGTCAGATTCTCATTAAGTATTTAATGCCAGTTATCTTTGTGGAGTAAGGTTTATCAAGAGCCACATAGCCTCTGGTGAATCTTATTTGGGAGATTCGTCCTGAGCACCCGCAGCTTGGGTGAATCTCCACAAACTAGTTGCCGTGAGTTTTTTTTGGTGCATTTCCCAGGCTTTTGCCTTGTCCTGTTCCTAAATGGTATGTGATCTACACAAAAAACAGCAATTGGTAGGTTGAACAAAATTAACTGCATTGCTTTGCATGTATAGTGAGACTATGAGGGTGAGCATTATTGGCTGCTAACTGGCCAAGTAAGTCTAAAACCCTGCTACCTTATGTATTATCGGGTTAGCATGGAGTATATAATATCTATCTATATAAATCCCCTGCATATATCTACAATCTCTTATGTTAGTGGGAGATAGCCGTGCATGTGCAAAAGAAGGAGCTCCTAATTGCAACCACCCAGGCATGTAGGCGTAAACTTCCCATCTCCCTGGGAAATAGATTAAAGAACAATCCCAATAATTGTGAGTGAAACAGCTGTTAATTAGGTAGTATAAAATCCAGTCTGGTTGGTTTATATTTTATATTGTAGCTTTATTCTTTAAAACTGGAATGAATATTCAGTAATATCTCTATGTTTAAATAGTAGTCCAATAATACCTTTCAGGTGTTTGACATTAAATATACCTTATACTATATCATGATCCTGTCTCTCTTTCTCCTTGTGGCTGGTGATGCAATTGTAAAAGTCTAATATATGGCGGATTTACCGAGAGCTCCAATTGAGAGTATAGTAAATATCTGTGGTACTAAGTTACATCAACTGGACTTTAAAGTATACAGAATCTGACTGGCCTCCAATTCTGAAACACTATTTGAGATAAGGAAATAGAAACAAATAAAACAAAAGTAAAAAGATAATATTGCAGTTGCTGCTTAGGTAGATCCCAGTTGGGTTTTACCTGCTGACTGACTTTACCTGCAGCTGTCTGGTAGCATTCAAAAGTCCCACTAAAAGTGTTGCAACCACGATATAAAATTGATTGTGGCAGCTGCCATGCAACCACACAAATACCCTTCTTAAAATCTGCTAACCATTATTAAATAGGACTGGAACAGAAACATTTTAATTCTCTGTCAATTCCCCTGGCAGTGGTTTAGAATATTCTGAGAAACCTGAACCAAACCTAAAGTGTATGTATACTGAAAAAATGACTTTGCATCATTTAATCTATAATAAATACATGTAAGTAGCACTTACTCTAAGGTATGTGTGTTGCTGCATGCCTTCAATAAAGTACTTTTTGCTCAGGCTGACCACTGACCTGGCTATTTTCCCCCATACCAACTGTCAATACTGCATACGTATACAGCACACAAACTGTCAAACCATCCAGCTACTACAAAACTGCTTACTGCTTTAGAATGACTTGCACATGAATCTGTTAGCCCCTATGCATAATACCCTTAACACCGGCTGTGATATGCTAATTGGGATTTCCAGGGTACATAATTGGCACATTCTGAATTGAGAAAGCCAGTCAGATGACTAGCGAAACGTATTCAAGAACTAAACTTCAAGTCCAGTTGATCTAATTGAATACAACAGATATGTCTTTTGAAATGTATTAAACAGTACAAAGACAGTTCCTGGTGAGTGGGTTTAATCCCCACTCAGAATTAACCCACTCACCCGGACTTGTACTTGTAAGTTTCTTGGACTGTGCTCATGGACTTTTCAGTATTCTTTCTTTTATCCCATTCTTACCTTCACCTGTGTTACCTATGTTCAGTAAGTTAACTTATTTTTCTATATATTTTTATGCACTCTTTTGTTATCTTTTAATAAATGATATAAAGTATTAAAAGGCTATTGTCCTATTCTGAGTATATCCCAAAACAAACAAAAGTATTGTTTAGGTATATATATATTATATATATTGTAACATTTCAGGTAGCACGGACCGTTGTCTCCCAGAAAGACAGCCTTTGGGCACAATTTAACATACAGAAGCAGGCAACAGTCTTTGGTTTGATTTTCAGACTGACCTCAGTCAGTTTTATTTAGGATATTAGCTCACACAATAAAATAATAACCTATGCCACACTGGCCTAACTAATACAAAATAAGTATCCCTGACTGTTTGAACCTCACAGTCCAGTACTCACACACCTCTGTCTCTCTCCCTGGAGAATTAGCTGTTGGACCAGTCTCCTACGGGGTTTAAACTTGACACTCAGAGGTACTGGTCTGCCTGCTTGCAGACCCACAGGCTCTGCCTGATCAAACTCTCCTCCCAAACAGGGAATTAATATCTAAACTGGACTGGACCAGCACTGAAACCATTTCCATTAGTGTCTTGTGCCACAATAACAGCAAACTATATCACATTTAAATCATTTTATGACTTTCTTACATTTACACCTTTACAATATATATAACTTGTATAGAGAATAGGTGTGGATAACCTTTTTCTTACAGGATTGTATAATTTAGGGGGTGTGGATAACCCCATAGATACATTTAGCAGGTCATTCTGCTGATTTTGGAATGTGGTGCAGTGAGCATATAAAATATTGAGAAAATTACGGTATATTATATCATTTGTTCACTACCCCTCCTTGTCCGTTTGTATGAACCTGTTGGTTATTTAGGTGTGTGTTCCGAAAACTGATAGGTGGGTAGTGGACCGGACAGGGGGGTCGTGACAAAACAACTTTGCCAAGGGCTGTATCGTGCCTCAGTTTACTTGTAGTATTTGGCAATAAAGACAAGTTTTGTTTCTTTTGAGCCTTTTTTGTTGGGAAACATTCATATGGTAAGGCTTCTAGAAAACACTAAAATGTGGAGAAACTCTTAAACACCCTGTAAGGGGGGAGATAAAAGTGGTATCTGTTGGCACACATGCTGTAGGGACCCACACACATGGATCTGACTGATCCTCATACATGGTATAGGGATTGGATGGCTGTGTGGCCATACACAGTATGGTCGGATCGGCTCTCTTTACTTTAAGTAAAGAGAGCCGGATATCGACCAAGGAATATTTCTGTTGTCCTGACCTATTATAATGCCGACTTCTTCTGCGCTATGATCGGTGAGGAAGAAGCCCTTACACACTGACGATAAAGGGTAAATCCCAAAAGGTGTATGGGCACCTTAAGGCTCTTGTCAGTCTTTTCAGACTTATTCCTAAGCTGGTAGCTTAGTTTCACAGACCTTACTCAACGGCTAAAATTCCTAGAGATTCTTTTAAGCTGTTGCTTTCTTATTATGATTATGGGATTCTAATTCCCATTCTGCACATGTGTTCAGATCTTGATTTTAATTAAAGACATGCCTTGTTAAAATATCTTTCTAGACTATCATAGTTTACCAAGATGACATGATTAAATTCCCCGCTGATCTCCAATTTTATCATCTGATTTAGAAAAAATGTCTTGAAAAAGTATGTTTACATATCCTTAGTTCCCTTTATGAGGTAAATTATTCTGGAAAGTTCCTAACACACTTAGATAAATACTCCAGAGATCCTCAAATAGCCAAAGTCTTTAGGTTTTAAAGTAACTCACTACCTCCTACAATACACACTTGTATAGGTTTTGCATGTAAGGAATTAATGACGGTGACACTGGGACGGATTTATAAAGCAGAGTGTTGTACATACAATGTAGTAGAATTCGTTTTTATGTAGATATTTCATTTTAATATACTACAGGGAGATTCAATAAAAGTTCTTATCTTTTAAAATGGTGCTATTTGCCCCAACCAATCAGATGTTAGCTTTCAAATGTTAAATAAGATCTGATTGGTTGGGGCAAAATTAGCACCATTTTAAACGATAAGAACTTTTATTGAAAAACCCTGTTAGTGCTGTGTGTTCAAATAACTGTGAATGATCCTACTGTAATATTAAATAAGAGAAAGTAGGGCACTGATGAGCAGGATTGTGTGTGCACAGATAAAGCTACTCCAACTAGAGGTGCACCCCAATTAGAACAATTAGAACATAAAAAACAGAGGACAAAACACAATCCGAAATTTATATTCCAATACACGTATACAAGGCCCTATGTTAATATCACATTAATAGGGGATAGGTATAACATGCAGTTCAATAAGCCAAAATGTAAGGAGAAATCAAACCCAATCTTAGAACATCAGACTGGCAGATCGCTAGTAGCCACAGTATAGCAGTGCCAGGTTAGGGCAGGGGGAGCAATTCAAAATAGAACGAAACACCGACACGTTTCGTCCAACAAACGGACCTCCTCAATGAACATACGTAAGTATGTGTGTCAGGGCTTGCTAAGTGCCTAATATTTAAATACAGGATATTGAGCAACAGCCCCATCCCTTTCAGTTTTAAGTTTGTCTTTCTAGCAGCTGTTTAAGGCTAATATAAATCTATATCATCTCTGATGTCCAAAATTTAAGCTAGTTGCTAAACAAACCAGCAATTATTCACATACCTATCCCATGCTGCAAGTGAAATTCTATCAGGCTTTCAGCTGCCCATATACTTTATATATTGAGGTAGAATTTGGAGCATTATCACTGTTGCAGATAAGGACATAGACATACTCACCATACTAGGTGCGAAGGCCAGAAGCTCATTTAGGTAATGGCTACATAAGGATTATATATATATAATATATATATATCATTATGCTATATATTATTATTTAATATATATAATACATGTTTACACTGAATTGCTTTAAAATCCATCTTTGTCATCATGATGTCAAAAATATACCTCAAAAAAAGTGTAAAAATATAAATAACCTTTCATGGTAAAAGGCAATCAGTAGTCTTGGATCCATGTGATTTGATATATTAATGATGAGATATTAAATTCAGCCTACATTACAAGCACCACCTAGCTGGACATTTACATGGCAGCGAGATCAGAATGTATTCTGTTCATTCCTAGCAGGGTAAGCCTGTGGGCGCTGAGCAGGTTAAACAGATAACCTGTTCAGTCAATTCAACACTGGAGGAAAGCCTTTAGTGATTAAGGGAGGAGGGGCAGAATTCTGGCAGCTGCAGCCTCAAGCATAAAAATAAAGGTTGACACTTGTACTGGGCATATGCAAATCACTGGTATCCATTTCTCCTAGCCCTTGGCAGTCCCATTCTACAAAGAAATCCTTTGTATCTCAGTCTCCGTGTGTACTCGAAGTTCACAACAACACATTGTCATATGACAAGAAAACCATTAACCTGAGCAAGATACTACTGTAAATACTATGAATGTATAAGCAGGTGAACAAGTTAACAAAGTGTAAAACTGGCAATATACAATCACTCACCATATTCCTCGCTGATTGCTATTACTTTATTTATATTGGTATATCCCTGTCTATTTTTGTGTGCTAGTAAAAAGGATTTTGACATTGCATACAGGGCGAGTTGAATTTTGGTGGAATTTAGGGTTATTATATTTATTTAAGTAATATTAAGCCGCTTGATTTACACTTTTTATGCCACACTTTATGGGCATGCTACCCTTAAAAAAACTGGTGAGGTAAATTGCTTCCTGTAACCCCAATGAAATGAATCATAAGTTATCTATTTCCCCCCTCTGCTCGATGAGCTTTTTTATTAGCTTGAACTGTGCAGAAGGAGAGCAGGGAAACTGCAGTCAATTATGTCTGTGATATCAGCAGCTCAGCCTTGATTGACTGCATGGAGTGAGGAGAAAGCTTACTTTGCCAGAATGAAGGCAATAGCCAATAATTCAGTGTCTTTAACTCTCTTTGACACTGCAATCGTGTATTGTTGCACAATTGGAGCGCCTATGAGGAGAGCTGGCAGCCGCGATTTCGATTGGTTAGCAAATGTAAGTCTCGCTTGCAAAAGCAATTGTACACAGAGGGCCCGCGTGGGTCTTAGCGGGTAAGTATTACGCAAGCTATAGCAGCTAACTCTATGTGCGGGCGAGTCATCACACAGAGCCGCGCAGCCTCTGGTAAATCCAAGTAGATTTGCCAGAGAATTTGCGGCTCTGGGTGAACTTCTCCCATCTAGCTTTGAACAGGCCAAGTACACACTAACGTGGGCTTCTTAACACCGATGGTCCTGACTGGATTGAATGTTAAAATGCTTGTAGTGGGGCCTAGCCTTTTAACTATTACGATAGCATGTAATAGCTGATAAAAAATGCATTGCAGGCAGATAATGACAAGGACAAGTCACAAGGTAGAGACTGTATATCCTTTAATATAAGTGTATATCTTTTTGCATTATTTACACCAGTTTGAGATGTATACAGGGAGATTCAATAAAAGTTTCTATCGTTTAAATGGTGGTATATTTTGGCCCCAACCAATCAGATCTTATTAACATTTGAAAGCTAACATCTGAGGTTGGGGGCAAAACTACGCACCATTTTAAACGATAAGAACTTTATTGAATAACCCTGCAGTTTGTAAATGCATTTTTAGGTAGTGTGTGTGCCTAGTTTTTATTGATGAATGTGTCATTTCTCTTAATATTAAATAATAGGGCATGGGATGTTAGTAATTAATTTAAGTCACAAATAAAATCGCTCCTTAAAATAGGCCCTAATGAGAATAGCATAACATCGAGTTAACACAACATAATCCTAATTTTTTATAGCGCCCTTGCTTTAGTTATCCCTCTGTGACTGAAAGAATTTCATTGTTTTCTTTAACATGCCTTTATAAAGTTAATTGTTCTTCCATCTAATCAACCACAATGAAGCATTCATTCTTTAACATTTAGGGATTATTTTGAAACATCTTTTCCTCCTCTCATGCCTTTTATGCTACACAGCATCCATTTATCCACGCAATTTTACATACAGAAATTAAAGCGTTTAACAGCAATTCAGCAGGCTATGCGTATATTCCGCCAAGCATAGGTTGAGTTCTTAATATTAATGTTTCCCATGTCAAATCTTTTTTTTAAATAGAATTGTACCATAAAATCTTACAGTCAAAGGACACTCCCCCTTTCTATTTGTTAGTAAAGAACCCATAGTGCCATGACATAACTTCGATTACCAATGCCCTATTCTGAACACTATCAAATGTGCCATCCATATAAGATCTCATCTCAAGAAGGAGCTTTTAGGTTCATTTAAAGGTAAGAGGTGGTATGTCTATATGGACTCCAAATATTAAAGGACGCTGGTTATGATCTTAGTAGTAAAACAGTTGTGGGTAATTCATTTTCCAGAGAGCTACATGTGAAGTCAGATTGTTGACGATTAGTTAAATGTCATTATTAAAATTGTAAGAGTTACAGTTTATGGTTATTGGTATGATTTAGTTTAGTGCTGCTACAACAAAAAAAAATAACATAATGCTACAAGAGATTTTTGGGGGACAACAACTACACTCAGTTATATTGTGAATAAAAGCAAAGAGTCATATCTCTACTGAACTTGTGAGATGGCTTTATGTGTTGTGCATTGATTTTGTGTATTATCCAGTACGGTTATGTTATTTTCTTGTAAACTACTTGCTTACTCCTTCTCTGGTGAAACCGATACATAAATACATACTGCATACATTCCACAAACCAAATTTATCGTGCTATGGATCACAAGAAAGGAAGTAATCATTAAAATAGCTTGCTGACTATAGATTGCAGTATATTTCCTAACTCGAATACACAATATGTTTGCACTAACTGGCCCGGAATGAGAAGAATTGTGGCAAGGTTGTGTTGAAATAAATTGTGTAATCAGTTTGATAGGCTGCAGCTTTAAAAAGGAATTAAGAAGTCACCTAGGAGCCTCATGACCTATATAAACCTGTGTACTACAGTCAAATATTATGTAGCTAATTAGCCAGCATCTAAAAAAAAATCAATAAGCATATAGCTAAGCTTGAAATCACTAGCAAAAACATTCTGGGAAAGGTTCTCCATGCATATGTTGGAGAGGAAATCAACTGATGACAAGAGATTTTATGATGGCACAATCCAATTTTTGATTACAACTATACTATTTTTGTATGATATATTTTATATTTTTATATAATATATATTATATATATGTTATTTATATATATTCATAGTGTCGTACATATTAGTATATATGCTTTATATATTAGTGCACCACCCTTAACTATTAAAGACTAGGAAGTGACTCACATGTTTTCTCCTTTAGAGCTGAAAAGGTAATGTGCTCACGCTCAAAGAATTTCAAACACACATAATGTTTTGTGCTTTGGATGATATTTTTAAAAAAGAGGACTGGAAACCTACCATTAGTGTCTGTTCTCATTTCCCAAGAGCTTACTCTGATGAAATAACAATATATAATTGATATGAAGCAGATCCATCTGTTATAGGATTCTAGTGCAAGACAGATAACCAGTATAGGATGTACAAGGGAGCCCACAGGGCAAAAAAACTCTAATGAAAATCCATCTTCTAGTCTATGGGTCTGAAAGTAAGATGCAGAATCTTCCAATTTATAAATATTCTAGCAAAACTGCCATGTTTGGAATTGATGACTAATACAGTTAATGAATGAAAAATTCCACGAATCCCAGTCTGCTGTAAAAGAACTGAATAAATGATTGATGGAATCCAGTCTGCATTACTATTGCCTACCATCAGCCAGCTTGTGTTAAAATGGTTGAGCAGAATACAGGGTTATTCATAATAAGTTCTTATCGTTTAAAATGGTGCTAATTTTGCCCCGACCAATCAGATCTTATTTAACATTGAAAGACTAACATCTGATTGGTTGGGGCAAAATAAGCACCATTTTAAACGATAAGAACTTTTATTGAATATCCTGATCTCTCTATGATGGTTAGTATTGGAAAACAGTTCCATTTTAGTGACAATCCTGGGACTTTACTTTATATTGACATTTATTTTTCTTCTATGTAAATTCATTTTTTGCTTCTGCAATTGCCTATATTTATAATTAACACGTATTGGGTTAGAATGCCAGAAGTACTGGCACAAGCTTGGCCAGAAGGACATTAATGAGTCACATATTGTAATGTACGGCTTTGTAGCATACATTATACATTTTTTTGAAAGGTTTCAAGGAACAATGCTCAGTTTCTGAGGTGAATTTGGCACAGAGCTCCATGTATAACACAGAACAAGTTCATTCACTCATTGCACCTGTTATGTAAACTGGCTATCTGGTAAAAGTAAAAGGATTGAATTTGATCATGAAGGAGTAATCCATCGAACCACATGGTGTGGTATTGCATTTATAGTTATTTTCTGCAGAAATATTGCAGTTATTGATTATTTTATGCTACATAAAATTTTAGGAATGTAGGTTTCTCTTTGTAAAAAATCGTTACTGTGTGCGCAATTCACGTATTATTGTTGGTGGGAAATAAAAAACAAACGTAACAAACAAGAAACCACAAAGAGGTCAACCATTGGGGTGCTAGAAATCACTATAATCTCTGCTTCATCTACAGCAGTTATTGAGTTCGGGGTGTAAATCTGTGGCAAGGAAAGTAATATGTTGGGATATACCTAGCGTCCAGGCCCCCCTGCAGCACAGAAGCAGCCTACTCATGTCGACTCTGATCGAGTGGATACAATACAAATTCGCATATTCAATTCAACATTTTATTTAAGCAGATATTTACAACAGATGTATTTGCTATCAGGGCAATAAGTCCCACAGTATTCTAGTAGAATGGCTTTCTATGAAAGAGTGCATGGAAATAATTTTACAATAAAACACCACTCCAAATAGATAATATTGCATAGCCTTACCCATTGGACATCTGGCAACTAATGGATTCCAAAGGATTACTGCATGAAAAATGGGTAGTATCCTCATACTGACATTTTATGTGGTGGCTGATAGAAATTGTTTATCTCACTGCAATTTGGGGGTATAGAAATACAGGTAGATGAAATTTATATTGCTACTTACGTGACTCTCGCGCCACCAATGCAGGAAAACATTATGTAATAGAGCTGGATTTTTTAAATGTACCAATAAAATACCAATTGTTTGATTGGGGCCCATGCTGTTTCCGAAAAAGTACTGGAAACATCACAGACCCTACAAAAACCACTAGAAAAAAAACACGCCAACCCAGATCACAAATGAAACATGGGTTTTGCACTATTTTGGATTATTGCCGCCCTAGTATATATCCTGATAAAAGGGCACTCTGTCTATTGAAACAGGTATCATGTAGCCTAGTTACATAAGCATACACACTACAGAGGGTGCAAGCTATGACCTACAGGTAGGGTTATACTCTTACCTCACCCCTTTAGTGTCTGTCTTTCCCTCCCCCCTACTCCCCACCTCCAATGATGACAGACAAGATACATTTGTATATTGTCACAGACTTTACTCATATATTCATTCGAGAAAACACATGCAGGAGCTCCTTATAGTAGTAATTAATCAGATCTATAATCAATGACCACTGCATTGATATATCCTGTTACACAAACCAACTGCCTGTATCTATTCTGGCAGATTCCAAGGACCTGCCCAAGCTGTGACAAAATTGCCAGAGCTTCATTGAACCTTACGCATATGCAATCATGCTGTTTAAAAGTCTGGAACGGACATTAGTTTCAGTCATTTGAACAGCGATCATGGCCACTGAGCATCTATGACCAATTCCCGTTGCAAGGGTAACCTTAACATGTAACCAGGGGAAGTGAGGGATGGGGATGTTCCTCTCCTGAAGTGGGTCAGCTGGAAGTCCAACCCCTGCCCAGCTATTGGCCAATCCCAATAGTCTGCCAGCCTACTGGTCATGTCTCCCCTCCCTAATTTGTTCGGTTCGGGATCCCTCTTTTTCTACCTATTTTTACATTTTAAAAGTGCGTTATTGTGCTTTATTCACAAAAAGAAAGTAATTACAGTAAAGGAAAACAGGGCTATCAAATAAGTACTAACACAAAAGAATAATCGTGTTTTCCCATTACTATTAGAGTGTGTGGATAATTCAGCAAAAATAGACCATTTAGTACATTGTCAACAAACAATGGGGCCTAACCTTACCTTCCTTTGATTGGATAATGCCCCCTTATAGGTAAAGCAGGAGATTCGGTGATGTAGATATCCTTATGTTAGTTTATAGTGGTAAGAAGTGCATTATTTCTTATAATCAAAAACTTTTTTTAATTGTAAAAAAATGTTGGCAGTGTCTTCATAGAGATAGTGCCGAACTTTCAAATGTCTGTCCGTTTTTGAAAGTTTCGATTGATAATATGGAGTTGACACCCATAAGTACATGGGAGTAAATTAGTTCGAAAAGTTCGAATAAATACAATAAAATATCATGGTAACTTAATGTAAATAGCTGTGGGACCTGGGAATGGTCTGGGGAACATGTTCGAATATCCAGGATTTTCGAAAAAATCGTTTTTCTCCACGCGTGCTACTTTCGGCTTCCTGCGTTCGCGACACTTACGATAATTATCCCATTAACGCTCGCATCGATCGCTGCTGCGTATTTTACTTACAGAATTCGATAATCTGATTTTACCGCGTATTGGTGATATAATAACATTTTACTCCAGATTCGATAATTCGATATTTTGTATTGTTGGTATAATAGACATTTTACTCACAGATTCGAATTCGATATTTACTCACTGATTGGTATAAAGACTTTTACTTGCGGGTTCACATAGTTCATATTAGTCGGTCTGTATTGATATAATAGGACAGTTTACTCGGATTTTGTTTATTCGATATTTATCGCGTATGGTTATAAAGACATTTTACTCACATATTCGTTAATTTCGATATTTACTTGCGTATTAGTATAAGACATTTTACTCGCATATCGATTTATCTGCATTCGATTAAATGCTCTCTTTCCATTGACTTCTATATGCAATCCAGGCCTAAAATCACAGCTTCGATGTGGGTGTGTGTTATTCCACTAGTTAGCCTACAGACAACATGCCCAGCATGGAATGGGCATATGGTAGGGGTTGACCTTACCAGGCGGGTTACAAGGATGCCAATTGGCAACCCCAATATTAAGGAGCGCAAAAGGGCTTATGCGCACTGCATGAGGAACTGCTAACGCAGTTTCAAATCCAGCTGACCACAACACACTACAAAGAGGTGGTGGACTTGAAGCGACAGCGGCCGTAACTACATCCAGGACATCCGGACCAATGGTCCACGAGCAAGTATCACATTATATATTAATTTTAACTGTGATGAGTTGATAAAACACCACCTTTGCACCACTCTTCAGGCGGTTCTGCGGCAGATATTCTGACAGCTCTGTCTATGTATAATGACTATATGAGATTGTTTACTCCTCCCTTTTGCACTGGATTGGCTGATAGCGCTTCGCAAACCGCCACAAATGATTGCGGGGCCTTTAGTGCTTTTCTCCTAAAGGACTCAAGTGATATTGTAGTTAGTGTAGTAAATTTTTAATAAACTGTAGTTAATGTTGGTAGATGTTAGTTAAGGACAAGTACAACATGAAAAATATTTACAATATACCTATATACAAATTTGAAAGCTTTTTTCCCTAAACAACTCATAATGCATATTTTTTTTGTTATACGGTATATACTCGAATATAAGTCGATCTGAGATAAGCGATACTTGTTTTTACCTAACACATTAGTAAAAGTGATTGACTCGAGTATAAGTCGAGGGTAGAAATTATGACCACTTTGGCATTTCAGGTGGTTTGTCGACTACAACTCCGCATGCTTTAGCAGCTGGAGGGTTGTAGTTTACAAACATCGGCAGTGGACTGCAAACCCTCCCTACCAACCTTCCCCTCCCTCCCTGCCAGATAAAAAAATAATACTGAATACACTTAAAACAATCTTATTAAAACTGCACAAATCCGGGCACTGCACTAATTGTATGCTTTCCATTTAAAGGGCAACTAAAGCCTGAAAACAATACAGAATCTGAAGGCAATCTTTAATAATAGATACCATCCTCCTGATTGGGTTAGTTGCACTTTAGATCCCACACAGTAACCCCCAATACCACGGCACTCCAGATGTTTGTAAACTACAAAGCCGGATTCCTCATTTAAGTAAGCGACTGACCCGAGTATAAGTCGAGGTTCAGTTTTCAGGCTGTTTTTATAGCCTGAAAACCTCGACTTATACTCGAGTATATACGGTAGTTTATGTTACTATTAGTAAATGTAACTGTTAGTTAATGTTAGTAAATGTTAGTTAAAGGACAAGTACACATGGAAAATATTTACAATATTTACCTATAATACAAAATTTGAAAGCTTTTTTTCCCTAAACGACTCATAATGCATATTTTTTTATTGTTAGTTAATGTTAGTATAGGTAAATGTAACTGTTAGTTAATGTTAGTAAATGTTAGTTAAAGGACCACTAAACACACTCCAACACACTGACAAAATGGCGCTGGTTGCACTGCCTTTTATACCCAGGGAGCTGGCAATACTCAAATTAGCTGCCATTGGTTGATTTTGGACATGTGGGTATCATTTTTTTTTTAATTCGATAATTCTCGAAACCGCGAGCATCGAACGTTTGAACATTTGATAATTATCGAAAGTCTGGAAAATATCGAAAGTCCGAGAAATCCGGGTGCGGGATAGTTCGAGAAGTCTGGGTCTGTTCAAACTCGAATAGTTCGGCTCAAACTCGGGTTCGAGTTCTAGTCCATCCCTAAACTTTAACAGTTAAGGCTAGGTCTCACTATCATGCACAGCAGGGAATGCAGGATTTTTGCAATGCTCAGACACAGTGCTCTGATATGCGTGATAAGCTATGTGCGCTGCGTTCCTGTATTCATCAGTATTATTGGAATGCATGTGATATACACTAAAGGGAACACTCCCATAGCACTGCATTAGCAATGTAAATCTGAATCGCTACCAGAATGCAAAGCGCAAAAAGGCCCTGTCCTCTCTGCACTTTACTGAAATTAGTCAAAAGAACAAATTGGTTTTCTTTTGTATAAACTCTCCGTTTCCTAACAGGTTAGTTTTATTAGTCTGATTTCAGTAAAATGCAGAGAGGACAAGACCATTTATCAGGTAGGGGGAGGCAGAGAAACGTTAAACAGAGAATTATAATATTCTTATATCAAGTCTCAGCTATGTACACAAGTGATTTTTATAAGGAAATATTCCACTGCTGCTCCCATTTTATATATATCTTTCTTCAAGCATGTCGCCATGTAGACTATACAAAAAAATTAAAACTTCCCTATAAACATTATTTTCTAAACAAATCAAAAGTCTATACTGTTTTTTCATGTTAAAATGAGTTATGTAGTTTATAGGAAAGACATACATATCTAGGCAAAGAATGATGATTGCATCTTGTCATGACTGTAATGTACAAAACGTGTAACATCACCATAAAGTATAGTTTGGTTATGACAGCAGGTAAAGCAGGGAAGGATTATCTGGTGAGGACTGTATTTTACTGACTATGTGAAAATAATCTTCTCACCCCCAAAACATGGTCTTTCAGCTGAATTGAATTTTTACATTTCCCAGTTGCATTTGCCCTATTATTGGCACTAATCCTCTCATTCATCAATATGATAAAAAGACTAATTAAATTGTAAAGACTATTGAGTAGACTACTGGACCACATCACAGTACTGCAAACTGCTATGCTGGCCATACGATACAAATGTACCCCCCCCCCACCCCGATGTTCCTGCGACATTCCGACAACCGTCTGGCTTGATCATTTTTTATTTATCATAATACTGATCATAATTACACTTGCAAACATGGTCTGGTTGAAATTACAATCAATTCAACACTTGTCGAATGCCGAATAATCGTAGTAACGCAGTAATAATCGTAGTAACGAGTTAGTGTATGGACAGCTTTACCTTTATTTATTCAAAATTATAATAGATAGGGGTAAACTTTGAAAATGAGAAATCCCAGTTCATGCTCTTGCACATCAATGCCCAATCTGCATCAAAACTAATCTGTATCCTGGTCTTATATTGATCTTATATACTGGCACTGGAATTTGCTATGAGTAAATTATAACATAGCACAACAAAAAAAAAATGATGTAGATCTCTTGGAACTTCACCAGTTCCTTTCTCTAGCTGGTTATACAATATCAGCAATAACAATACTGCCATGTCAGGTTTCCCAAAATACCAAATAGCCAACTTAAAAAGGGAAGAAAACTTTCCATTATAGTCACTTATTGTTAACAATTATATTTATGACAGAGACTTTCTGTCCATTTATATTCCCTTCCTAAATATGTATTTTATTTTTTTATATAGAGCTACATATTATGCAGAGCTTTCGTTTTTTAATCTATTTACATCAGGCCCAGACCCCAAAGGGCTCGTTCACACTACATCAGTTTGTATCCGTCCATAAAAAAATGGACAGACAGTAAAACCCCACAGGATTTCATATCGTTCGAGTTCCCGCGATTTTCGCTAACATGGAAATCGCGGTAACACAAATGTTCCTGCGATTTCCGATGTGCATGCGATTGTGCGTCCGTTCGCATTCTGTGCATTTCTTTCGCGCAATCGATTGCGTTTTTGCTTTAAAGATAGCGAAAGCGCCAGCGAAAAATAATGCGCGCTGACGCAGAGACGCTTGGTGTGTTGTAGTGTGGCCTCACCCTAAGTATTTCTTTATGATTGTAGTGGACATTTTAACATTATAATTATTAAAAAAACCAAATCTCTAAATCTCTATTTTAGGCCTTCCCAATGATCAATAGGTCTGCTGTCCGTGCTACTATATTACTGATTATTAATCTGGCTTGAGGAGCCAAATTACTGTTCTTTCTATTCTTCCATTTTATTCTTCTGGTTTTTTGGACTGTATCCCCTTCCACCGTTTTTGAGCTAGAGACATGAAATTCGGTACAGACGTGCAGGGCATATAGGAGAAGTGTGCTATCTTCTAGCTAAGGAATCTGCTGAAGCGTTATGGCGTTATCGGCACATTTTGGGACATTTTTTCCCATAGACTATAATGGTAACAATCCTCAAATGTGGATATTTTGAGGTTTAAGGTTCATGAGATCAAAACAGTTTGTTTCCTGGTCATATAAACAAACGCTAATACCCCCAACCCACCACACAGACACAGGTACACCCACCTACTGACCTGCCTTTAAATTCCAATGGAAGCCATACTTAGGGTAACTATAGTCAAAAAACTTATTTTAATCAATCATCAATAAAAGTTAGTTATAAGTTCAACCTGACCCAGGTACACACACCTACTGATCTACCCTTCCATTTTGATAATTATCGAATGTTCAAATCGATAACCCTTGACTTGCTCCATAACCCTCAAATGCAATGTTCGGTAACCCTTGAATGTGGTGTTCTATTTCGGTAACCCTCAAAAATTCAATACAGAATGTTCCCCAGACCATTTCCCAGGTCCCAGAGCCAAGTTCAGTAAATTACCATTTACTATTTTTACAGTATTTAATCCAAACTTTAATCCATTGAGTTTAGTGATCCGTTTTCGAACTATTGAATTTCCAAACTTTTAGTTCGGAAGCTAGATAACAAGGGGCACCATTTTTAAAAGGGCATTCAGGGCATGGCCACACTGCAATGCAAGTGCACACGGATTGCATTAAGTATTGGAAAACGCATGCGATTGCGATTTAAAATGCGGAGAGCAAATCGCAAGTGCAATCGCATTGCATCGCACCCAATAACACGCGTTTTCGGTGCGCTGCCTCGATTCCAATGATTTGAAAAAAACGCAAGTGCAAACACATGCACAAACGCAAGCACAAATGCAGAAAAATCGCAGCAGCGTGGTCTAGCCCTTAAACAAGATATAATTAGAAACCTAGTATTACCATGAATTATGGTTGCAAATTTTCCTGAAACCAATGTTATCATGTATAGAATCAACTAAATCATTTTCCATAGAAGGGAGAGAGTCAGCTTCTGTCTTATTTTTAGATTTTTTTATGTCAGAACATTATTTCTAAAAAAAAGGGGAAAAAACGCAGCACCCTTTAGTGTGATTTTAAAAACACACACTAATAATATACAATGGAATTATGTTTATAAACATTGGGGAGTGAAAAGCTTATGTGTAAAATGTCCTAGTCAGCCCCAGCTAAAGAACTGTTGAAAATTGTTGGGAATTTGCACAAAAACCAGGACAGATTAGACCAAAACCATTGCTGCAGAAAAAAGTAGCCTTTATTCCACGCCTAACGCGTTTCGGACAAACAGGTCCTTAATCATAGGCATAACAGATCCCTCTGTTTCTCCCCTTAAATACACATTTCCATATTCCCACGTGATCATAGCATACACGTGCAGCACAAAGGCTTATCCAATCTCCATGTGTTGCAGTCGTCCGCACACCGCCAATGCCGTGCAAGCAACTACCCATGTGGAAAAGACAAAACAAAACAGCCCTATGTACCTATAACTCAGAACACTGCAGCAGCTATGACAAACCTGTCATGTTGTAATGAAAGCTGCTAAGCTGTCAGACTAAGCTTATATAGCGTGTTCCAAGAAGAGGCTGCAAATACAAAAAGACATATAAAGAGATATAAGCTGAAGAACTTTCAGGGAGATTCAATAAAAGTTCTTATCGTTAAAAATGGTGCTATTTTTGCCCCAACCAATCAGATGTTAGCTTTCAAATGGTAAATAAGATCTGATTGGTTGGGGCAAAATTAGCACCATTTTTAACGATAAGAACTTTTATTGAATCTCCCTGTGTATGTATTAATCAGAACAGAAAAACATTTTTAGGCACATCTCCTGGATTCTAAATTAGACCTCATACCCTGCTATCTCCATATAATAAAAGGCAGATCGGCGTGTGTAGCAACTATCCCAAGAATAAATAACAAAGCATTCATAACAAAACCACTTTATCAGATAATCATTCTTTCATATTAATGTTCTTGGATCTATCATGGAATTTGTGAAATTTTAATTAAGAGATGGCATACATTTACTTGTCATTCATATTTATGATAATTTGTTTAAGAGTTTAACAATAAAGGTCAATTCAAGAAAGACAATTCTTAGCAATTTTTAATTTGGGTTATAATATTATAAATAATGGTGCTTTAGGTTAGTGGGAAAATAATTAAATCTATAATGCCTGCCATACACTACTTACTATTACTTACACACTATTAACTATTTTTTGTCGATCGCAAGAAAGATAAGGCCGTTCGGTTCTTTGGACGTCTCGTGAACATCAGAAGGTGAGTATGTAGTGTACCTTGTATTCTGGATTGCATTGGATAGTGTACTTGAATAGGAGAGATTCTGTATATTATTCCATAGTTTCATTATATAATTACATAGCAAGGAAATAGTATAGTTCATTTAACTACTTTAGTTTGCATTTCCAATATAAAGGTACATTTATGGGGGGGGGGGTGTTAATTTTGCCATGGTATCAAAACCCTATAGCAGGGATAGGCAACCAGTAGATCTCCAGATGTTTAAAAACTACAACTCCCAGCATTCCCTAACTCCAAAATCCTTATAGAGGAATGCTGGGAGTTGTAGTTTTCACACATCTGGAGATCTACTGGTTGCCTATACCTGCCCTATAGTATCCCAATGTAATTTTCCTTAAAGGGCATGTCCACTTATTTTTTTTAAAAATTCTGTAGTGTAGGGCTCCTTCTCCCACCCCCAGCCGCTGTAGTAGTTTGTAAAAAAACTATCCCAAGCTGTACTTACACAGCCTTATTTCCCTGGCATTCAGACACGGCCCTCTGCTTGCATTAAACAGCAAGCAGGGGGCCAGACCAGCAGCCGCGTCTGTGATTGGTGAGAGGCAGACAATCATGGACGTGGCTTCCAGAAGTACAGAATGCCAGTGGAACAAAGCTGTGTGAGTACAGATCGGGATAGTTTTTTTTATAAACTACTACAGCGGTTTGGGGGTGGGAGAGGGAGCCCTACACTACAGAAAAAGGGTTTGGAGTTAGGGGGAGGGAGAGGAAAACGGGAGGGGGGGGGGGGGGGGGAGCGCTTCACTGCGCATGGCAAACTTCTCCCAGAGGAGAGACAGGAGGCAGAAACATTATGGGACAAAGACAGGCTCCTGGTCTTCACTTTTTTTGAAAGTTTGAACAGACATTGCAGGGCAGCCATTTGGAGCAGGGATGTAAGGTAAGGATTTTTCAACACTACACCGTGGGGCCAGTAGTGGGTTAAAATATAGTTTGGGGGTGGACATGCCCTTTAAGATATATATATATATATATATATATATATATATATATATATATATATAAAAGAAACTGATAGGGGCACTCCATGGACTGCAACAAATTGTTTATTGTAACATCAAACGGATCGACGCGTTTCAGTCACCCCCTACCACAAACCCTCCCACATCTCCACCCACCTCCAGTGAATCCTCATCAATAGTGCACGATAATGATAAAAGAGTATACATATAAATATATAAAAACTTAAAAACATGGATCCGAGATGAATACACATAGTAATACAAATAAGAAGAAATAGCAGCAACGGAACTTACTACAATTTACTCAATCCGAATGGGCTACCCATGTGAATTTAAGGCTCAATAGTTAGGAATCAATAACATAGTAACATTATAACAATAACATTGGATCATTGTATCAAGCGATGGAAATAAGCAACAATATCCGTAATACCTAGCACTACAGTTCTCACAGCTACGACTGCCTATCAATATAGGGAAAGAACCAGACTGTACGATAACAGTAACATTGTAACATTAAGGAATACAAATTATAGTGACACAACCTATAGCTCGAAGGAGAGAAAAGGAAGGTCTTGGCACGAATTGGCACTATCAGGTTATTTATAACCCCTGCATTGGATGTTGGCGTGCTCTTAGGGATGGCCTATGGCCCCTGTTATATATTTTGGAACATAGAGTAGGCTATGCACTTTATACAGACTTTGCACTTTACATATCTCTAGTCCCCCTAGTACTGTTTATGTACTTTATACACTTCCGATGTGCCTATAGACGTCTTATACTCGTTCCCTACATACTTATTAGTACCATGTTTAGCTCTGTTATATTTCTAGAGCCATATATATGGAGCCGTATATGTTTAAAGGAGACAGCCTTGGTGGGTGGTCTTTCATGCTAAGACCTTCCTTTTCTCTCCTTCAAGCTGTAGGTTGTGTCACTATAATTTGTATCACACACAACTACAAAAAAACAAAAGCACATGTACCCAGCTTTAGAGCTCTCGGACCTGTATTAAAACAATCTGTCTTATGCTTCTATATGGCCATGGAACACCATAATGACTTAACAGGGTCGTAACTGCAGCCCCCCCTGCAAGATATAGTATGCATACGTGCAATGAGCTGTTTAAAAGACCGGAACCGAACCGGAAGTTCGCGTCCATTCTTTTAAACAGCTGATCACACGTATGTTTACTTTATAAGCACGACCAGCTGTTTAAAAACCTGGGCCTCCCGCGATGGGGGTGGTGGGGGCGGTAGTTCCACCACTATGACTTAATATCCTTATGTTGTACCTTATATTACATATACTATATTGCTAAAAAAAACTAGATAGAGCACTAAATGCTGTTTTTGCTCAAGAATTGTACATAAATGTGTTGGCCACAGTAGTTTCCACTCACAGTGGCAGATAAAAGGGAACTGTAATTAGAGGAAATGTCTTAACTGTGAAAGTTGCAACTTAAATTTGTTTTCAAATGCTTAAGTTTTTTGTTCAGGCAAGTTAGAGTCTAGGCAGTGGTGATTGCAAAATACTAGTGAGTGCAACTATTTCTGGAATGTTAGTGATTGGTCCAGTTATTTTGTACAGCAGCCATAATTTTCTCATGATGATAGGGTGGTGTTAAAGGACAAGTATACTGTATAAAATAAAAGTACCTGGGGCAGGGAGGTAGGATTGATAATTCCCTCCTGCCAATATTGTTTCGTTGAAGAGTTTTATCTGCCAGTGATGATTTCTGGACAGATCTGGACAGAATAACTGTATTGCCTCAATGCCTTTTTTTTTATTGCTTTAAAAAGAATAAAGGTATGCAGCCCTCCCCATACATTTCTTTCCTGATTTTGAGCCTTTCTCTGCCTTCAATTAGCCACACTGTGAAGGTGGTGTAACAATTCTGTCTGCCTCTAACTGTCACTCAAAGCTAGCATGCGAGAAAACACTCCTCCACGCACCCTTGATCAGCTTGATTATGTAGGCTGTATCCTAGCAACAGGTCTTTCAAGTTTGACTGGCAGAGAAGGAGAGAGGTTGTAACCAACATTCCAACCAGCCAATGACAAGTGTTATGCTATCCATGGCCCTGGGCCATCTAGGAGGCAGGCTTTTAGCACACATCTTTGCGGTGTGATATCTAAGGGAGGGCAGCACGGTTGTAAATGTGAGTAAGCGATTTCAGCTGCTGGAAGTGTGGACATGTAACAGGGGTGATGTTATTTTTTTTTGATATTGTTGTCCTTTAATTTGATCGATATTATTATTGTAATATTGATTACAAAATGATAGGACCAGGTGGTTTTTGAAATGTCTTAAGAATACCGGAAAGTACGAATGTATGTCGAGCTTAACTTAAGTAAGTAGCTTAAAGGGACACTATACTGAAAAATGACTGACTCATCTTAATCTATAATTGAATACATGTAAGTAGCACTTACTCTGATTTGTGTGCGTTGCTGCATACCTTCAATCCAGCACACATTTTGTTTAGGAGCAGTATCCCCCCTCCCTCTTTTAACCACTCCCACTTCCATCCGACCTGACTTTTTTCCCACAAATCAACTGTCAAGCCTGCACACAGCATACAGCATTCCAACTGTCAAACTCTGCCACCATTCCAGCTACAGTAAAACTACTCACAGAAGAAAAGTTTTTGAGAGCAAGGAACTTGATTGACAGCTGAAATATAAGAAGTTTTAGATAGGATATCTAAAGAAATAGGGTTGGTTGGGAAGAATTATAGTTTCCAGTTATGGTCAATTTAAAATAACTTGTTTTTGGTATAGATGCCCTTTAACCAGTAAAAGGGGGACACAGTAATATATTCCCTACAGCTGTTCCTAAAAAGATTTATTTTGCTTTATTATTTATTATAAACTTGACCCTTTGTGCATTATTATTGTTATTATTATTTTTGCTTTTTCTTTTTACTTCTAAGATTTTTCCAAAACTTATACTAATAGTAGTTAACTGCTTTGATATGATCCTCACTTGGATTTTCTTCATATCCTCGTAATTATATCTCTGGTATCTTTTATGCCAATGGATAGTGGCATCGAATTTCAACATTGGAGGAGTTTCAGTAGAAGATGAATGGGGCAAAGGCATATGAGAACATGAACAAAGGAGTTCACCATATCTTAAATGATAACTATACTGAAAATGGAAAGTATCTGGGGCAAGGAGGTTAGATTGGTTATTCCCACCTCACAATATCATTTTGTTGAGCTACAGCATGTACAGTTTTGCCAGGTTTGTCCTGAACTATTCCTGTTAAAGATAGTGCTTAAGCCAGGAGGAAGACTGTCAGAATCAGTTTTGTTTGGGCTGGTGCTCCTCACAGAAACAATATTGGGAGATGGGAATTATCAATCCTATATCCCTGTCCCAAGTACTTTTCATTTTAATTGTTTTTTCAAAAAAATGTTTACACACCATAGTCCTTCTTTAAATATCTTTATAATGGTATATCACTAACATTATAATGGTACAGTACTAACATGAATATCAGTCTTATCGATGGAGCCATAGCTTGAACATAAAAAGAGCTGTGTTCATTTATACAAATGTCATAATTCCTCTTAATACTTTGTAATTACAATAATTAATTAGGCTCCTGCAGGGGCACCTTCTGTAAGTCCAGTTTCCGCTCAGAGAAGTTTCTAGTGGAAATAGTACCTTTACAGGTGTTTAAATGGAAAAATGCATCAAAAACTCATCAGAAATTTGAACTTGGACTTAAATTTCCAGAGTAAAATTGATTCTACCCCTGATGTCGATAACTTTTGGTTAACCAAATGCAAAAAAGTAATTTGATTGAATGAATCAATTTTCCCAAATAATTTAATTGAAATGTGTATGATTTTCCCTATTTATTTTCTTACTACTCCTATAACATAATTCATTCTTAAAAAATAGTGACTAAAGATTTAAAGAATTTCTTGCAAAATTCTGGCTCTGATTTAACTTCAATTCTATTTAAACAATAAGGGTCAACTACCCAGCACAAAAGTTCAGGTACAGTGCTTTGCTTAACAGGATTTTACTAATTGAAGTTCTAAAGAAATATCAAATATTGAGCACAAACAGGAAGCAGAGTAATCCTTAAGTAAATACAGCATTTCCTTTAGAGACCAGAAATTCAGTGCCCTCTATTAAAAAGACCACACTCTTACATATATTCAAAGGTATCTAAATATCTCTCAAAATCTATCTCAAAATAGAAAATTTTGGCATTTAGTTTTATTGAAGAACGGGAGGTAAAGGAGCTGTGTCTTACCCTCCGTTCTTCAATAAACCTACAGGAGCCAGGAGAGAAAGTAAGGTACATACCTGATCGCTTGCTTCTCCACTGCATAGTCTAATAAGTACCGAGAGACTCTGTCTTCTATGCGCATCCACATTGCACTTGCGCACACACATAGAAGACAGAGTCCGTCTGGGCCTGTCAGACTATGTGGTGGAGGAGTGAGCGATCGGGTAAGTACCTTATTTTCTCTCCCCGACCTGCAGGTATTATTGAAGAAAGGGAGGTAAGGCACAGCTCCTTTACGTCCCGTTCTTCAATAAAACTAAATGCCTAAATTTTTTTTTCCAGTGGAGAAACCCTTTAAATTAACTCCAGAATCATAGCTCTAGCTGCAATCTAACCAAAGTTACAGCAGTATAACATGTGTTTTTTCTAGTTAGTACTGTGAGCTGTGACATTACCAATCCCGAGTCCCGCAGTCAGGGCTGAAATACTGTCCAAATCTCGACCCTCACAGCCATGCCCCGGAATGCCTAGTTACACTCCTAATCCCTCTCCCAGATGTGGCCGCACCTCTAACACCACCTCCGCACTGCCCACGGGGATGCCATGGTGCCTCTGGGTAAATCGGCCCAAAGACTTCTCGGTAATTTCCATGTTTCCCTGGCAGCCTTTAGGAAAGATATATTGCCTTATATTCTCTCAATCTTTAATTTATTAGCAATGCCATAATTTGGAGAAATACTGTAGTTCGTAGTTGTGTAGATTGGAATTATAATTGTCTGTATTACATGTGTTTGAATTAAATGTAGACTACCATTAATTCTATTTATTTTTTTTGGTAACAAAAAGACCAGTAAAACAAAGAAAAGGAGATTACTGGAAATGTGGGCAGTTGTGCAAGTTTGCTCTTTTAGGCTCCTGTGACCAATCATGTGTCCAGACTTGGCTTAAAGGGGAATAAAAGACTCTTGCTAGAGCGTAACTACTGAAAAAGCAGCCCCTGCAACTACAAGAGGCCCTTAGGCTAGTTTACTTTTCTAATCCCAGTTACTAGTTACGCCGGGTCTCATGAATTGTAAGTAGTTCCTGGTCCCACTCCTCTCAGACCCAAAATTATATGAAATTATATTAAAAATGATATAAAAGATTCTAATTACACAAATCAATGCTTGTGAAGGTTCTCATTCATCCAGGTCATGGTATATCTGTTGTATTCAATTATATCAACTGGACTTGAAGTTTAGTTCTTGAAGACGTTTCGCTAGTCATCCGACTGGCTTTCTTAATTCAGAATGACTTGTACAAGAATCTGTGGCAATTATGTACCCTGGAAAATCCCAATTAGCATATCACAGCCAAGTGTTATGGGCGTGATTGGATAGTGGCTAAGAGGTGTTATAGGAACGGCCAGAGTAAGGTGTCAAAACAGCATTGTACATGGCAGATTATTTCAAATACAGGGACATGTTCTATAAGCAAAAACATGGATGTGCTATGGGATCTCCAGTTTCACCCATTGTGGCCAACCTTTACATGGAGGAGGTAGAAAAACAGGCACTTAATACCTTTAAGGGCATAGCACCCAGCCACTGGTTCAGATATGTGGATGACACCTGGGTTAAAATCCACCAGAAGGAAGTACAAGCTTTCACAGGACACATTAATGCGTTAGACCAAAACATCAAATTTACAAGGTAAGAGGTACAAAACAACAAACTGGCTTTCTTGGACTGCTTGGTAGAAGCTAAGGAGAATGGTAAACTGGAAGTAGAGGTTTACAGAAAACCAACACACACAGATCAGTATTTGATGTTTGACTCCCACCACCCTTTAGATCACAAGCTGGGTGTCATCAGAACCCTGCAACACAGAGCTGAGAACATTCCCACTAGCACAGAGGCGAAGGCTAAAGAAATTAAACATCTCAGAGCAGCCCTTAAACTTGTGGATATCCAGACTGGGCCTTTGTCAAAAAAAAGTAGAAGGAAAGAAAAGAACACGAATACCAACAGTGAAGGGGAAAAGCAAGACAGGAGAAAGAACATGGTCATCCCATATGTAGCAGTGTTTCAAAAAACACCGTATCCCTGTCTGCTTTAAACTGAACAACACACTGAGGCAGCAATTGGTACATCCGAAAGACCTAATAACATAACACAAGAAAAGCGACATCATATACGCAGTGCAGTGAAGAATGCTCTGATTTGTATGTGGGTTAGACCAAACAGCAACTGCACCAATGTATGGCCCAGCACAGAAGAGCCAATTCCTCGGGTCAGGACTCAGCCGTGTACCTGCATCTTAAGGATAAAGGACATACCTTTGAAGATTGTAATGTTAACACATTGGCAAAGAAACGTGACTGGTTCAAGAGAGGTGTTAAGGAGGCCATTTATGTGAAAATAAAGAAACCAAGCCTAAATAGAGGTGGGGGGGGGGGGTTCGACACCAACTGTCTGCCAAGTACAATGCTGTTTTGACACCTTACTCTGGGCGTTCCTATAACACCTCTTAGCCACTATCCAATCACACCCTTAACACCTGGCTGTGATATGCTAATTGGGATTTTGCAGGGTACATAATTGCCACAGATTCTTGTACAAGTCATTCTGAATTGAGAAAGCCAGTCGGATGACTAGCGAAACGTCTTCAAGAACTAAACTTCAAGTCCAGTTGATCTAATTGAATACAACAGATATACACAAATCAATATGCAGTTAGGAGGTCATTGTAAATGTGAATTGCAGACCTGGAGTTTTTTTTTTAATCATTTAACAGTACAAATGTATAAACAGTGTAGGGCATTTGTCTACTACAAACCTCTCTCAGTCTAATCATTACTTTATTAACTTTATTATACCGCTCTACAACAATGGGGAAATAATATCTCTGGGAGGAAACAGAAATATCGAGTCTTTATTTAAAAACATAAATCAGCAGGGTCACCATCAGGGCCCATAGCTGTAACAGCTGGGGAGGGGGTGGTAAGTACTGCAGAGTTCTCTGTGATGGTGATAAAGATGGTCACAGTGTTTTTATTAAGATTAAAACATTTGTTGTACCATTTAAGGATGACACATTCTATAAATATGTGTGTTGGAAAACAAATTGCTAGTGAAGTGCAGCCTTAATGAACTGTTGCCCATAAAACAATGCAACCTCCCAGTAATACTGGCATTCATGGCACAACAAGTATTAGGAACTGAAAATTTGAATGCTCAAACAAGATTTTTCCCATTAGCATGTATCCTCTTAAGTACTGTATGGGTAAACAGATCATTTAGTTTCCTTTTTAAAGTTTAACAGCTGGGTGAAGTAAATTCTCGTCTGTGTTTCCTTAATAATGCACTCCAAGTAAAATCAGTCCTTATTTAGTAGCACTCATCTATATCCTACATGTCAACACTACTGTAGCTAGATTAATGCTTATGTTTAATACAGAGGGGACATATCCTTGCTGATGCCAAACATTTCACTAATGCATATCTGTTGTATTCAGTAAGAAAAACTGGACTTGATGTTTAGTTCTTGAAGATGTTTCACTAGTCATCCGACTAGCTTTCACTAATGCAGAAAAATTGTGGATGTCTTATTCCCTGCATTCCCTACCAATCCTCTGGTGTTTTCCAAACATCTAGAGGGTAACAGGTTGGACATCCCTGCAATTAAGGGGGACGTTGTCAAGATCTAGAGTTCCCCCCTCCCTATGTGTGCAGAGGCTGAGCTTTCTTAACATGTATACATGAGGCGCGGATGGTAAGTCCCCATCTAAACATTTATTATATCATGCTTTTGAGTATGAGCTACTACATTTTTCCATTGCATTTGATAAGAATAGGGGTGGCCTATGATTCCTCTGCCATTACTCGGTATTGCTTTGGAAATACGTTCTTTTAAGTGTGATGCTTTTCTTATTACGGGTGGCCTGTCTCATGCCTGATAGTTTTAACCTAAACTGGGGTATATTGTTATCCACTATAGTAAACAGAAGTTAAATTGGCTTATCCCACTTTCCCTAATTGTTAAGCTGGGCATTATATTTTAAATCTTCAGTGATTTTTTTTTTCTTTTTAATGCCTGTACAGGTTTAAATCAAAACACCAACTTTATAAATAAAGTGTTTATAGTTAAAGACACAATTAAAAAAACAAACAGTGAAGTAGAACAGCTGTTAGGAAGGATGCCCAGGACATGGTTTAAAAACACAGCATGTGACCATCCACTAAAAAGTAGAAAAACAGGTATATCTAAATTACAGTGTACTCTAAAGCAGAATCAGACCAATATACTATTTGTTTTCAAAGCAGTTTAAAGGAGAACTAAACCCAATTTTTTATACTCCAGAATCTGAAAACAACCCCCTAAAAACACCAATAAACTATAAAATGCCACTTAAACTCTGTTAAAGTAAATCAAAGCCTGTTAAGAACTGGATGAAGTATCTGTGTGTATGTTCAGTGTCAGACCACATCTCCTGACCTCAGTCATATGCTTCCTTGCTTTATCTGTCCTGTAAAAGGATTGGCTGGATATTATAAATAGGCGTGACCAACTGTAACAAGTTAGTGCCATAGCTAAGGACTGAGCATGTGCAGAACATAATGGTCATTGACCAAGCTGTGTGATACTAGAATGCTGAGAAGTAAAGCACAAACCATATGTTATTTAGGTAAATTTCCCAGTGCCTGTATCAAAATGAGAGGTAAGACACAGATAACTGGTTTTATATCAAGGTGTTCTGCCTTCTGGTTCAGTGTTGCTCTGTGGCTTTAGGTGCCCTAGGATAACCTATAAGCAGCTTCATTTTAGGGCTTAGTATAAAGCACAAAAGCAATAAATCACAACACATAATTCTAAACCACTGCAAAATATACAACAATTTACCTGTCACTAGTGTCATATAAATTACTAAAATGTGTATATTAATTTAATTAAAGGGCATCTATACCGAAAAATAGGTTATTTTAAATTGACCATAATTGGAAACTATAATTCTTCCCAACCACCACTGATCATTTTTTTGTTAATCTGCCCCCTATTTCTTTAGATATCCAATCTAAAACTTCCTATATTTCAGCTGTCAATCAAGTTCCTTGCTCTCAAAAACTATTCTTCTGTGAGTTGGTTTACCGTAGCTGGAATGGTGACAGAGTTTTGACAGTTGGAAAGCTGTATGCTGTGTGCAGGCTTGACAGTTGGTTTGTGGGAAAAAATTTAGGTCAGATGGAAGTGGGAGTGGTTAAAAGAGGGAGGGGGGATACTGCTCCTAAACAAAATGTGTACTGGACTGCAGGCATGCAGCAACACACACAAATCTGAGTAAGTGCTACTTACATGTATTCAATTATAGATTAAGATGACGCAAAGTAATTTTTTCAGTATAGTGTCCCTTTAATGACTCTAATGGCATCTAGTCCTCCAGACCAATGTATATCAATTTATATTAATGGACAAGTCCAGCCCTCAAATGAAAACTTACACAGGTAAATAACCCGCCAAAACTCTAAATTGGAATAGTTTTAAATCTAAAATATTAGTTTAAATAAAATAGTTTGAAAGTTTAACCTAATATCTTGTTGCCCCTGTTTCTGCTTCCTGGTTCTTCCAATTAGCAACTGTCAGTTATGGACATGTCAGTTGACATCACTGCCAATGACCGAATGCTAGTCCCCTAGCTGCCTCTTCTGAGCATGCTCAGGCTCGGTACAGGTCACTAAATTGCTCAGTTTCCATGAGGCAACCAGAAACATTGCAGGAATACAGTAATTCAGAGGACAAAGTAGGATATGTCAACACATTTTAAAGAGGCCATTCTTTCTAGAAGATTATGAGGGTGGAATTGTCCTTTAAGCCAATTTAATTGGATTGTTTTTTATTTATTGAAGACGTTTCACAACTCCTCCAAGTGGTGAAATAATGCACCCCGACTTTTAAAATATATATATATTAGAAGTTACCTTGGATTATTATGCTTACTTTATTTTTAGATCTATATTTTGATGTTGATATCAATAGCTACGGCTACATAGGCAAGTATCTGACATTACACCAAAGATATAAATATACTAGGCAGCTATTAAAGGACAACTAAAGCCTCAAAGAAAAACTCTTTTGGAAGCAAGAGCACCTTAATGTAAAAGCAGTCATCACCTCTCATTTTGATATGATTGTTGGAAAATGTACCTTCCTAACATGGGTTTTGTGCTTTATTTCCCAATATCCCAGTATCAACCAGCGTGGTCACTGACCATTAGGTTCTTTACGCATGCTCAGTTCTACCGATACTGCAGGAACTTGTTACAGTTGGTTACACCAACTAGCAGCCTTTAGCCAATTCTTTTACAGGACAGATAAGGCAAGGGAGCATGTGACTGAGGTCAGGTTATTTAATTCATTTTTTCAGAGGGTTACATTTAATGATATTTACCATAGTGGTAGTTTACACTTTATTGGTGTTTTAAGGGGGGGTATTTTTAGATTCTGGATAAAAAATGTGGGTTTAGTTCTCCTTTAAGCTTAAAGTGAGGTGGGCCAAAAGGAGCAAAAAACCCTCCACGGAACATAAAAATGGAGCAGAGCCTTCTTATAACAAAAGGTATCTTGCAGTCTCATGCTAGTCTCAGAAAGAGGCAGAACTGGCTGAGGATGGGGGGAGTTGTAATTTATAAAAGCTGTGGTGCTGTGAGCCATTGATTTCAATCTATTTCTTAACGAGAATTAGTAGTTAGATTGTAAGAAATACAATGGAAAGACTTATGAAAAGATTGTTTTTAGCTATGTTTTATATGTTGATGTATACTAAGTACCAAGCCTGCTTGCAACATTTTTACATCTGGATCAGATTGTCAAAATGAAAAAGTCAGGGCTAGAGGTCACAGGATTTCTAAATGCTCGGACTGGAAGGAATGTAAACAATGAACTTAGTTCAATTGCTGAAACTTGAGCAAAACAGCCAACAGCTAAAACACTTATCCATTCTGAGATAAAAAGAGTGTGATAGCAGAGGCATGTAGTCAGTCTGCCTGCGTATTTATATGTAAATTATCTTGTACATCAGAAGTCCCCAACTCTCTGTACCTCACAAGCCATATTATAATATTAAACCGTGAAATAGGAAAAAGTAGGAAGGAAAAAGTAACAGATTATTGAAATTCCCAGTTGTTGGGTGATGATTTATATGATTGGTTGAAGGACAGCCCCAAGTAAACTGCCAGCTTGCAGAACTCTCTGACTTTATTGGACTCTATTGGAATCTGTCTGCAATATGAGACAGACGCATACACCCACTCAACCTCCCACGTTCTATATGGGGAAGGTTGTCCAAGTGACCACACACATCCTGACCACATCAGCTATTTGAAGAAAGTCAATTTGGTCCGGTGGAAATTTTCTGTTCAGACCCATCCTCCACAATGTTGATGGTGGTAGTTGGGGTTTGCCCTTTATTGTTAAAGGGAGAGTTCAGTGGAAAATATCAATATTTCAAAAAAATCTTGGTTTGCATTATGCATACCTAGCTATTCTACATATTTTCTTCGGCTTTGAAAAATCTGTTGATTTCACACCCTTTGCTGTTCGCTGCTGTTATAATTAGTGAGCTGCCATTTCAGGTTCTAACGGTCCTTCTTCCCAGGATGCACCACTTCCTTGGAATGTTCCTAACAGTAATTTCTACTGATTGGCTGATGGATGGGTCAAACATGCTCAGATCTCTACTGAGCAACTGAATCAACTCAGGTGTTGGGTCAAGGGCAAAATCATAAATGTCTCTATTAGGGGTTCTGCAAACAGGAAGTCAGTATTTCGGTTGCATTTATTTTTACACAGACAAAATGCTGAATGGGCAGATTAAGGTCATTGGGATGAAAAATTACTGCTCTTTTTTATTAAAAGCATATGTATTTGCACTGAACTTCCCCTTTAATATGTATGGTCAGCTTTAGTCCATTTTGAGAATTACAAAATATACAGTTGTTAGGAAGTTGCTGCCAATGAAATAGTTTGGACATTACTGTCCTAGGACTCTGTGATTTGTTGCTTCTCTTTTCTAAATGAGTCCCACAATAATAGTTAGGGCTAGTCCACACTGCCATAAGCTATAAATCACAGCTATGTTGGCACTTCATGAGCTGTGTATGAGAAAATACAGTTTGCAGGATTTTTTAAAGGAATAGTTAACTCTCAAAGTGAACTATTCCTTTAATATATTGATTGAAGCCCGGGAGGTTAAGGAGCTATGCCTTACCTCCCGATCTTCAATCAATATTGCAAGGTCCGGGAACAAAGATACCAAAGACCTTACCTTTTATGCGATCCACCGCAGCCCAGCTGGAATCTCCGACCGCTTCACATGTAATGCGCGCTATAGCTGTATAGGAGAATGAAGCGGTCGGAGATTCCAGCTGGGCTGCGGTGGATTGCGTAAAAGGTAAGGTTTTTGGTATCTTCATTCCTGGACCCTATAATATTGATTGAAGATCGGGAGTTAAGGCATAGCTCCTTAACCTCCCGGGCTTCAATCAATATATTAAAGGAATAGTTCACTTTGAGAGTGAACTATTCCTTTAAGGATAGCATTGGCTATTTCAAGTAGAAGGAGTGATTATTCTGTGTATGGGGCCTGAGCAACCAATCCCCCCTACAAAGTATGGTAGGTTGATTGGGGTACTATATGCACTAGGACCTACATACTTCCAACAGATTTATGAAATCTGTATGTGTAAACACAACTAGATGATGATGTTTATCACTAGAATCACCGTGATAAACATCAAGAATAATGCTCAGGGCTTCAGATACTTGAAATCAAATGTAACACAACAACAGTTATATATATAAAAAAAACATATATCTGTCAACAAGTATTTCTTTGACACTACCTTCGAAAAGAAAATCAATGTTACTTCCCCTTTAAATGTACTTTCTTTTTTTTTAGAGAAAAAAAGAGCTATAAATCAATCAAGAGCAGAAAACAAAACATCAATATAAATGGAAACAAAGTGAAGTTTCCATAACTATGACAGATTGTGTGTATATTCTGAATAACACCCACCATATGGGTCCCAGAGATAGTCATTTTTTAAGGGCCATATAAACCAATTGGATGTTTACTTGAAATTCTAAAAAAAAAACAAAAAAAAAAAACCTTTTGGCTTTACCAAACAGAAGAATATGGAAGATAGTGTTTCACTTCCTGCTCCGGTAGAGTTGTTCAAAAGAGCTTTCTCACTGGGGGAGTTATCAGTCATTTCCTGACTACATTTGGCCACACTGTCTACAAACTAGTTATTTGGCTTTGCAATAAAACACTCACATTATCCCTCCTGTAGCTGCATTTTGTTTTCTTATATCCCTGTATATTTTTCTGTTAAATATGGTGCTAATCTTGCCCCAACAAATCAGATTTTTTTTAACATTTGAAAGCTACATTTGATTGTTTGGGGCAAGATTATGTATAATACATTCCTCTCACCAATAAGATTCTTTAAACATGCCAGATTGACATCCCTGACAAGTTAAAATCTTTACATTGTCAGCTGTAGAACATCGTGTACTGAAACAGCAAATGCTGCACTGCAGCCCACAGACTGTTACAGACTTCACAGCTTAGTATTTGGAAGACTAAATAATAGTATGGTTCTCTCAAGTCATGTCACATGTATGTTTGTTTGTATGTATCTATGCACTGTATTTTATTTTTTAGATGTATAACGTAGGTTAAAGGAGACTATAACTACAGAAAAAAACAGTACAGTACAATAGTACTGTTACAATAGTAACAGTAACATTGTTATTTACGGTACACAGATAGTAGACAGGGATCTCCCGCACGCCTGGGTGCTGCTCAGGGTACCAGAGCCAATGGTGAAGTACATTCAAGTAGAATCAATCCTGGATGCACACCAGACTTGGAAAACAACAATGTTTAATGGTTAACGCGTGATGTTTCGGTGTACTGATACACCTTCTTTGTCTGAGGAAGGTGTATCAGTACACCAAAACGTTACGTGTTAACCATTAAACATTCTTACTTTCCAAGTCTGGTGTGGGTCCAGGATTGATTCTATTTGATTGTTTTTTAAGGTAGGTTGGAACACAGACATGACCATCAAGTTTACCATACCATAATGTAATACAGCTTATTGTGTTTTTCCTGTCTTAGTACTAGTACTTAGTACTTAATACTATGCATTGCTTTTTGTGATAGCTTATACATCTGTCAAGGCATGCAATCTTATTACTGATGACTGGAGACTAGAGGAATTAATGCAGGCCACACACATTGTGATGTTACTGAAACATCCCACCAATCACATGAGCCAATCATTTTACAATAAACTTTCAATTGAAAAATCAATAGGCCTTAGAGAATGTCAGAAGGGAATACCACTACGAACACTGAATTTACCTGTGGCTTCGTTCACAAGCGTTTTGGTGCGATTTCCTGTGGGAACACGCACATAGGAGAGAACGGCACCATTCACAACTATGTGCTGCGATACATTGTGTTGCATGCAACTTATTATATGCAGCAGTTTTGTGCAGTAATGCACAGCGGTGAAATTGAAAATAATAGGCAACGATATGTGTTAACTCAGCAGAACACTACACTATGTTCCGATGCGGTAAAAACTCCGTCTGTGTGAACGTAGCCTTAGATGTGTGGCCAGCATTACTGTTTCTTCCATTATTTATTGATGCAGCTAAAGCTGGCCATATTCCTCCAATTTCATTCTGCAATCAGACCCCTATTCTTACACCAGGAGCCATGACGGTGACCAAATTCTAACCAACTAACCTGAGGTGTGACAAGGGATGGATTTTTTTATTATTATTTTGGAAGCATAACTAAGCAGATTTTGACAAGAAAACTCATTTGGGATCTGTCACAATCGGCAAGTTATTGCTCAGATGCACAATTGTGCAAATTGGTATGTAGGAACCAATCAGGGGAGGACTGGGACCTTTTGGCCTGGGGGCAAATACAACTAAGTGACCTTTTCACAGTAGATCCCAACATTTTTGACCAGGCCCACTTTGCTAAGGTCACACACTTTGTTTTAGTTACACACATTTTTAAGACCACTATTCACATTTTACATTGTTGCCTGCAATATTTGCAAGTGTAGGACAATTATAGTCCTAAAATCTTCCCCCTCCCCCTTGCAAGTACCCGAGGTGAGGACCTGAATCACTAAGTCCTCACCAGTGGGTAGACTTTCCAAGTTAAACCATATTTACCTAAAGTTTCCTTTGTTCCTAATGAACTGGAGGGCTGACTAACACAGGCTAATGAACTGACGTGCTGACTAACACCAGCTAATGAGTTGGAGGGCTGGCAAACACTGAATAATAAACTAGAGGGCTGACTAACACTGGCTAATGAACTGGAGGGCTGACTAACACTGGCTAATGATCTGAAGGACTGGCAACACTACCTAATGATCTCGTGGGCTGACAACACTGGCTAATGAACTGAAGGGCTGATGACACAGGCTAATGAACTGGAGGGCTGAATGGGAAATGATCTGAAAGAGGAAGAGGAGTTTCCTTTTCCTTGCCCATGTTAGAGCTAAAGACGTGCACTGTGCCTTTCAAGCATGTAACTTACTAATAGCTTCTGGGACAGCCCAAATTTTTCACTGAAGACCAGCCCAGGGGGGCATTTGCCCCTCAGCCTACTGGGCCAGTCCTCCCCTGGAACCTATGAACCAAATTGCACCTTTGATCTTAAGCAGATTTCAGCTTGAATATGTTATGGCCATAGATTATCTACTGAGTCTGAACACCTAATTGGTAAAAGACAAGTCAATGGTTTGGAATTGTAAACAGGAATTCATTTTTGGATTTTTCGATCAATGTGAGCAAATTGGTCAAATATATTGATCCATATAAATTCATTTTAAGTCTAATATCCCGTCATTTTTAACTAGATAGTAATGTACAGTAGCTTGTATAAACCACTGTTTAAAAGTTGAACCCCATCCTTTGCACTTACAGACTACAGAACCATAAAACAATTGATAGTCCGCAGGTCAAAAAAAAATAAATGAATGCAGCTACATCTGCCATTTCAGCGCAGTTGATTAAGGAAGGTGCTGTCAGACAAAATGTATTTATTTCTGAGGTTTGTCAGCAGCGATGGAAATTTACCTCAATATTTTGGCCCAAATATAGTGCGGGTTGTGTATTTAACATGACTACATTACAATATGGGGAAGTTTCCCTCTCAATGTCTGAAAGATGTGTTAGTTACTTTATACCCCAAGGTCAGTCAAATATTTAGATCAAATTATTTTAATAAAATGTCTCAACTGCTACAGCCACTTCCCTTATAGCTGAAAGCAATTATTTATCTTCCTCCTAACAAAAAAACCCACACAGATATAGTAGATGCTGCTCTACAGATGAAATAGAGATGTATAATATTAACTTCATCTCCCCCAAATAATGTGGTAGCTAATTAATACAATTCAAAGGGGAAGTTCAACGCAAATACATATCCTTTAAATACACATCCTTAATTTTAAAAAAAACAGTGTTTTCCCATTACAATGACCTTGATCTCCGCATACAGAATTTTATCTACACATAAAATAATGACTTCCTGTTTGCAGGACTCCGAATAGGGACCATTATGGGTTTGTCTTTGTCTCAGTCCCTGGGTTGATGTAGTTGCTCAGAGATCTTGGCATGTTTGACCCATGCAATAGCCAATAAGAAGAGATTATTGTTAGGAACATTATAAGGAAGGCTGCATCCAGAAGGAGCAGGAATGTAAGGTAAGGATTTTTTAAAACTTTACATAGGGGCCAGCACTTGGGAAATTTTTAGATTTTGGGGTGGACATGCCCTTTATCCTGAAAGGAGCCAGGCATGAAATCAGAGAACTTACCCGCAATCACACTCCTCTGCTTCTTCCTCCTTGACCAAGGGAGCATGGATGATGTGACCCAGTCTCTTTCAGATTGTGTTCCATCTGCATTCCATCTGCATACCCTTTAATATTACCCCTTTAATAGCTACACTTATAGAAACAACATAGTACAGAGCTGCAGGGGGAGGATAAAAAAGTGAACCTGACCTTAGCACATCTCTATGCAATGCATTTCTCACTAGTGTACCCATCTGAAAGTAAATATAACCTTCACTATTTTAAGATGAATGAAAACATCAGAGCAGATTAATCTGACTCCACATTTCTGTTAATAACTCAATTAAACACTAACTCAGGGAAACAGATGTATACCGTAGTATAGGGAGTTGCCCATGATTGTTAGGTGTGTGGCAGTCACAAACGATCTCCCTATACCTTACATAGGAAGAATGCTTGTAAATGGGTGTAGCCACATCTTACAGATCCTTTTAAAGATTGGCACTGTGTGTACAAAGCTCTCGAATATGATCTCACTGAAATAATAGGAGGCAAGACTGAAAAAAGGGATAAAATCTACTATTTACAAATGACAGAAAAAATTGAACAAGGGAAATGAAAAACAGGAGAAAGACATAATGTGAGTAAAAAATAGGGTGTACATGTCCTTTAAAAAACTTAATAAATCGTTCAGGAAGTAGAAACAATCAAAATTCCACATTGCCACAGCAATTTTCTGCTTAAAGGGTAAGTTTGCCCCTCAAATAAAAAAAATGTCACCCTCCCAAAACAACAATAGTTAGAAAGCTGACAAATATATGGCTTATCTGTAATGCAGCAAAAAGTATGCTATTCCCCTGCTCCCTCTTTAAGCTTTTCAATCTCTTACATGTGGAGAGGAGGCAGCTAGAGGATTACCATTCAGTCATTTCTGTGATGTCATCTGTACAATACATCAATGACTTAAGCTGGGTACAATTAGATCCTTCGTCCTGCCCCACCGTTCGGCACATCTGACTAAACAGTTGGCCGGGACAAAGCACTGAAGGTCGCACCAAAAGTATCTGCGGCTGACAGCTTTCCATACTGTAGAGGATAGCAAGACCACTTGTGGTTTTCAGATGCGTCCAATTCAGGCGAACGAACGTGGCCAAAAACCCATGCAATAATTGGGCCAATAGACCGATACACTGAACTATAGGTTGATCTGGCCAAAATATTGTATTGTGTGTGGACATCTTAACAGCTGCTAACTGGGAGAAACAGGAAGCAGAGAGATAGATAACAGAATACCAGTAAGCATTTCAAATTAGACTTAAAACTTTCAGCTTGGATTTAATTTTTGACTAATTTGATTAAAGTAATCAAATTGATTATAAATCTTGATCCATGTATGGCTAACCTTAAAGGGGAACAAAAGTCACCAGACAACATTGTCACAATAGACATTCACAAAGATACAATCTGTTTTTAGCCTCTTCCTTTGCTGTAGCTGCTGAATGTTTTATGAAATTAACCTAGGGGTCAGCTCCCATAATCCACCATTTTTTTGGTGGAAGTCTAAAGAGTTCCAAAAAGTGTGTATCTAGCATTCTAAGTAACAAAATCTAATTGTTACATGAGTACTGCTTATTATGAACGTTAGTTAAATGACCATATATAGCAGGGGTGTCAAACTCAATCACATAAGGGGGCCAAAATCAAAAAGACAGTGGTGGGCCGGATTTTTTTTTTTAAGATACCTACAGGGTTAATCAATAAAAGTTCTTATTGTTTAAAATGGTGCTAATTTTGCCCCAACCAATCAGATCTTATCTTTCAAATGTTAAACAAGATCTGATTGGTTGGGGCAAAATTAGCACCATTTTAAACGATAAGAACTTTTATTGAATCTCCCTATTAGTGGGTGCAGGGTTGGGTGTCTGTTACGCTTGTGCCTAGCGCTGGTTCTTGGCAGGGAATGGGTGTGAAGCACACTGTTTTGGATTGGGACCTCTGCCTATGGCGCAATCATGTGCTAACTTGGAACACCCACCTTACTCTTCTGGCATGGTAATGGAATGGAAAACTCCCTCCCCAGTGATAATTTATCAGTTGTTACAGTGGTGACTACATCCAAGCTTTACTATGCTGCTATTCATTTGTGCAGTCCCAAGCAGCATCATAACTATAGATCTGCCTGCTATATATCACGGTCAGCTGATCTTAGTAAAGGTGAGCCCGAATAGCTGTTTAAAAGCTTATTGCGGTATCTAGCAGGTAGATCTACAGTTATGCCACTACTTGGGACTGCACAAATAGATAGCAGATAGATCTTGGATGCTATACAGTCACCGGGGGCCACAAGCAACAGCCAGAAGGGCCGGATTTGGCCCGCGGGCCTTGAGTTTGACACGTGTGATATATAGTATGAACAGTTAGTAAGACGAGGGTCGGAAGCGAAGGAATTGTCCCTTAATCGTTAAAGTGTGCATCCAGCTTAAGCAGTCAACAGAATTATCCAGTTAAACATAAAAGAGTTCCCTTTGGTGGACTCAATTTTACATAGATGTGTGGCTTTAAACTTTTATGTCTAGATCCTGATAAATAAACATGTTTTCCTGCTACTAAAGGATCTGATTATTGGCCTTTTCATTTATAGGAACTGTCCACCCTTCTACACAAAAATCTTTATTTGCTACAAACCCCCCCAAAAGCAGGACCTAGTTATGTTTAAAATGACCAAATCCACTCCCAGCCAGAGATATTATACTTACAAGCTCCTTGCTCCACCGCGGCTTCCGGGTTTCCTCAGCTGCGGCTGCTGTGATCATTTTCTGTTCTTGAGCAGCCGCAGTGTAGACTGCTCTGGGAATGGCAGTCAGTGATTGGCCATGATGTCACTGTCACGGCCGACACTGACTGCCTTACCCGGAAGTGGAGAGCCGCGGCGGTGGAGCGAGGAGGAGCATGTAAGTATAATAGCTCAGTGTGGGAGCGGAATTGGTAATTTTAAACATAACAAAGTCCTGCTTTTGGGTTTTTTTTGTAGCAGGTAAAGATTTGTGTGTGGAGGGGTGGACATTCCCTTTAAAAGAAAATTGCGCTACTGTTTAACTATTACCTCTTAAATAAAATGCTTAGTTCAGTAAATCTGTGTTAAAAAAAAATGCTTTACAAGATTTACCACGGTTAAGGTGACCATACAGATGCAGCCTCAGTTGCAAACTCACAATCTGATTCTTTATACTTTATATACGGAATGACCGTTCGTTGTAGTAAAATATATATACTGTAGTATAGGGAGGCGATAACGATCTGAAGGGAATTTTCCGTTTGGATCGATTGTTTACAATGCCAACCACAGTACTTCGTCGGCATCGTAACTTATCCATACATGTGTTTACTTGGAACCTGTGTTAGCATTATGACCCAGTGGTGTTTCAGCAAACAGCACTATTTAGATTATTTTTAAAAATTGCATCTAATACTGTATTCCAAACTCATACAGATCACTGGTTTAATAGTCATTACTACATTTTACAGCATGATTTAAAAAATGAAATTCAGCTTGGGGAGTCTTCCTCCCAACTCCAGATATAGAAATGAGGAACTAGCTGCTAACTACAGTATGTAAAGGGGAAAAGACATGGGAAGTGTAAGTAATACGTATTTAACTTATTACTACTAAATAATGATAAAGCACAATAATCACAGACACACAGATTTATAGGTTGGTGGAATGGCCGCAGCTTTAATGTATCTTTATTGGAATTATAATTATAACCAATGTCACAATCCATTTTTTATTTCTTTCCAACATAACCAACTAGCCAGCTCTTTCTCCTGAGTCGCAGCCTGACTTCCTTGAGTCCCCCTTGGCTAAATAAAATAAACAATTATACCGCCAGCTGCGACAAATTTTGCCATAAAACATAACTCTTTATTTTTTATTTTGTAAATAGGCTGGGAGGGTGGGTAGCTCCGTTTTCTCCCACAGCTCCTGAGACTGGACTGTTTCTTCTCACGGGCACTGCCGCGATACACTTCCCGCCCAGAAGATTGGACCAATCACGCCGCACCTGCAGGTAAGTCACGCTGCCTGCCCCCTCACTCTGCCGCTTGGCTCTTAACCCCTTCCTAACTGCTTGCCTCACTCCATATGCCACATAACTGTGAGGTGCCATTCTGTTTACAGGGGAGTGTAGTTTCGTGAAATAGACTTCCTAAACTTCCTCCACACCACAGTAGCATGAATTGCTGATTATACACCAATCTCTCAGTTTGCTCTATATCTGTTGTATTCAGTTAGATTACACCTGTCAAACTCATGGCCCGCGGGCCCTTCTTGCCATTGTTTGTGGCCCCCAGTGACTGTAACAGCATCCAAGACATACTACATTTTTTATCTATTTTCAGTCCCAAATAGTGGCGTAACTATAGATCTGCCGTGATCAGCTCTTTTTTAACACCTGATCATGCATACCTTTACTAAGATAGCTGTGTTCAGCTGTTTAAAAACAGCTGATCGCAGTATCTAGCAGGCAGATGTAGACTAACAACACTGCTTGTGACTCCACAAATGGGACTTAGACAAATGGATAGCAGCGTAGTAAGGCTTGGATGCAGTCACCGCTGTAACTACTGATCGTATATTTGGCCCATCACTTAGCCTGTCTTTTTGATTATGGACCCTTATGTGATTGAGTTTGATACCCCTTAGTTACTGTAGATCAACTGGACTTAAAGGAACACTAAACACATTAAAATGACTAAGTGCCATTCGTTTCTATTATTCACAGGGAGGTGAGAACGCTTATTCTCACCTCCCTGTGAATAATAGGACGATAGGGGGACCAGGAACTTACCTTACCCGCCGCTCCCACCGCAGCCGCTCAGTCTCTGAACAGGTTCTGTCCCGATTGCGCGCCATCGTTTGAATTGGCGCGCATGCGCCTAAGATAGGGCGCGTGGTCGGGACAGAGCGGCTGTCAGACTGAGCGGCTGCGAGTGGAGCGGCGGGTAAGGTAAGTTCCTGGTCCCCCGATCGTCCTATTATTCACAGGGAGTGTGAGAATAAGCGTTCTCACCTCCCTGTGAATAATAGAAACGAATGGCACTTAGTCATTTTTAAAAAATATTGGAGTTTACAGGTCCTTTAAAGTTTAGTTCTTGAAGACATTTCGCTAGTGATCTGACCAAGACCAAACAAAATGATAACCATTGCCAAGCCCTGCACGTATTACCTCAGGTAACCCAAGAATTCAGTACATTAGATATTGATCATATAACTAGGGACATAGTCCGCGATGCATGTGTATACCTAACAAATTAAATGGACCATGTATATAGTTAATAGACAGTCTGATAATACAAGGCAATTAGTTGTGTTCAAAACACCCTAGGCAGATTGACATTATGCTGCAAATTGGCATTTAATCTACAATCTGCTCCTTCTATATAAAGCCACACAGGCAAAGGAAGGGTTATACAACCTGATGGCAGGGGCAGGAAAACCATGACAGCAGCCTTATATCTTGTTCATGACAGAACCCTACATACTTGTGATTGCTACAAGACTCCCTATCATGTAAAAACAGATAATTGTAGAACCATGCATGCAGGATCAAAAAATGCATAGCTTATACAGCACGGCATTTATGTACTTAATCCTCGTGCACGCCCAAGTGCGTGCACATGCGCAACAAACAAACATTTCAGGCAGAAATCGCATGTGTTTATGAGCTTGCTGGGGCGGCGTTAGTCTTTCTGCCACAGCGGATGAACGAATGACACCTGAACAAACACACTTGTGACTAGTAGGCAAAAAGGAAGTTCATTGCAGGTTTATCATCGAACGTGACAGACCTTTATACATTTAGCTTCTCTGGTTCCCCCTTCCCATTAACATATCTGGCCTCTGAAAGAACCAAAAATATATTTAACTGCAAACCTCTGTTTTCAGCCCTGCAGTAAAGGTTTACACGGTGACACATCTGCAAGGAGTTTGTATGTTCTCCCCATGCTTGTGTGGGTTTCCTCCGGGTACTCCATTTTCCCCCACAATCATAAGACATACTGGGCCTCATTTAACCAGAGCAGTAAATTGCTCTGGGCAAATATGGCTTCCCGTATTTAATACTGGATTTGCACCTGGGTGGTAAATCCCAAAAGGGATTTTAGCCCAGCGCCACTTTAAAGGGCATCTATAGTGGGAAAATTTACTTTTTTTTCTTTCTTTCCATGTGTTCTATAATTCCCCACAACCCCCAGTGTCTTCACTTTGTTCAGATTCCCTCTCTGTCCTGAGATACACCAGTTAGAAGAATACGTGATTGCATTCCTCTACTCCTACTTGGACTGTCAATCAAATATCTTAATGTAAGTGCGGGGCGTCCACAACTAAGCTTGAGCAGAAACATTGGTAAATCACGGCCGACCGTGCGGTTCCCTATGGTTGCTGCAACTGAAAGACATTTATCCCAACCGAGCGCTCACTAGTAGCGAACGCTCAGTCGGGACAAATAATTTCCCTGTGTGTACAGAGCCTTAGACATTTGTTTACAGCAGTCCCCAAGGTCAAGCAGGACATTTAAAAGTCACCTCTAGATGTTGAACTACACCAAGAAAATGAGCTCTGGAATAAGTTTGCATATTGCTACCCTTAAATGTATGATGGAAATGGTCATTAGAAACCTCAATTAAGAACTTTTTAAATCAGACCCAATGATGACCTGGAAACAAGACTGCAGAGGGTTTCACAAACTTCCATTGTAATTTAAATTAAAACCATGCAATTACCAGGATAATTAAGGATCCACATCTGTGCTCTCCAGAAATCATCTCTGCAAGTTTTAATAGCAAATAGTTCAGCATGAACGATATCCATACAGCCTGTTATCAAGAGATTAGGGTACTAAGGCTAAAGATCCATTTCTTATTTTGCAAATTGAGACTACGGTGCTTTATAAACACAATTAATGGCTTACTGCAACTGCCATTTAGCACCATCATTTAAAGCAAGTCACGTTTGGGTTTTAATGCACTTAAAGAAGTGGTGGTATAAATTAGTCCCCAAAAAAGTTTAAGAAAACCCATGCAGCAAACCTCATTTCCCCCTATAGACAAGAATGCCTGTAAGATTAACTTTTTAAATCCTATATACTCACCTGGTGCTACTTTGGGTTATTTTGTACCGTTATTGGTCAAGGTATCTTTGAATCTACCAGTAACAATGCAGCTTGTAAGGCCAGGGTTCAAGAAATTGCTCAACCATAGTCTTACTATAGAAATTAGACCATTACTGCAGGAATAGTTAAACTTGATTGAGAAGTTTTAAAAAAAAAATTAGCATCAGTTTAAAAGGAAAAAAAATGTAAGTTTTTTTTAGAAACAATTACCTCACAATATAGACATTGCCATGGTTTTAAAACCCATACAGAGTAAACAGCCTCAAACTGACATAATTGCATGTGGCAAGAGTTACCATAATATATATTTGCAACTATATCATATAGGAACAGTCTTACTACATGCAATCAAGCCAAAATGCATTATTTATGTTCCTTTAGTAATGGGAAAGGCTTTATAAACTCTGAAGAGCAGATTCCCTTTAACCAGGTTAATTCTTTTTCTAGCAATAAGAATGATCTATGCTGTAGTGTGAACTCACACAGCCAAGTCACAGGGAGAACCACACCCGTTTCAACCAATATGGCTTCCCTAAATAAATTCCTTATTTATATAATTTGCAGAAATTACATTTAGTTGTTGGAAGCCTATACTATTAGTCCTTAAGATGAATGAGACCATGTATATTGTATTAAAGACAAGGGGTGACATCTGACATTAGGAGACTATTTCTTGGTTGTTTTCAGACCACAAAAGAAAAACTTTTAAATCTACTTTTGCAGATATGTTTTGGTTCCTTTCCAAGCAGTTACCACTAGCAAAAGGTTACATGTAGCATTGCACTAGAAGAGAAACTCAAAATACTTTTCCAGAACATCTACATGCAGTCAGTATGAAAGTAGGTTAAAAGTTAGTCACTAGATTTATACAGGTGTGTTAAATTCTTGGCAGGATTTCTTACCCTGATTTAGGCTTAAAGCTACAAAGACCAAAACCAAGAGTGATAAATGGAAGGTAATGCTTTACATGAATTAATTCTTATGCCAGGAATCTGCCAGCAGCATTTTAAGTGTATTTTGATATGGCTCCAAATTAAAAAGAGTCCTATTGTAGATGGTCCTACATTGTCAATTAACAGAAGCTGGGACAAAAATCCTTAGATCAAAAAATGGTAGAAGATTAGGGCTACACCAATGTGTATTAAAATATATATCTTTAGGACAAGACTTTAAATAAACCCACAGTAGTATTTGGGTTACATCCAGAAAAACCTTGAAGAGTCGAGACTTGTGTTTTAGAATTTTTATTTGCATATTAAAAAAAAATTGTGCATTCCAAATAATTGAATTCATTTTGAACAAACAAAATGGCACTCGATTTGACTGTAATTTACAGCTTGCTGGACCTTGGTGCAGCTTTCATTTCCCCTCATCACAGCATTTTGCTTTAGTTCTGTAGTTCCACACCCGGTTCTTCTTACATAATCACAATCTTTCATGCCACCAGAACCAAAGCCAGCCTGACAGGCAGATGGAAAGGTAGCGCCCTTCAGCATTCAGTAGTTCATATTTCCTTTCTTTTGGTGTATCAGGGCAGCACAGAACATGTTCTCCAAACTCTTTGTATCTTGGTTATTTCTTACAAAGTTAAACAGCTAAAAGTAAAATAAGAAGGCAATGCTTGTGGAATGTACAGTGCGTTTCAGGGTGATGAGGCTCATTATTCAGTTGCTTGTTTCTCTTGCTCAATCGCTAAATCGAAAAAAAAAAAAAAATATTCAGTACAGGCAAAAAAAATCAGAACATCTCACGGGGCAAGATTTTAAACCTAGGAAAGCAAAGTACAAAAACAGGATAAGCAAAAATGGAAAAAAATTGCTGCTTACTTTCTTTGGAGGGGAGGGGGTTTTTCTCTTGCGTCTCTGTCTTCTTCAGCTTGGCCTTATCAAACTTCTCAATCTCAGCCATATCTGGTTTGTCAGACATTTTGTTTTAGGTTCTGAACAAAAGAAAAAAAAAAAAATTGAAATAGCGCCACCATCCTTGGCACGGAAGAAAGAAAAATGTCACTTGCTATTCACAGGGTGCCACGCCCTCTAAAACCTACAGGGTAGGAACAAGCCCGACTTGCAGATAAGACATATTAGCAAAGATTAAAGGCTAAATTGCTATCAACTTAAAATCGGATTGCACAAACATTTCAGATTGATATGGAAACAAAAGCCTGCATACAGAAACATTACCAATGCAATCAGAGCTCTAGTCACAAAAGGATTAAATCAATAGGTTGAATGGAAAGACATCAGACCATAGTGATCAGAGGAGCTGTAAGCTCTTTCTGGCTGCAAGATGAAGTCATACATTCTTCTCTCCGTACAAAGGAGCCTTAACCACCGCCCTTATTGTGCCTTACTTCCTCTTATCACCCAGCCAAACCCCACTGCAAAGAAATCACGTTCCCCCAGACGTCAATCATGTCCCACACAACGAGCCATAAGGATTTAATAAAGCAATGGGATCATGGAGAGTAACATCTCAGCACAGGGTTTGACAACCCAAGGCTCCCCGGATAGCACAGTATTAACCATTAACGTGCAGGGGACCGAACCCTTTGGAATGTTAATTACCCAGCAATTAGCCGATTGCTTCCCATCTAATAATCAAGCAGCAATCCCCGCCATAGGCAACGTTACATGTCACCCCCACATAACGGGAAACCAACCGCCCATCACCGAGACAATGGAAGAGAATGTCTAAAACCAAATGGACTCTCCAAATGGTTAAATAGAGCAATAAAGGTACCAACAATGTGCAGGGACAGTCCCACAATGACCACTCACCAGCGAGGGAGCTCACACAGACAATACTGGTCCTTCTCAATGCAGCCGCGAGTGTGACAGAGAGGAGATCGGGCGCCCTTATATCAGCTCCAGAATGTAGATCGCGCTGACGTCACTTAACCCCTTTCCTCCCCGGAACCATGCAAGGCGTCGTTTAAGGAAGGAGAGTGGCAGTGGCGGGGCCCTTTAATTGTGAGAATAACTGGGGGGTTATTGTAAAGCTTCATCTTTCATCTGTAAAAAAAAAAGGGTAAATGGGATTTATACAGGATCCTACTGAAACCTTCCAATGTGCACCAACTGGCAGCACCACACAAAGGCTTCATCCAATTCCAGCCATTTGTCATAGTGTCTGGGGAAGGGGAGAAAGCTGTGGGCAGGGAGTGGCTGGTAACAGGCCTCACCATTCCTATTGTATTGCTGTGTATATACCATTGTCATATATACTACAGACTAATATAACGATATATATACCATAGACTAATATAACGATATATACTATAGACCAATATAACAATATATATACTATATACCAATATAACGGTATACACTATAGACCAATATAAAGATATACACTATAGACCATTGTAACCATATACACTATAGACCAATATAATGATAGACTAATATAACCATATATATACCATAGACTAATATAACCATATATACTAAAGACTAATATAACAATATATATACCATAAACTAATAAAACGATATATACTATAGACCAATATAACGATATATATACTATAGACCAATATAACGATATACACTATAGACCATTATAACGATATACACTATAGACCAATATAACTATATATACTATAGACCAATATAACGACATATACACTATAGACCAATATAACGACATATACACTATAGACTAATATAACGATATACACTATAGACTAATATAACGAAATACACTATAGACTAATATAACGATATACACTATAGACTAACATAACGATATATACTATAGACTAACAACGATATATACTATAGACTAATATAACGATATATACTATAGACTATTAAAACGATATATACACTATATTCTAATATAACGATATATACTATAGACTAATATAACGATATATACTATAGACTAATATAACGAAATACACTATAGACTAATATGACGATATATACTATAGAATAATATAACAATATATACTATAGACTAATATAACGATATATACTATAGACTGAAATAAACTAAAGATAAATATAATGATATATACTATAGAAAATATGGTATATACTATAAATTAATATAATCATATATTCTATAGAGTAATATAATGATATATATTATAGACTAATATAATATGAACTAATATGATATACTATAGACTAATATAATGATATATACTGCTGACTAATATTATATACTATAGACTAATATAATGATGTAAACTATAGACTAATATAATAATATATACTAGACTAAAAATAATGATATATGTAATAGACTAATATAATGATATATGCTATAGATTAATAAGATTAATATTATAATTTAAATGCTAGTTTAATATAATATATGTTATAGAGTAAGAAAATAATATATACTATACACCAATATAATATAAAACTATACACTAATATATATATATATATATATATATATATATATATTATAATATTAATAACTATAGTCTATAACCAAGTGGGAGCGGCACTCCTAATCCACTAGAACCAACTGCCCGGGTGGTTCCATAGTAAGTATGAATACAATGGTAACCAAAGAAAATAGGAGCACTCCAGGGTCTCTTCAGAAAGTGCAATATTTATTTGCACATCTAATAACTATAGTCTAATATAATAATTATACAAGGCATGCTTGGAGAGCCAAGATACAATATCACTGCTATAAACTAATATAATATAATTATATATACTACTATAATAATAGTGTGTGTATATATATATATATATATATATATATATATATACTATGTTTATTCACTGATTCATATATATATCCATTTTTTATTTCAGTAAATGATACATATATTTTGGTAGTTAACAGTTTGATGTTGCTTGCCCTTGAAATAGTGCAGTAAGGGGAAATGCATTGTCTATTTAACTATTTGCTTATTTCTTTAGTTAAAGGAATAGTTCACTCCCAAAGTGAACTATTCCTTTAATTTATTGATTGAAGCCCGAAAGGTTAAGGAGCTATGCCTTACTGCCCTTTCTTCAATCAATAGCTCAGGATCCGGGAACAAAGATTCCAGAAATGTACCTTTTTGCTCGATCCACCGTGGGCACAGTGAAATCACCGACTGCTTCCTTTATCTGTCTAACTATAGTGCGCATTATCGCGCTATAGCTGTACAGAACCAGAAAGCAGTTGGGACCTGTCACTGTGGCTGCGGTGGATCGCGCAAAAAGTGCGTTTCTTGAATCTTTTTTCCCGTATCCTGAGCTATTGATTGAAGAACAGGTGATAAGGCATAGCTCCTTAGGGCTAGGCCACACTAGTGCATTTTTGCCCCTTTTTCCGTTCGCAATTGTGCCCATGATTTTCGCTAAAGTGGAAATTGCTGGAAAGCGAAAATTCCAGCGATTTCCGATGTCCACTCGTGTTTTGGTAACGCATGTGTTCACCATTTTTGGTGTGTTAACGAATGCATCTCCATAACAGAAAACAGCAAAATCGCACCCGCAAAACGCAAAAGAATCGTGCACACAATCGCAATAACGCTTGATTCCTGTGCATTGCAGTGTGGCCTCAGTCTTAACCTCCTGGGCTTCAATCAACACATTTAAGGAATAGTTCACTTTGGAAGTGAACTATTCCTTTAATTTTATTGTATAATTTCTGTCTCACATATAAACTAGATTAAGTTATTGGAGATATGTCTACTTTTGGCCCTTGAACTGTTGTTGCACTATAATGATCATTTTTAAACTAAACATGTTCATCTGTCAGGGTATGCTGATTATTTTAGTCAAACAACTGCTGGGCATTCCTGGCATAAACTGGTACATAGAAATTAATTTAGGGAGTTGTACAAATCAATTAATGACTTAAAAAAACCAACAATTTTATGTTATAAGAATAAATAACAGACAAAAGCACATGACCTCTTAGGAAATAAATTAATTCAGAAAGTAATGATTAAATATTACATCAATGACTTACTGTATTAAAATCTCTGTATCATAGTGAAATTTACACCCTCCAACATTCCCCTTTAAATAGGTACACTATTGAGAAATGCATTGCACAGAGCTGTGTTAGGTCAGGTTTATTTTATTATCCTCCACCAGTTTTGTACCTTTGTTTGAGGGTATGACATCTGAATTTCACTTACAAAAATTCATGCCAGACTCTGAAAGTCCAACTGTGAAAATATTGCACCCCAGCATGCATACTTGTCATCTGATCGCACAACTAAAGAGGTAGTTCTGCTACATCAAAGCATGGAAAGAAATTCAGTAAATAATTCCCTAGATGAAGGGAGTATAATAGACAGGGTCTGAATCCAACTTAATTTTTTTCATTACTAGTATTATTGTTCATAACATAGGACTTTCCCTGCTGCCTAAGGTAATTAATGGGGCATGTGCAGACCATACATTTGCCGGATGGTAAGGGCTAGGCCACACTGCTGCACTTTTTCTGCGTTTGCGCTTGCGCAAATTCCCTTTAATTATCAAGCTGAATGCAAAAAAAAGGACTAAGGGCTAGGCCACACTGCTGCGTTTTCTCACGCACTAACAATCACAGTTGCAATTCGTTAGTGTGTGTAGTGCATTTTAATGTGTGAGGCCACATTGCATGCGCTGTGATTTTAATTTTTGGAGCGCAGCCATTACCAGATTGCATGTGCTCTGATTGGGCAGAACATAGAGCAAATGGGCGGTAATGTGTGCATACTTTTCACGCGTGTTGCCGTCCGGCGTCATTAATCCTTTGTAGATTACAGGTGAAGAATGATGCAGTAGTGTGTTAATTCTGATATACAATAGAAGGGGTTAACGTTTAAATGCAGTATGTAGAAATGTGGTGGAGTAGCAGTTTACTAGGCAGGAAATGTGATTTCCTGAATTCTTTTGAAAGATACGTAGGCCTAGTACTACATAATAGAACCATAAAATATATGGGGTATATAACGTTGCATTCTCTGGCTATAAATATGCAGCACAGATGAAAGCATTATAGAAATGAAGATCACAGCATGTGTGTGTTATATTTATAATAACTATACAGTGTCAACATATGTGTTATAACATATTTATAACAATATGTTTTACAGGAATGTATTTATGGTATATAGTGATAAATCCTCTCTGGGTATTTCCAAAAGGTACATTGCTTACAGCTAACATAGCAACAAAGCCATGTCTACTCTTGAAGATGGAGATGGTTAAAAAGTACTTTAGCATCAGATCAGGCGTGGCCTGTCTGAAAAGATGATGCCATCATTATACAGGGTCAGCAAGAAAGTGTAAGGATCCTTTGGTTTTCTTTTGAAAAAGGGAGGAATGTGTGCAAGGTACGACCCCACTGTTTGCATGCTTAGCCTATGTTATACCATGGACACTAGTTACAAAATAAGCTATATCTTTGGTCAGCCATGCCTTTCTTCATTGTTCTCTGGGATTACAATATGAATGGCTGCGTTTCAGCCCCACCTTACTACTGTCTGAGGAGCTACATCATAGCAATAAGTCATGTGAGTTTGCTTCCTTTTTTTTTGTAGTTTTGAACAGTATTTCCTGAGCCACCTATGTGTCTGTATGCACATTTCATCATTGATTTGTCAATGGTTAACCATACAGTAAACTGACATCTGCCAGGCTTTGAAACAACTTGGGCTATATAGTAAGTTTAATTGTCTATATGTTTTCTTCTTTGTCCTTTAGCATATCAAAAAGAAGCATGTGTATAAATCCATACATTTAAGTTCAGTTACATAGATCAACAAAAAATAGCCCTGTCAAATGTTTAAAATGCACAAACCGCTTTAAAAAATCTACACCTTTTAGGCCTGATTAGCAGTCCTCTAAAATGTGTGCTGCAGGCATTACTGATTTCCCAGAAACATGCCTCTGGAGTGATCAGTAATTAACCCCGCAGACATGAGAAGGAAACTAAAGATAGCCAATGCTAATGATAAGTCATAGGGAAGCATCATTCATTGTAAACTAAATACACTGGTGCATTGATACCAGAAATTCCCCTTATGCACTGTGCTAAAATATATTTAGTCTCTTATTAAACATATTTCAAAAGTTCCCTCTAAAAGACTTAAAGGATGACTATTAAATGTTTGCATAAAACTGTTTTTATATTTATTTTTTTGTTTCCCCCTGGCACTTGTGGCTGGTGATAGTGCATCGGGGGAGTGATGCCACAATGCACTCCTACTGGTAGAAAAGTGCATTTGCAGGACGTTTGCTGTCAAGGACTGAGCAGGTGCAGCGGCGCGTCAATTAGACTGATTTGTGGAGAACTGACTCCATAATGGTTTGTGATTGATATTACGTATGGTAAAATTAGCAGGTGGTTTATAAATTGTCAGGAGATACATTGACTATATATGGCCAACTTCATTCAGAAACAGGCTCAATGATCAATTATTTCTGTTGTTCTACATTATTATCAGTAGTCAAACTAACTTCATTTTTTTTATTATTGTGTTGGTCTTGCTAAAGGCATTTTCAGGTCAAAACAAATAAATTAGATGGCTACTGCTATCTGCTGTGGCTTTAAATACAAAGATGCTATAATGTGCCATTATTATTTATTATTATTAAGCTCTACAGGGCAGGGGCCTCCTTTACCCTTGTGGCAAAGCTCTTGCACTTCTATTTATATATTTATGTACTGAACTATCTATGTATTTGTCCCCCTTGTATGACTTTATTGTATTTTGTTACTGAACAGGGGGAAGGAGAGAGAAAGGAGGAAGAGAGGAGGAGGGAGAGAGAAGGGAAAGAGGGTGGAGACACGAGAAAGGTCTTTAAATGCAGGGTTGTGCGGGATATGCGATTCTTTAAAGAATCGGGGGTTTGCTAGTTTATGTATAAACTGTAGATAAGTGATACCCCATTTACACTATAAATGGAAGAAAAAACAATAGTCTTGTTTAGGGCAGGGCCACACCAGTGGAGGAGGGAGAGAGAAGGGAAAGAGGGTGGAGACACGAGAAAAGGTCTTTAAATGCAGGGTTGTGCGGGATATGCGATCTTTAAAGAATCGGGGGTTTGCTAGTTTATGTATAAACTGTAGATAAGTGATACCCCATTTACACTATAAATGGAAGAAAAACAAATAGTCTGTTTAGGGCAGGGCCACACCAGTGGAGGAGGGAGAGAGAAGGGAAAGAGGGTGGAGACACGAGAAAGGTCTTTAAAGCAGGTTGTGCGGGATATGCGATTCTTTAAAGAATTGGGGGTTTGCTAGTTATGTATAAACTGTAGATAAGTGATACCCATTTACACTATAAATGGAAGAAAAACAAATAGTCTGTTTAGGGCAGGGCCACACCAGTGTGTTTTAACACTGATCCGATCGCGTGTTAAAAAGTGTAACACTAGGGTTGGCCAGTGGGACTGGCCAAACTAGATGCAATCTGCATTTTTTGCGCAATCACCTGCGTTCCAATTGCCAAATCCTGTCCCACGTGCACTGGGAACATAGCGTGTGGAACTCATCTGTCTGTTTTTACTGTATTTACTGAAAACAAGTCAATTTCTTTACAAAAAAGTGTGCAACAGAAGTTGCACTGACTGGATCAGTACGATCAATTAAAGGGAATGTCCACCCCTCTGGGAAAAATTAATATGTTATGCAGCACCCCTCTAAAATTAGAATTTTTTCCCCAATGTTTAAATCTGCTTCCAGCATAGAAATTATACTTACATTTGCAATCCACTGCAGCTTCCTGTCAATGCACTCCCTCTCCACTGGGGCTACTGTGTTCTTTTCTGTTCCGAGCAGCTGCAGTGGAGGCTGCTCCGGGAATGACAGTCAGTGATTGGCCGTGACCTCACTGTCCACCGAAACTGACTGCCTTAAAGGGCATGTCCACCCCCAAACATAATCCCCCCAACTACTGCCCCCACCATGTAGTGTAGTTTAATCCTTACCTCACATCCCAACTCCATCTGGTTCTCCTGGAGTCCCCCCCCAAAGTTCCAAAAACTGCCCACCAGGAGGCTAGCAGGTCCATATAGGACACTGCCTGCTACTGGCCTCCCGGAGATTCCTGCCATGCGTGCTGCAGCCTTCTCCCCCTCCCTCCCCCTCCTCTCCCCTCCCTTCCCTCCGTTCTACTATCCCTCCCCCTAGCACAAATCCCCTTAATATTCTGCTCCCCATGTCCCCAGCCCCAACCGCATGTTTTTTTTTTTTAAAAAGCTCCCCAAACTCTTACTTACCTCTCCGCTTTCCTCCGCTGCACTGAATGACCGGCAGCCGCGTCCGTGATTGGCTGCCGCTCAGCCAATCACAGACGCGACTGCCGGTCCCGCCCCTCTGCTTGCATTCTCGCAAGCAGAGGGCCGGCAGTGCGGCGGAGGATCGAGGGGAGGTAAGTAAGAGTTTGGGGGGCTTTTTAAAAAACAAAACATGCGGTTGGGCTGGGGACATGGGGGAGCATGATATTAAATTTTTATTTTAGGGGTGGACATAGCTTTAAATTGGAAACATTGCACCAAATATAAATATTGTATTTTATATGCTGCAAACATATTTTTATATTGTTATGGTTTTAATAAGCTGTTGAATCATAATGATTAGTATTCAATCATTGAGTGGGTTTTTCTATAATATATGGTCCATGTTTGAAAATGAGCAGCGTAGAGAAATGTCTGCACTGTATATGCAATAAGGTAAGGTGTGTCACTTGTAAATATCTCCATTTGAATCAATTCTGCAACAAAATACTCCTTTTTTTATCTCTTTAAATCTACTGGTAAAATCATTAAGAGCAGTCAGCAATGCTGCAGGTAGTATTTGCCACATGTATGTAATTTTCAATCTAGGCATGCTCATCTACCTTACTGCTGCTTCTGCAAATTGTCTACTCGGCCTAAATTTCTTACACAGGTACGATACTGACAACAAACGACCCCCAAGCGCAAGGCACACGTGCCACGATCGCCCGTTTCGGACAATAATCGCACTTGTGTATGCGTTCGTGTATCAGACATTGCGGATTATGCTCGAAATGTCTGCTCGACGCATGTGTGCATGCGTTCGGGGGTCACTCGGTGTCCGAAGTATCAGACGTGCTTTAGTATTATGGTGCTGATTAGTGCCGAGTGATTTCTCTGTTCCCTTTCACTACAGCAGGACACACAATGGTGAATTTTTGTGTCCAGTATAAACCGTATCTTGTAACGGACAGAAGGGGTCCAATAAATTCTTGGTTAGATATTCAGTATGGCCGAGGGCACACTGAACGCACACCCTTTTCATGCCTGATGTGCTGCGATCACTGTCATATTGAGGATCAGAGCGCATGCAAATTGCACCAAAAAAGGTGATCACATCGCAAACGGTCCCTGGGCACCAAATCTCCAGTAGCAGATTACAAGAGGCTGCATGCTCTGGGTGAATCTCACCTGCTATAGCTGGCGTTAATACTTAGACTGCCCTATGCCTCCTCATAAATTACCCCACAGTCTGGCCACTTTAATTGGGCCACACTATTGTGCACTTTTTAACACATGATCTGATCGCGTGTTAAAACGGCCTAGCCCTAAGGATATATTGGTAAATTATACCAATTTATATATGCTAAATTCCTAGGCATCTGTTGGTTACATGCACACGTGTGACCAACTTGAATTGCTGTGGAAATTTCACCATCTTTAGCTTTACCCAAGGTGAGAACCTAAGATGCTAGTCCCTACCCCTGGGGATAAAGCTGATAGTTAGATCTTTTAGCTTTTACTGCTCTCTGGTCCGCTTATCCTGTATTTATTCTTCACAGAGAGGTGAGATTGCATATTCCCACCGCCCTGTAAATAATAGAACACCCAGGTAAGAGAGATATACTTTCCTACCAGCACTCCACTCGCAGCAGCTGCACCCCGGCTGACTGGTGCATTGCCCCGATTGTGCTCCTATCTTTAGTATTGGCGTTCATGCGCAAAAGAAAGGAGCTCGTCGTGACACAGTGCCTTTGCTGGGGAGAAGCCACAAGTAGATCGCCGGTAGGGAAGTTTGTGGCTTTAGTCCCCTTTTAATGGGATTTAAATTTTTCATGTTTTGGGACTTTAGCACTATAGTTTACATCCACAAGCTTACCACAAGTCTTAACTGGATCAATATTATACATTGTAGTATGACATGACTTACCAACACAATATAGTAGTTGCCTTGTTTGACTATACTGATATCAGAGGGTTATTCATAGAAACAGGAACATACATAAAGCCTTTATGCTGCTGTCTGAAATAAACATAAGTATTGGTAGATGGGAGGGGCTTTTCTTTTATTCTCTCAGCATATCATCCCACTACCATAAGGCTTTATATAGAGAAAAAGGGTTATAGTTGTTTTGTGTTAATGTGTTAATGTGGGGTATGTAGGTGTTGACGTAGACAAGCACAGATCCTGCTGTGTAACAGTGTTGCATTCTCATGCTGTTTTTATAATTTGTGAAATCCAGCTGTAAACAGGGACCCGAACGGGGGACTAAACATTTGTTAAAAACAACATCTTTTTCTTTCTGCCTGAAAATCTACCTAACTTCACTGAACTTCACAAGGTGTGCTATGATGGGAGCCAGCATCCTGTTCTAGGTGTGGTTTCCTTTGATTAACCAAACAGTAATGAAACAGACCTATGTGGGACTATTAGGTTGCAATCTATTGAATAAACAAATACAAGTTTCCCAATTACAAACCCTCATTGCCTTCTCTGAATAACCTAGATAATATTTCTAGCTCCCTTCCTGTGAGTCTGACAGATATAGAGTGTTATATTATAGTTCTGCTTCTAATTATGCTGTGATGTTTGCATTTCAAAAAGCGAATACAGGTTGCATGTTTAGTGGTCAAATACCAATAGGCATGGCCTGTGACTCTCACTCTGCTCACTATCATTATTATAAAACCTTAATAACACTGGGTAGATGTGGCAAATTCTGCAGGCGTACTAGTGTGGGGGTTCAGCAATTTATAAGCACTTGGTAAGGAACCTGTGGAATGTCTTATTATGTGAAACATACTTCAACAATGACCTGCATTAAAAAATATTTGTTATAATGCATGTCATTGTGAAGTCTGTTTATACAGTTTTCATCTGGTAAACATAATTGCTAAAGGGTTTTCTATGATCAATAAACATTTTAAAATGAAAAACTTGCATTAGCAGATGCCATTACATGACATTAAAATCATTGCTATAATACCTCTGTGCACCCATGTAGATTATGCAGGGAGTTGTAGTTTGAAAACCTCGGAGGGCAAAAGGTTGGACATTCCTGTCTTTTAAAGGTTTAAATCTGCCAAATCCAATTCTAAATATACTTACCAGCCCTTGTTCCATGCCTGCCTTGCTGCTTCTTCCAATCGTGGAAGCAGCAGAAAAGGGTCCAGACTGACAGTCATTTTAGTTATTGGCCGAGTCTCAGTTAAAGTTCTGTGCACAGAACAGCAGCATAAGGGGAGTGAGGAGGTGAACTCCACTGCACATGCCAAAAATCTCTCAGAGGAACAGTTAGAATGGGAAGGAGTAAGGTAGGGGTCATTTAACACTACACAATGTGAACTTGGGGCATTGGGGCAAATCATTTGAGTGGGGTAGACATGCCCTTTAATAGATAAGGGTACAAATGAATTCACCTGTTGGAAGATAATAGTTTAAAACACCATGTTCAAATGTTGACAGTGTAATTAAATATAATAACCCAGAAGTTTAACAAAAAGGTAAATTTTGCCTGAGCTGATAATTTGCCTTACTTCAGTTAGAAAACATTTGATAACTTCTGATTGATTGAAACACCTTAAATGGCATGTCCACCCACAAAATTTGCCCCGTGTGTGTGTTAAAAAATCCTTACCTCCCAACTGTCCCAGATTGTTCAGGATGTGCACGGATTTTACCTTGAATCCCACTGTCAGGACCGCATGGTGAGTGTCCCGGATTTGTGGCTAAGTCCGTTTGCTCTGCATGTCTAACTGGAGTGACAGGTTTAAATAAATTATTCATTACTGTGACAGTCTGGACAGCACTTGAGCTGAAAGCAGAGCAGTGTATGAGGGTCTCAGGGATAAACACATTTCATTACCCAGTGTTAGCCTTCAGGTTCATTACTAGTGTTAGTCAGCCCTGCAGTTAATTACCCAGTGATAGTCAGCCCTCAGTTCATTACCAGTGTTATTCAGCCCTCCAGTTCATTAGCCAGTATAGTCAGCCCTCCAGATCATAGTCAGTATGGCCAGCCCTCCAGTTCATTAGCCAGTGTAGTCAGCTAACAATGTAAAATGGAGTAGTGGTTTTAAAATGGGTATTTCGTCAAAGTGGGTATGGCTTTGGAAAAGTGGGCATGGTCAAATTTTACATTTGTCCCTCATTGAACTTTCCAAATGTTGGGAGGTATAAATTTTCTCTACTCCTTATGCTTGGCCTGCAGAACCTGATGGAAGTCAAGGAAACTGAGTATAAGCATCTCTGTGTGTCATCGGTATCTGCCCCTTCCCTGTCTCCTGGGAGCTCTCCCTTCCTCCAAATCCCTCAGTGCTGGATAAGTCTTTTCCAAAAATTTAAGTTTCACAAAATGTAGGCAACCCCTGCAACCCGAGCTGTCGCTTTATAAGTTAAAATCGGCACAGAAATACCCAACTCCTTTCCCTAATACCAGTCCCTTTACTTAATGCTGACTTTCAGCTAGATAAAAACATGCACAATAATATATTTTAATTTAATTACAAAGCGTTATTTTTTTTTTATTCCTGTTTATTTTTAGTTTACCATAATACATTTTGATGCCTGTTTGTCTAAATGTCTTCATTTTTTTTATTTGTTTAAATTTGTTATTCATTTTGTGGACTAAAATTATAGGACCAATAAATGAATAAGCTTCAGTCTGTGACTATAGATACTACAAGATCCATGCATGAAGGCGTGGGAACAACCTGGGGACCCTTCAGTTTTATAACTGGGACAGGAAAGCAGCAATGCATGTATATTATACCCCATTTTTATATATTTCCACCTTTTTAATTGGAATTAGCTTTTAAAAAATTACAATCTGTGTTCAAGTAACTGAGCTAATATAGGAGAAGTAGAGAATATGCAACCCTTGATTAGAAAATGATTGAAATTATGATGTGGAAAAACATGAAATATAGCTTGCGGTTTAGAAGTTAGTGGGGTTTTTATATATTGGTTATATACGTGTTCCCCAGACCATTTCCAAGGTCCCTGAGCCATTTACACTAACATACATATTCTATTTACACCTAAATTTAATTAGAACTTTCAGATTTTTCAAAATCAAAAATCCATTTTCGGAACGGAACTTGCCGGTTTCAAACATCTCTACTTATGTCTCAAATATTTATTTACACCATATATTTATTACAGAATAACAAAAATAACCAATTGTGACAACCTCATTATGGTAAAGCCAAAGTTTCAAGCAGGTTCGGTCTGCCCCCTAGTGTTACATTTAGCATGCACATGTTAAAACAAAGTATTTTATTTATACACTTACTCCCACATTTGTATATTTGTGTAATACATATAGTAACGATTTTTAATTTTTTAGCTTGCCCTTTACATGCAATTACATGCTTAGGGAAGCAGATATAAACAATTCTATATTCCCCATCCCTCTTCACTTTCTTTATGCTTAGATTTCTCAAGAGACCTGTTGCTACATGCCGTGATGTTTTCTTAGCAGCACTGAAAGCAAAACAGCACGGACAATAAGGAGTTTTATGAGAGCTTGGATTTAAAGAGAAATATCAAGAAAAATATAAATGTCTAGTTGATGAAAAGGAGGATTGAAATCTCAAAACTTGCAAAAGTAAATTGACCTTGGAAACAGAGACAGCACTATAGAAGCCCATGGGTTTTTGTTAAAGGAACAGTGAAACAAGCTCTGTACTGGATGATTCCTCCTGGCAACGGTTGGCATTTCCCCCCCCCCTCGTGTGTACCCAGCAAAGAGTATTAAGTCAGTGTGACGTCAATAGAGTGCATTCCAGCATAGGGCCATATGTCCCATAGGGAGAGTAGCAGATGTGGCATGTCTAGATTGATACTACTCCTCATAGATTCACCCTGTTATTTGCATAGAAATATTAACATTCTTAAGAACGCAAATACCAGGCAGCTATATAGCTAAGTAAAGATGAGCCAAAAGGAGCAACAAGTCTCCACAGAACATCAAAATGGAACAGAGCCGCCTTATAACCGAAGGTATATTGCAGTCTCATGCTATATGAGTAGCATTGCCCTCAAAATCTAGAAACCAGAAGTAATTCTCCCAGGTTCCCGAGTAAGGTGCGAGATATGCAAAATTCTTCTTTATGTCCCAAGGCTAGCATGTGTCCAGAACCGCCGGCCTATTAACATGTAATACAGCCTATGGTACAGAGCCAATCATCCGACCTCCAGACATGACAAGTTTCGGTCTTGTTAGATCTCGTCCGTACAAGATACAGATTAAAACACATATTAAAACAAAAAGACAGAGATGGGGTCCCCAAAGTGGTCAATGCATGACTTTTATAAATGCCAGGGGGGTCATATGAGGGTTGCTGGCACACTGCAAGGAAATTATACTTCCAATTCTATGGAAGTAAGTGAGTATTCTTTATACATTCTTAAGCAGAAGCAGCACAAACTGCAAACATTTGATTTCTGACTGATTCTCCTTCAAGCACATGTACATTGCATACCATTTGAAAAGTACTTTTCTTTCTTTATTATTATTGCCTAAAACTGTCTGTATAGGCAGAGATGTAGAAATTGAAGAAAGAATAACAAAAAAGTTAAAATTAAAGGCATTTTATCAGAAAGAATGAAGCGGCAAACCAATTTCCAACCTTTAAAATTATTTATTACGTTTTGAACATGCCAAGATTTATGTTTTTATTTTAGCATGCTTGGGTGTTAATGATAAATTAAAGAAAACTAACTTAAATTTTGTAAACCCTAACGTGAACACTTTTCTCCCCAGAACATATAACATTGAAAGATTCTCTTAGTAAGTTGCATTTGGTTCATGTAAGTAATAATTTCTGTAACAAAGGGGCTTCCATGCTGTTGCCAGTATAAACTCATAGCTCATGGTGGTTTCAAACAGCCATGCCCCCTGACCCCAGGATTCACTGTCTCTCTGCACAGAGTTTCTATATTCTGTTTCTAGCGAAAGATTCTAAAAGTTTCTAAATGTACCTATGATCATTGTTGAGCTGCTGGTGGCCACAATGTAAATGCTGTGATTTTAGGAAAACACAGCCCTAGAAGTCACAAGTTCAAACCCCTAGCTTACTTTGAAACATACAACATAGAATACTGCCTGAGTTTATTGCTTATTTATTGTATTCATCATGTTTTTAGAAAGAATAAACCAGGAGATTCAAGTAAAGCTCTTATTTAAGATGGTGCTAATTTTGCCCAACCATTCAGATGTATTTAACATTTGAAAGCTAACATCTGATTGGTTGGGGCAAAATTAGCACCTTTTTTAACGATAAGAACCTTTATTGAATAACCCTGAAAGTTTTCTACATATGTATACACTTTTTATATAGAGTCTGTTTTAATTTACAACCAGTGGTGAATTTCTGACAGCCCTCCTGGAGCAATACAAAAAGTGAACTGATTTTGGTGACATTAGTGAAATGTACAGCATCTATTGCATGTACACTGCTAAAGTGTTGGTTTTGGGAAAAAAAACAAGCCATTGGGACACAGGTTCAATTCTCCAGGCTGCCCTTTTTTTTAGTTTCTAGCAAAAGATAGAGATTCTACATGTACTGTATATCCCACGTTAACCTAACATAGAGGTAGAAGGTTCTTTTAGAAAGACACAGTATTGTACAGGTGCAGGTTCAATTCCCCATACTTTATATTACTGAAATGTTAATATCGGTCTCTTACATCCATGCTAGCAAAGAATAAATTGCAAGATTACTTTTCTTTTTTTGTATAAAAGCAAAGGATTATCATTGTTAGGGACAGGAACATTTGTAAGGTGTTTTACACAAAAACTGCACTGAAATCTTTGTTTCTATTATAATTTGCCCCCCATTTGCCCATTCTGTAACCCTACTACTATTTTGTACTCACAAAGAGCTATGACTGCATACTTAACTTTTTTGTCTAAATGAAATGGACTTCACTTATTCGAAAAACACTTAATATCATTGATTTTTAAGAGGACGTTAAAGATGATAGTGATTATGATTGCAAATGCAGAACTTAAAATTGCAGAGAGTTTGCTGTAACTGGTCTGTTTAATGTGGGTTAAAATCCGCATAGAGATTTGTTGAACAGTTAGACTTCTTTTGAACAACTTGCATAATGAGAAAGCACATACTGTAGGGTTCTAATAAAAATGTAATTATTAACCAAGATTAAATGTAGCAGGTGCTCCTGTTATCTTTTTTGCTAATGCTCTGTAGCAAGCAATTCCAAAGGACTTTTCGCCACCTTGAAAATGTCTTTTTATAACACTGATTGTGTTGTTTTTTGATAGGGGTAAGTATGATATTCAAACTGAAATGGTCCTTATTGAATTCAGATGTCAGATGTTCAATGTAAGACAAAATTAGTTACAAATAAATGTGATTGGGGACAAATAAAAACAGACCTTAGTGCACACCACAACCACCATAATAAATTAACATAAATAAACGTGTTTTATTTACAGTGGTTGTATATTTCTACAGATTGCCCAATAAGAAGTAGAGTCAATGTTTAGGGTTAGGGCACACTACAATGCACCGGAATTTCAACGTGCATTAACTCTGTGATTCCGGTGCGATTGTGAGCCATGTTGCATTTTTGCGATGCAATTCGCCAATGTTTCGCATTGGTAACACATGCGCATAAATGGTGTGATGCATGGTGAATGCACCAAAAAGTGCTAGTGTGGCCTAGCCCTTAGACTAGAGTTAATTGCATCCTGGGGTCTACAGTAAGAGTGACAGTAGCCACTTACCTGTCTTTTACTACTTTTACAAAACGTTAATTTGGTGCTATGCAATATTGCATTATGATATAACAGAACAGAACATTTTGTTGTATAATGAGACAGACAGGTTTTTTTGCCATTGGCATGGTGTCCAATCTGCTTATATTCATAGGTGAAACCTCATATTGTCTGACTAATACCCTCTATCAAACCATAATTTTAAAAGTTAATTATTAACTTTGAAAGACTATCTGTCTTGACTATTCAGTAAAGTGTTTGACTAAATTAGTTGTTCAGGTTAAACTAACACACAAGAAAAATACATAAAGGACTGAAGCAGTAAGAGCACATTGACAACAGTTTACAGAGAGAACACATTTCACGGTGTCAACAATTAATTTTTATTCTCACATCTGGCCGTGCCAACCTTAAATTCTAGGTATTTAGGTAGTTTATTGCATACATTTCCAACAATCATGATGTACTTAAAGGGTATGTATACTCCACGAGCAGTATTGTAATATGTGACCCATAATGACCTCTTACTAGGATCTTTAGCTGCCTGCCAGCACACTTTCTGTAACAATTAAGAGAATCAGCAGTGAAAAAGAAGACAGGGGAGGGAGGGGAGATGTGTAAGCAGAGCAGTGTCCATAGTGAGGCGTGCAGAATGTATAAGTGTCACAGACACTAAAAGAAGGCAGTGAGTAAGGGAGGGTGGGGGCAATTAGGGCACTCACTAAACATTCATAATTTAAGAACAAAGCAAGCACAGATAAATATGTGAGTACCACCATTTACTTCTCTCAAATTGTAGTTTCAGATAATGTAAAGTTTCAGTGAGTATAGTGACCCTTTAAGATTGATGAAGGAAACAGAGCAGCCAAAGTAAACCAACATAGGACATGCAAGCTCCATGCAGATGTAACCAAGACAGATTTGAACCAGGCACGGTGCTGCCAAATGCATTAATAATTCAGTTTACAAATACATCATTAAATAAGCTTTTGGTTCCAAGAGGTCTAAGTATCTGAAGTAATGATAAAAATTTTCCTCAATGTAAAAATATTTTGATGATCCTAAAGTTGTTTTATAACAGATTGCATTTCATCTAGAGTTTAAATCTCAAAAGATATGAGAACTCTAGCGGCATATCTAATCCAATAATCTGATCCAAGATACAAACTTTTATTTACAATGTTTGCTTTTTGACTCACTTATAGTTCCTGTAAAGGGTAATAAATAAGGGGGGGAAATTATTGTGTAGTAGAAACAAAAACACAAGACATTTAAAACTTAACTTTGTCTGTCTGGACCCTGCTAACAGACAGACAAATCTGATTGGTTGCTAAAAATTAATATTATGGGCAAAATCAGAGCCATAGTTGTAAAAGGGTTAGTGCAATTTTTCATTGGAATCAATCACTTGCATCTCTCATTTCCTCAAACTGAAAGGCAAAATTTCCTAAACAATATGCTTTATTTCAAAGCCAATTTACATGTAAATGAAAATTGCATAGGAAGCTGGTTAATGGCACGTGGAACTTATACCAAAGGGCAAAAAAAAAAAAAAAAGTACTGAGCTTCAAAGCACAAGCAATCTAATAAGATTTAAAGGTATCTTACTCTAGAAATTAAAACTTTCCATAACTTAGGTTTAGCCCAGCCCACCGCCAAACTGCATGTTAGATTTGTAAAACAAGCCCCAGAAACTTACCTTACTAATTGTTCCCTGGCTCTCTGCTTCCAATTTGCTACTAGTTGCAAACGGCCGGACCGGCAGGCCGCGTATCTGATTGGCTGAGGTCAGCCAATCACAGACGCTGGCTGCGGCTATGCAGAGAGAGCAAGGGAACACGGTCAGGTAAGTCTGTTTCTGGGGCTTGTTTACAAGTCAAACATGGCAGTTGGGCAGGGGTGCCCCTACCATTAAGCAAACTGAAACATTTGCTCAGGGCACACCCCTGCAGAACACTAAAGGCGGCAGTTAAAAAAATCTTCCTTCCTGCAATACTAAATTTCAGCACCAGTCCAACAATCAGTGCTAGTCAGCTCTCCATGCCACCAGTCAGTGTCAGTTAGCCCCACACACCACCCTCCCCAAAACCACACCTATGTTCCCTGATGTAGCCATGCCACTTCACGTCCACCACCTGTCTACTGATAGGTGGCATTTAAAAGTAGTTTCAGGTGTCAAAACCCTAGGAACACCCCTGCAGTGGGGGTGGGCTGGGTACACTACACCATGGAAAAGGGGTTAAATGGTAGAGAATGTGGCAGCAATGAAATAATCCAGAGGGAGGAGGGGGGAGGAGAGCTCCCCTGTGCATGCTTAGACCTCAACAGGAACAAAGAAGAAGCAAGAATCTGATGACTCACAGACAGCTCCTACTCTTCACTTTCTGGAATTTTGAACACACACTGAGGAAGACCATTTGGAGAAATGATGTAAGGTAAGGATTTTTTTATACTACACAGTGGGGCCAGTAGTGCGTAAATTTCTGTTTCAAAGGACATGCCCTTTGAACTAGAAACAGGACAAGTTTCGAGGACACTAGTAGAGAACATGTTCCTAATACACACAAATATTTTACACAGGGACAATATTCTAAATACCAATACCTCTCCTCTATCATTGTTATCATTATCGGAACCACATTGTGAACATATAAGATTGCAGCAACGATATTTTACAATATGGATGGAGAATTCCACCAAAGAAAGCAATGGGTCCATACTAAATGGTTGAAAATAACAAGCGGTCTTGGTATTTGGCACCACAGATGGTATTTTTGTGACATGGTATAAAAGAAATGTAGTTGCAAAATACTAGTACCAGAAGAATTAAAGAGAGATGTACCGTATATACTCGAGTATAAACAGAGATATTACCTTTTTCAAATTATCTTGAAAGTCTCCCCTCGGTTTATATCGGGTCTGTGCTGATCTGGATGCTGCTGGACAAAACACATAGCCCTGGGAAAACAAAATCTGTACCCTGTAACACGAGAATCCTCTTGATTCAGTGGGTTAGGCAATTGTTGTCCTGCTCACTCCGATCAGCCCAGACTGCAAGGCAAATGGAAAAAAAAAAAAATTCTTAAAGTGTTCGGCTGCACAGAAAGGTATGTAGGGCACATCTTGATGGGACTTCTATGGGCTGTGTAAGAACTTTCTATGGGCGTGTACGGGACTTTCTATGGGCTGTGTACGGACTTTCTATGGGGCTGGTACGGATTTCTATGGGGCTGTGTACGGGACTTTATGGGGCGTGTACGGGACTTTTTGGGGCTGGTACGGGACTTTCTATGGGGCTGTGTATGATACTTTCTATGGGGCTGTGTATGGGACTTTCTATGGGGCTGTGTAGGGACTTTCTGTGTGGATGTATATGGGGACTTTCTATGGGGCTGTGTATGGGACTTTCTATGGGGCTGTGATTGGACTTTCTATGGGGCGTGTATAGGACTTTCTGTGTGGATGTATATCGGACTTTCTATGGGTGTGTATGGGACTTTCTATGGGGCTGTGATTGGTCTTTCTATGGGGAGTATATGGACTTCTATGGGGCAGTGTATGGACTTTCTATGGGACTGTGTACGGATTCTATGGGGCTGTGTATGGGACTTTCTATAAGACTGTCTGTAGAACTATCTATGGGGCTGCCTTTGGGAGAAGTCAATCCTCGGTTTATACTCAAGTCAAGAAGTAAGTAGTACCTCGGTTTATATTCGGGAGGGTTTATACTCAAGTATATAACGGCACTGCTAATTTATAAATAAGGCCAAGGTATGAATGTTTATTGGATTGCAGTAGGACATACACAATTCTTACTTTAGTGGTTTACATCAGCAATTTATAAATTTATTAAAAAATTACACAACATTTCTAACCATTTTATACAAAGTGATTTATACAGTTGCATAACTTTTTAGCATTGATTTATATTTTCAACACCATTAGGGATGCACCGATTGCCATATTCTCTGGAGGAGTCCTGTTCCTGATGTTGTGTGATAGCTGGGTCTCGGAGCATTGCAGTTTTAACCTTTTGGTATTACTTTAACATTGGTGAACGGCGTCACAAAAGAGGTCTTTAATGATACCCATTCAGCTGCTGCAAACAGGCCACCTCTCTAATGAGGCAAGGCGAAGCACATTACAAAGCAGCACCCTTTAGGGAGGTAGCAATTTTGATGGCAAAAAAAAAATAAATTCTGGCATTATGTGCTTGGGGCCCCCAAAATGCCATTTGTAAAAAACAAACAAACCATATTTTCGGGGGGTGGTACTGTCACTTTAAATAGCAGGGGATGCGTGCCTTTATTACACAACAGAATGCAGTATGACTCCTCTTCTGACTGACAATTCATTTGATTAAAATCAGTGTTGTTAGCCTGCAGATAAAAAAATCAATGTTGGGCATTATTTACCAGTCACTGTGGGCATCTAATACCAGTCATGTGTATAAGCACCTCCCACTTCTGGACAAACCACACCCTACTCCCGGACAAAGCATCACCCACTTTCAATATTAAAACCACACCCCTCCACTGGTGCAGCGTGGGAGGGGCAGCATTTTGATTTTTTTTCAGATGCCAAAAAGTTAGAGATGGCCCTGGCCGCAAAATGACACTTAGCATAAACATTCCTTACCATGATTTTCATTGTTTTTTTTAACTTATCACATGTCTTGCATCACCCTGTATGTTTCTTTTTTTTCTTTTCTTTGCACTTCATGGTGTTCTTCTGGAAAATTTTTTATGACTAAACAATAGCCCAACAAGCACAAATAAATCCTAAATTAATTAACCATACAAACAAACGTACAAAACACAAGAAACAACAAGGCAAATAATACAACATGTTTGTAAATATTTTGCATCCTTCTGCTGTTTGTGAAACAACAGAAGACCAGAATCGGGAAACAGACATAAGTCTGACAACAAAAAATAGCAACCAGGAGAATCCAAGATGTCAAGGAACCAAGCTAAGCATCAGGACCAGGGGGAAAGAAACAAGACAGGTCAGGAACAAGACAGAATCAGAATGCCAAATAAGTGTTATAATTAGAGTCAAAAAGTTGAAAAATAGCATTGAAAAGTCGCAAATGTGTCTGCTGGCAGCAGTGTTCCCTCTAAGGTGTGCGCTCGTGCGTGTGCCACAAAACTCTGCACAGTTAAAGTGGTGCGCACAAATCTTTTGAAAAATAACTGCTGCGGTATGTAGTGACATAATTTAATTTTGTATGCGCACAGAAAATTTATCTGCGTGCACATACAATTTCTAATTAGAGGGAACATTGGCTGGCAGAAAGAATGTGCCAGTTCCTTTATTCTCTCGCTAGCTCGTCTGTCTAGCTGAGCAAGTTCAAACACACAAACCTAACATTAGCCCACATTTTTTTTTTGCACGACTATTTCATGTAGTCACTTCTTTCCTGTTACAGTAAGAAGTAAACGTGTGCTGTTACATTGCAAGTATGAAAAGTGTATAAAAGTATGATGAATAAGCTTAATTGGCAATTTATTCTATACAGTGCCCACTGAAAAAGAGTGGGAGATTGTTGGGTGGTAGTAAGGCTGAGGCCACAACTGCAACGCACAGGAATCGCGCACAAAATCGCGAGCGTATCGCACGCGATTGTGTGCGCTTTTCTTGTGCGTTCGCGTTTGCGTTCACGTTTTGCGCATGCGTTTTCGTCTTTTCCCGTTATGGAAACGCTGCGTAAACGCACCAAAAATGGTGGAACGCATGCGTTTACAAAAGTGAACGGACGTGCAATCGCATGGAAATCGTGGGAATTTTCGCGTTCCCGCAATTTCCATTTTAGCGAAATCGCGGGCGCAATCGCGAAACGTGTGGCGCAAACGCGAGAAAAACGTGCTAGTGTGCCTAGCCCTAAGGTTTCCAGGGACATGGTTGAAAATACTGCTATGTGCTTCCTCTTCTAGAGGTGCCAGTTGGACTGCATGGGTTGTATACCCTGTAGGCCACACCCAATTAGATTTCCTAGCTTTGCCTTGCAATTGCTGTATGCTGAATGATTGTATAATATAATTTTCTGTTTGCCTCCCATTCTTTATATATCCAATCTATTTCCTTCTTCTGGTGGGCAAAGCTTTTACACAATGCAGTCTTGGATCATGTGCTGTCCATGAGTAAGTGTCAAAGGTATGATCGTGGTAGGAGAGTTCAAGTTACAAAACAAGGGTATACTTATGTTGCGAGAGGTGATAAATTTTGTAAATGTACCACTCACAGTACTTAAAGAAGTGTTTGTGAAGGTCTTATTTATCCAGGTCATGTTGTATGCTGTGGTTTCAGTAGATCAGCTGGGCAAAACTTCTTCTAGAACTTAACTTCAAGTCCAGTTGATTTAACTGAATACAAATGATTATACTTGCAAGTGCATTGGCATTTAGCCTCAGCTTTACCTTTTCTTATCTATAGAGCAAAATGTTATATAACATAAACAGAAATTAAAAGCATTTCTTTACAACTATTTTCCATCAAGTTCCTATAGTATGATTTAAAATGGCATTTATCCTTGCTTACATACTTTTTCTCAAGAGACATAAACCCCAACTGCTCCATTCTTTCACTAGGAATCTCTAAGCCTGTTCCAGCCCACTGTACTTCTCTGCAGTCTTCCAAATGTTTCCACCATATCCTCGCTTAACAAGCCTATTACATTCTGCTCAGCATACATAGTACAATGAGTTTGAGTCGGTACAGACAGTGTTGTATGCAACCCGCAGTCTGGGATACCCCAGTCATTATTGCCTGTGATGTCAGTCACGATTGAAGAGGAAAGTTCAGAGGACTGGCGCAGGCCGAGGAGTGGTTGGGTAACACTTTTTTATTTGGGGATTGACATACCCTTTTCTATTTGGAAGGCAGAACATAAATGTAAATGCACATGCACACATAATCTTTTTCATATTAACATGTTACTGTTGCATGCTTAAATCAACAGTGCCATCTTGTGACAGTAAAAAATAATACATCAAACAAATTGTTTTGATTTAGTTGCCTTTGTACAAGGGAGAAGTATTTAGGGTATGTGTTGCAAATGTAAAATTTAACACTATGAACGATAAACATGTTTTCAGCTTTAAATTAGGTTATCATAAAGGTGTAGGAGGAGGGAGAGAGAAGGGAAAGAGGGTGGAGACACGAGAAAGGTCTTTAAATGCAGGGTTGTGCGGGATATGCGATTCTTTAAAGAATTGGGGGTTTGCTAGTTTATGTATAAACTGTAGATAAGTGATACCCCATTTACACTATAAATGGAAGAAAAACAAATAGTCTGTTTAGGGCAGGGCCACACCAGTGGAGGAGGGAGAGAGAAGGGAAGAGGGTGGAGACACAGAAAGGTCTTTAAATGCAGGGTTGTGGCGGATATGCGATTCTTTAAAGAATTGGGGTTTGCTAGTTTATGTATAAACTGTAGATAAGTGATACCCCATTTACACTATAAATGGAAGAAAAACAAATAGTCTGTTTAGGGCAGGGCCACACCAGTGTGTTTTAACACTGATCCGATCGCGTGTTAAAAAGTGTACACTAGTGTTGGCCAGTGGGACTGGCCAAACTAGATGCAATCTGCATTTTTTGCGCAATCACCTGCGTTCCAATTGCCAAATCCTGTCCCACGTGCACTGGGAACACTAGCGTGTGGACTCATCTGTCTGTTTTTACTGTATTTACTGAAAACAAGTCAATTTCTTTACAAAAATGTGTGCAACAGTAAGTTGCACTGACTGGATCAGTACGATCAATTAAAGGGAATGTCCACCCCTCTGGGAAAAATTAATATGTTATGCAGCACCCCTCTAAAATTAGACTTTTTTCCCCAATGTTTAAATCTGCTTCCAGCATAAGAAATTATACTTACATTTGCAATCCACTGCAGCTTCCTGTCAATGCACTCCCTCTCCACTGTGGCTACTGTGTTCTTTTTCTGTTCCCGAGCAGCTGCAGTGGAGGCTGCTCCGGGAATGACAGTCAGTGATTGGCCGTGACATCACTGTCACAGCCGACACTGACTGCCTTAAAGGGCATGTCCACCCCCAAAACTATAATCCCCCCAACTACTGCCCCCACCATGTAGTGTAGTTTAATCCTTACCTCACATCCCAACTCCATCTGGTTCTCCTGTAGTCCCCCCCCAAAGTTCCAAAAACTGCCCACCAGGAGGCTAGCAGGTCCATATAGGACACTGCCTGCTACCTGGCCTCCCGGAGATTCCTGCCATGCGTGCTGCAGCCTTCTCTCTCCCCCCTCCCTCCCCCTCCCTCTCCCTCCCTCTCCTCCCTTCTACTATCCCTCCCCCTAGCACAAATCCCCTTATATTTCTGCTCCCCCATGTCCCCAGCCCCACCGCATGTTTTTTTTTTTTTAAAAAGCTCCCCAAACTCTTACTTACCTCTCCGCTTTCCTCCGCTGCACTGAATGACCGGCAGCCGCGTCCGTGATTGGCTGCCGCTCAGCCAATCAAGACGCGACTGCCGGTCCCGCCCCTCTGCTTGCATTCTCGCAAGCGAGGGCCGGCAGTGCGGCGGAGGATCGAGGGGAGGTAAGTAAGAGTTTGGGGCTTTTTAAAAAAAACAAAACATGCGGTTGGGGCTGGGGACATGGGGGAGCATGATATTAAATTTTTATTTTAGGTGACATAGCCTTTAAATTGGAAACATTGCACCAAATAAAATATTGTATTTTTATATGCTGCAACATCCTTTTTTTATATTGTTATGGTTTTAATAAGCTGTTGAATCATAATGATTAGTATTCATATCATTGAGTGGGTTTTTCTATAATATATGGTCCATGTTTGAAAATGAGCAGCGTAGAAATGTCTGCACTGCTATATGCAATAAGGTAAGGTGTGTCACTTGTAAATATTCTCATTTGAATCAATTCTGCAACAAAATACTCCTTTTTTTATCTCTTTAAATCTACTGGTAAAATCATTTACAGAGCAGTCAGCAATGCTGCCAGGTAGTATTTGCCACATGTATAGTAATTTTCAATCTAGGCATGCTCATCTACCTTACTGCTGCTTCTGCAAATTGTCTACTCGGCCTAAATTTCCTTACACAGGTACGATACTGACAACAAACGACCCCCAAGCGCAAGGCACACGTGCCACGATCGCCCGTTTCGGACAATAATCGCACTTGTGTATGCGTTCGTGTATCAGACATGGCGGATTATTGCTCGAAATGTCTGCTCGACGCATGTGTGCATGCGTTCGGGGGTCACTCGGTGTCCGAAGTATCAGACGTGCTTTAGTCATTATGGTGCTGATTAGTGCCGAGTGATTTCTCTGTTCCCTTTCACTACAGCAGGACACACAATGGTGAATTTTTGTGTCCAGTATAACCGATCTTGTAACGGACAGAAGGGGTCCAATAAATTCTTGGTTAGATATTCAGTATGGCCGAGGCCACACTGAACGCACACCCTTTTCATGCCTGCATGTGCTGCGATCACTGTCATTATTGAGGATCAGAGCGCATGCAAATTGCACCAAAAAAGGTGATCACATCGCAAACGGTCCCTGGGCACCAAATCTCCAGTAGCAGATTTACAAGAGGCTGCATGGCTCTGGGTGAATCTCACCTGCTATTAGCTGGCGTTAAATACTTACGACTGCCCTATGCCTCCTCATAAATTACCCCACAGTCTGGCCACTTTAATTGGGCCACACTATTGTGCACTTTTTAACACATGATCTGATCGCGTGTTAAAACGGCCTAGCCCTAAGGATATATTGGTAAATTATACCAATTTATATATTGCTAAATTTCCTAGGCATCTGTTGGTTACATGCACACGTGTGACCAACTTGAATTTGCTGTGGAAATTTCACCATCTTTAGCTTTACCCAAGGTGAGAACCTAAGATGCTAGTCCCTTACCCCTGGGGATAAAGCTGATAGTTAGATCTTTTAGCCTTTTCTACTGCTCTCTGGTCCCGCTTATCCTGTATTTATTCTTCACAGAGAGGTGAGATTGCATATTCCCACCGCCCTGTAAATAATAGAACACCCAGGTAAGAGAGATATACTTTCCTACCAGCACTCCACTCGCAGCTGCACCCCGGCTGACTGGTGCATTGCCCCGATTGTGCTCCTATCTTTAGTATTGGCGTTCATGCGCAAAAGAAAGGAGCTCAGTCGTGACACAGTGCCATTTGCTGGGGAGAAGCCACAAGTAGATCGCCGGTAGGGAAGTTTGTGGCTTTAGTCCCCTTTTAATGGGATTTAAATTATTTCATGTTTTGGGACTTTAGCACTATAGTTTACATCCACAAGTCTTACCACAAGTCTTAACTGGATCAATATTATACATTGTAGTATGACATGACTTACCAACACAATATAGTAGTTGCCTTGTTTGACTATACTGATATCAGAGGGTTATTCATAGAAACAGGAACATACATAAAGCCTTTATGCCTGCTGTCTGATAATAAACCATAAGATTATTGGTAGATGGGAGGGGCTTTTCTTTTATTCTCTCAGCATATCATCCCACTACCATAAGGCTTTATATAGAGAAAAAGGGTTATAGTTGTTTTGTGTTAATGTGTTAATGTGGGGTATGTAGGTGACTTGACGTAAGACAAGCACAGATCCTGCTGTGTAACAGTGTAGCATTCTCATGCTGTTTTTATAATTTGTGAAATCCAGCTGTAAACAGGGACCCGAACGGGGGACTAAACATTTTTGTTAAAAACCACATTCTTTTTCTTTCTGCCTGAAAATCTACCTAACTTCACTGAACTTCACAAGGTTGTGCTATGATGGGAGCCAGCATCCTGTTCTAGGTGTGGTTTCCTTTGTATAACCAAACAGTAAATGAACAGACCTATAGTGGGACTATTAGGTTGCAATCTATTGAATAACACAAATACAAGTTTCCCAATTACAAACCCTCATTGCCTTCTCTGAATAACCTAGATAATATTTCTAGCTCCCTTCCTGTGAGTCCTGACAGATATAGAGTGTTATATATATAGTTCTGCTTCTAATTATGCTGTGATGTTTGCATTTCAAAAAGCGCAATACAGGTTGCAATGTTTAGCTGGTCAAAATACCAATAGGCATGGCCTGTGACTCTCACTCTGCTCATCTATCATTATCTATAAAACCTTAATAACACTGGGTAGATGTGGCAAATTCTGCAGGCGTACTAGTGTGGGGTTCAGCAATTTATAAGCACTTGGTAAGGAACCTGTGGAATGTCTTATTATGTGAAACATACTTCAACAATGACATGCATTATAAAAATAATTTTGTTATAATGCATGTCATTGTTGAAGTCTGTTTTATACAGTTTTCATCTGTTAACATAATTGCTAAAGGGTTTTCTAATGATCAATAAACATTTTAAAATGAAAAACTTGCATTAGCAGATGCCATTACATGACATTACAATCATTGCTTATAATACCTCTGTGCACCCATGTAGATTATGCAGGGAGTTGTAGTTTGAAAACCTCTGGAGGGCAAAAGGTTGGACATTCCTGTCTTTTAAAGGTTTAAATCTGCCAAATCCAATTCTAAATATACTTACCAGCCCTTGTTCCATTGCCTGCCTTTTGCTGCTTCTTCCAATCGTGGAAGCAGCAGAAAAGGGTCCAGACTGACAGTCATTTTAGTTATTGGCCGAGTCTCAGTTAAAGTTCTGTGCACAGAACAGCAGCATAAGGGGAGTGAGGAGGTGAACTCCACTGCACATGCCAAAAATCTCTCAGAGGAACAGTTAGAATGGGAAAGGAGTAAGGTAGGGGTCATTTAACACTACACAATGTGAACTTGGGGCATTGGGGCAAATCATTTGAGGGGGTAGACATGCCCTTTAATAGATAAGGGTACAAATGAATTCACCTGTTGGAAGATAATAGTTTAAAACACCATGTTCAAATGTTGACAGTGTAATTAAATATAATCAACCAGAAGTTTAACAAAAAGGTAAATTTTGCCTGAGCTGATAATTTGCCTTAACTTCAGTTAGAAAACATTTGATAACTTCTGATTGATTGAAACACCTTTAAATGGCATGTCCACCCACAAAATTTGCCCCGCTGTGTAGTGTTAAAAAATCCTTACCTCCCAACTGTCCCAGATTGTCCAGGATGTGCACGGATTTTACCTTGAATCCCACTGTCCAGGACCGCATGGTGAGTGTCCCGGATTTGTGGCTAAGTCCCGTTTGCTCTGCATTGTCCTAACTGGCAGTGACAGGTTTAAATAAATTATTCATTACTGTGACAGTCTGGACAGCACTTTGAAGCTGAAAGCAGAGCAGTGTATGAGGGTCTCAGGGATATAACACATTTCATTACCCAGTGTTAGCCTTCAGGTTCATTACCTAGTGTTAGTCAGCCCTGCAGTTAATTACCCAGTGATAGTCAGCCCTCCAGTTCATTACCCAGTGTTATTCAGCCCTCCAGTTCATTAGCCAGTATAGTCAGCCCTCCAGATCATTAGTCAGTATGGCCAGCCCTCCAGTTCATTAGCCAGTGTAGTCAGCTCAACAATGTAAAATGGAGTAGTGGTCTTTAAAATGGGTATTTCGTCAAAGTGGGTATGGCTTTGGAAAAGTGGGCATGGTCAAATTTTACATTTGTCCCTCATTGAACTTTCCAAATGTTGGGAGGTATAAATTTTCTCTACTCCTTATGCTTGGCCTGCAGAACCTGATGGAAGTCAAGGAAACTGAGTATAAGCATCTCTGTGTGTCATCCGGTATCTGCCCCTTCCCTGTCCTCCTGGGAGCTCTCCCTTCCTCCAAATCCCTCAGTGCTGGATAAGTCTTTTCCAAAAATTTAAGTTTCACAAAATGTAGGCAACCCCCCTGCAACCCGAGCTGTCAGCTTTATAAGTTTAAAATCGGCACAGAAATACCCAACTCCTTTCCCTAATACCAGTCCCTTTACTTAATGCTGACTTTCAGCTAGATAAAAACATGCACAATAATATATTTTAATTTAATTACAAAGCGTTATTTTTTTTTTATTCCTGTTTTATTTTTAGTTCACCATAATACATTTTGATGCCTGTTTGTCTAAATGTCTTCATTTTTTTTATTTGTTTAAATTTGTTATTCATTTTGTGGCCACTAAAGTTATAGGACCAAATAAATGAATAAGCTTCAGTCTGTGACTTATAGATTACTACAGATCCATGCATGAAGGCGTGGGAACAACCTGGGGACACCTTCAGTTTTATAACTGGGACAGGAAAGCAGCAATGCATGTATATTATACCCCATTTTTATATATTTCCACCTTTTTAATTGGAATTAGCTTTTTAAAAAATTACACATCTGTGTTCAAGTAACTGAGCTAATATAGGAGAAGTAGAGAATATGCAACCCTTGATTTAGAAAATGATTGAATATATGATGTGGAAAAACATGAAATATAGCTTGCGTGTGTAGAAGTTAGTGGGGTTTTTATATATTGGTTATATACGTGTTCCCCAGACCATTTCCAAGGTCCCTGAGCCATTTACACTAACATACTATTTCTATTTACACCTTAAATTTAATTAGAACTTTCAGATTTTTCAAAATCCAAAAATCCATTTTCGGAACGGAACTTGCCGGTTTCAAACATCTCTACTTATGTTCTCAAATATTTATTTACACCATATATTTATTACAGAATAACAAAAATAACCAATTGTGACAACCTCATTATGGTAAAGCCAAAGTTTCAAGCAGGTTCGGTCTGCCCCCTAGTGTTACATTTAGCATGCACATGTTAAAACAAAGTATTTTATATTATACACTTACTCCACATTTGTGTATATTTGTGTAATACATATAGTAACGATTTTTAATTTTTTAGCTTGCCCTGTACATGCAATTACATGCTTAGGGAAGCAGATATAAACAATTCTATATCTCCCCATCCCTCTTCACTTTCTTTATGCTTAGATTTCTCAAGAGACCTGTTGCTACATGCCGTGATGTTTTCTTAGCAGCACTGAAAGCAAAACAGCACTGGACAATAAGGAGTTTTATGAGAGCTTGGATTTAAAGAGAAATATCAAGAAAAATATAAATGTCTAGTTGATGAAAAGGAGGGATTGAAATCTCAAAACTTGCAAAAGTAAATTGACCTTGGAAACAGAGACAGCACTATAGATAGCCCATGGGTTTTTGTTAAAGGAACAGTGAAACAAGCTCTGTACTGGATGATTCCTCCTGGCCAACGGTTGGCATTTCCCCCCCCCCTCGTGTGTACCCAGCCAAAGAGTATTAAGTCAGTGTGACGTCAATAGAGTGCATTACCATGCATAGGGCCATATGTCCCATAGGGAGAGTAGCAGATGTGGCATGTCTAGATTGATACTACTCCTCATAGATTCACCCTGTTATTTGCATAGAAATATTAACATTCTTTAAGAACGCAAAATACCAGGCAGCTATATAGCTTAAGTAAAGATGAGCCAAAAGGAGCAACAAGTCCTCCACAGAACATCAAAATGGAACAGAGCCGCCTTATAACCGAAGGTATATTGCAGTCTCATGCTATATGAGTAGCATTGCCCTCAAAATCTAAGAAACCAGAAGTAATTTCTCCCAGGTTCCCCAGAGTAAGGTGCAGAGATATGCAAAATTCTTCTTTATGTCCCAAGGCTTAAGCATGTGTCCAGAACCGCCGGCCTATTAACATGTAATACAGCCTATGGTACAGAGCCAATCATCCGACCTCCAGACATGACAAGTTTCGGTCTTGTTAGATCTCGTCAGTACAAGATACAGATTAAAAACACATATTAAAAACAAAAAGACAGAGATGGGGTCCCCAAAGTGGTCAATGCATGACTTTTATAAATGCCAGGGGGGTCATATGAGGGTTGCTGGCACACTGCAAGGATAATTATACTTCCAATTCTATGGAAGTAAGTGAGTATTCTTTATACATTCTTAAGCAGAAGCAGCACAAACTGCAAACATTTGATTTCTGACTGATTCTCCTTCAAGCACATGTACATTGCATACCATTTGAAAAGTACTTTTCTTTCTTTATTATTATTTGCATAAAACTGTCTTGTATAGGCAGAGATGTAGAAATTGAAGAAAGAATAACAAAAAAGTTAAAATTAAAGGCATTTTATCAAGAAAGAATGAAGACGGCAAACCAATTTCCAACCTTTAAAATATTATTTATTACGTTTTGAACATGCCAAGATTTATGTTTTTATTTTAGCATGCTTGGGTGTTAATGATAAATTAAAGAAGAACTAAACTTAAATTTTGTAAACCCTAACGTGAACACTTTTCTCCCCAGAACATATACATTGAAAGATTCTTCTCTAGTAAGTTGCATTTGGTTCATGTAAGTAATAAATTTCTGTAACAAAGGAGGCTTCCATGCTGTTGCCAGTATAACTCATAGCTCATGGTGGTTTCAAACAGCCATGCCCCCTGACCCCAGGATTCACTGTCTCTCTGCACAGAGTTTCTATATTCTGTTTCTAGCGAAAGATTTCTAAAAGTTTCTAAATGTACCTATGATCATTGTTGAGCTGCTGGTGGCCACAATGTAAATGCTGTGATTTTAGGAACACACAGCCCTAGAAGTCACAAGTTCAAACCCCTAGCTTACTTATGAAACAATACAACATAGAATACTGCCTGAGTTTATTGCTTATTTATTTGTATTCATCATGTTTTTAGAAAAGAATAAACCAGGAGATTCAAGTAAAGCTCTTATTTAAGATGGTGCTAATTTTGCCCCAACCATTCAGATCGTATTTAACATTTGAAAGCTAACATCTGATTGGTTGGGGCAAAATTAGCACCTTTTTTAACGATAAGAACCTTTATTGAATAACCCTGAAAGTTTCTACATATGTATACACTTTTTATATAGCAGCTCTGTTTTAATTTACCAACCAGTGTGAATTTCTGACAGCCCTCCTGGAGCAATACAAAATAGTGAACTGATTTTGGTGACATTAGTGAAATGTACATGCATCTATTGCATGTACACTGCTAAAGTGTTGGTTTTGGGAAAAAAAACAAGCCATTGGGACACAGGTTCAATTCTCCAGGCTGCCCTTTTTTTTAGTTTCTAGCAAAAGATAGAGATTCTACATGTACTGATATCCCACCTAGTAACTCTAACATAGAGGTAGAAGGCTTTCTTTTTAGAAAGACACAGTATTGTACAGGTTGCAGGTTCAATTCCCCATACTTTTATTTACTGAAATGTTAATATTCGGTCTCTTACATCCATGCTAGCAAAGAAATAAATTGCAAAGATTACTTTTCTTTTTTTTGTATAAAAAGCAAAGGAATGTTATCATTGTTAGGGACAGGAACATTTGTAAGGTGTTTACACAAAAACTGCACTGAAATCTTTGTTTCTATTATAATTTGCCCCCCATTTGCCCATTCTGTAACCCCTACTAAATATTTTGTACTCACAAAGAGCTATGACTGCATACTTAACTTTTTTGTCTAAATGAAATGGACTTCACTTATTCGAAAAACACTTAATATCATTGATTTTTAAGAGGACGTTAAAGATGATAGTGATTATGATTGCAAATGCAGAACTTAAAATTGCAGAGGAAGTTGCTGTAACTGGTCTGTTTTAATGTGGGTTAAAATCCGCATAGAGATTTGCTTGAACAGTTAGACTTCCTTTTGAACAACTTGCATAATGAGAAAGCACATACTGTAGGCGTTCTAATAAAAATGTAATTATTAACCAAGATTAAATGTAGCAGGTGCTCCTGTTATCTTTTTTTGCTAATGCTCTGTAGCACGCAATTCCAAAGGACTTTTCGCCACCTTGAAAATGTCTTTTTATAACACTGCATTGTGTTGTTTTGATAGGGGTAAGTATGATATTTCTAAACCTGAAATGGTCCTTATTGAATTCAGATGTCAGATGTTCAATGTAAGACAAAATTAGTTACAAATAAAATGTGATTGGGGACAAATAAAAACAGACCTTTAGTGCACACACACACCACCATAATAAATTAACATAAATAAACGTGTTTTATTTACAGTGGTTGTATATTTCTACAGATTGCCCAATAAGAAGTAGAGTCAATGTTTAGGGTTAGGGCACACTACAATGCACCGGAATTGCACGTGCATTAACTCTGTGATTCCGGTGCGATTGTGAGCCATGTTGCATTTTTGCGATGCAATTCGCCAATGTTTCGCTATGGTAACACATGCGCAATAAATGGTGATTGCATGGTGAATGCACCTAAAAAGTGCTAGTGTGGCCTAGCCCTTAGACTAGAGTTAATTGCATCCTGGGGTCTACAGTAAGAGTGACAGTAGCACTTACCTGTCTTTTACTACTTTTACAAAACGTTAATTTGGTGCTATGCAATATTGCATTATGATAATAACAGAACAGAACATTTCTGTTGTATAATGAGACAGACAGGTTTTTTTTGCCATTGGCATGGTGGTCCAACTCTGCTTATAATTTCATAGGTGAAACCTCATATTGTCTGACTAATAACCTCTATCAAACCATAATTTTAAAAGTTAATTATTAACTTTTTGAAAGACTATCTGTTCCTTGACCTATTCAGTAAAGTGTTTGACTAAATTAGTTGTTCAGGTTTAAACTAACACACAAGAAAAATACATAAAGGACTGAAGCAGTAAGAGCACTATGACAACAGTTTACAGAGAGAACACATTTCACGTTGCTCAACAATTAATTTTTATTCTCACATCTGGCCGTGCCAACCTTACATTCTAGGTATTTAGGTAGTTTATTGCATACATTTCCAACCAATCATGATGTACTTAAAGGGTATGTATACTCCACGAGCAGTAATTGTAATATGTGACCCATTAATGACCTCTTACTAGGATCTTTAGCTGCCTGCCAGCACACTTTCTGTAACAATTAAGAGAATCAGCAGTGAAAAGAAGACAGGGGGAGGGAGGGGGAGATGTGTAAGCAGAGCAGTGTCCATAGTGAGGCTGTGCAGAATGTATAAGTGTCACAGACACTAAAAGAAGGCAGTGAGTAAGGGAGGGTGGGGGCAATTAGGAGCACTCACTAAACATTCATAATTTAAGAACAAAGCAAGCACAGATAAATATGTGAGTACCACCATTTTACTTCTCTCAAATTGTAGTTTCAGATAATGTAAAGTTTCAGTGAGTATAGTGACCCTTTAAGATTGATGAAGGAAACAGAGCAGCCAAAGTAAACCAACACTAGGACATGCAAGCTCCATGCAGATGTAACCAAGGACAGATTTGAACCAGGCACTGTGCTGCCAAATGCATTAATAATTCAGTTTACAAATACATCATTAAATAAGCTTTTTGGTTCCAAGAGGTCTAAGTATCTGAAGTAATGATATAAAAATTTTCCTCAATGTAAAAATATTTTGATGATCCTAAAGTTGTTTTATAACAGATTGCATTTCATCTAGAGTTCTCAAATCTCAAAGAATATGAGAACTCTAGCGGCAATATCTAATCCAATAATCTGATCCAAGATACAAACTTTTATTTACAATGTTTGCTTTTTGACTCACTATATGTTCCCTGTAAAGGGTAATAAATAAGGGGGGGAAATTATTGTGTAGTAGAAAACAAAACACAAGACATTTAAAACTTAACTTTGTCTGTCTGGACCCTGCTACCAGACAGACAAATCTGATTGGTTGCTAAAAATTAATATTATGGGCAAAATCAGAGCCATAGTTAGTAAAAGGGTTAGTGCAATTTTTCATTGGAATCAATCACTTGCATCTCTCATTTCCTCAAACTGAAAGGCAAAATTTCCTAAACAATATGCTTTATTTCAAAGCCAATTTACATGTAAATGAAAATTGCATAGGAAGCTGGTTAATGGCACGTGGAACTTATACCAAAGGGCAAAAAAAAAAAAAAAAAGTACTGAGCTTCAAAGCACAAGCAATCTAATAAGATTTAAAGGGTATCTCTACTCTAGAAATTAAAACTTTCCATAACTTAGGTTTAGCCCAGCCCACCGCCAACTGCCATGTTAGATTTGTAAAACAAGCCCCAGAAACTTACCTTACTATTGTTCCCTTGGCTCTCTGCTTCCAATTTGCTACTAGTTGCAAACGGGCCGGACCGGCAGCCGCGTATCTGATTGGCTGAGAGTCAGCCAATCACAGACGCGGCTGCCGGCTATGCAGAGAGCCAAGGGAACACGGTCAGGTAAGTCTGTTTCTGGGGCTTGTTTTACAAGTCAAACATGGCAGTTGGGCAGGGGTGCCCCTACCATTAAGCAAACTGAAACATTTGCTCAGGGCACACCCCTGCAGAACACTTAAAAGGCGGCAGTTAAAAAAAATCTTCCTTCCTGCAATACTAAATTTCAGCACCAGTCCAACAATCAGTGCTAAGTCAGCTCTCCATGCCACCAGTCAGTGTCAGTTAGCCCACCACACCCACCTCCACAAACCACACCTATGTTCCCTGATGTAGCCATGCCCACTTCACGTGCCACCACCTGTCTACTGATAGGTGGCATTTAAAAGTAGTTTCAGGTGTCAAAAACCCTAGGAACACCCCTGCAGTTGGGGGTGGGCTGGGGTACACTACACCATGGAAAAGGGGTTAAATGGTAGAGAATGTGGCAGCAATGAAATAATCCAGAGGGAGGAGGGGGGAGGAGAGCTCCCCTGTGCATGCTAGAAACCTCAACAGGAACAAAGAAGAAGCAAGAATCTGGATGACTCACAGACAGCTCCTACTCTTCACTTTCTGGAATTTTGAACACACACTGCAGGAGAACCATTTGGAGCAATGATGTAAGGTAAGGATTTTTTTATACTACACAGTGGGGCCAGTAGTGCGTTAAATTTCTAGTTTCAAAGGACATGCCCTTTGAACTAGAAACAGGACAAGTTTCGCAGGACACTAGTAGAGAACATGTTCCTAAATACACACAAATATTTTACACAGGGACAATATTCTAAAATACCAATACCTCTCCTCTATCATTGTTATCATTATCGGAAAACCACATTGTGAACATATAAGATTGCAGCAACGATATTTTACAATATGGATGGAGAATTCCACCAAAGAAAGCAATGGGTCCATACTAAATGGTTGCAAAATAACAAGCGGTCTTGGTATTTGGCACCACAGATGGTATTTTGTGACATGGTTATAAAAGAAATGTAGTTGCAAAATACTAGTACCAGAAGAATTAAAGGAGATGTACCGTATATACTCGAGTATAAACAGAGATATTTTACCTTTTTCAAATTATCTTGAAAGTCTCCCCTCGGTTTATATTCGGGTCTGTGCTGATCTGGATGCTGCTGGACAAAAACACATAGCCCTGGGAAAACAAAATCTGTACCCTGTAACACTGAGAATCCTCTTGATTTCAGTGGGTTAGGCAATTGTTGTCCTGCTCACTCCGATCAGCCCAGACTGCAAGGCAAATGGAAAAAAAATATCTTAAAGTGTTCAGGCTGCACAGAAAGGTATGTAGGGCACATCTGTGTATGGGACTTTCTATGGGGCTGTGTAATGAACTTTCTATGGGGCTGTGTACGGGACTTTCTATGGGGCTGTGTACGGGACTTTCTATGGGGCTGTGTACGGGACTTTCTATGGGGCTGTGTACGGGACTTTCTATGGGGCTGTGTATGATACTTTCTATGGGGCTGTGTATGGGACTTTCTATGGGGCTGTGTATGGGACTTTCTGTGTGGATGTATATGGGACTTTCTATGGGGCTGTGTATGGGACTTTCTATGGGGCTGTGTATTGGACTTTCTATGGGGCTGTGTATAGGACTTTCTGTGTGGATGTATATCGGACTTTCTATGGGGCTGTGTATGGGACTTTCTATGGGGCTGTGTATTGGTCTTTCTATGTGGATGTATATGGGACTTTCTATGGGGCAGTGTATGGGACTTTCTATGGGACTGTGTACGGGACTTTCTATGGGGCTGTGTATGGGACTTTCTATAAGACTGTCTGTAGAACTATCTATGGGGCTGCCTTTGGGAGAAAGTCAATCCTCGGTTTATACTCAAGTCAAGAAGTAAGTACCTCGGTTTATATTCGGGAGGGTTTATACTCAAGTATATAACGGCACTGCTAATTTATAAATAAGGCCAAAAGGTATGAATGTTTATATGGATTGCAGTAGGACATACTACAATTCTTACTTTAGTGGTTCTACATCAGCAAATTTATAAATTTATTAAAAAATTACACAATTTCTAACCATTTTATACAAAGTGATTTATACAGTTGCATAACTTTTTAGCATTGATTTATATTTTCAACACCATTAGGGGATGCACCGATTGCCATATTCTCTGGAGGAAGTCCTGTTCCTGATGTTGTGATAGCTGGGTCTCGGAGCATTGCAGTTTTAACCTTTTGGTATTACTTTATAACATTGGTTGTAACGGCGTCACAAAAGAGGTCTTTAATGATACCCATTCAGCTGCTGCAAACAGGGCCACCTCTCTAATGAGGCAAGGCGAAGCACATTACAAAGCAGCACCCTTTAGGGAGGTAGCAATTTTGATGGCAAAAAAAAATAAAATTCTGGCATTATGTGCTTGGGGCCCCCAAAAATGCCATTTGTAAAAACAAACAAACCATATTTTCGGGGGGTACTGTCACTTTAAATAGCAGGGGATGCTGTGACCTTTATTACACAACAGAATGCAGCTATGACTCCCCCTCCCTTCTGACTGACAATTCATTTGATTAAAATCAGTGTTTGTTAGCCCTGCAGATAAAAAAATCAATGTTGGGCATTATTTACCAGTCACTGTGGGCATCTAATACCAGTCATGTGTATAAAGCACCTCCCACTTCTGGACAAACCACACCCTACTCCCGGACAAAGCATCACCCACTTTCAATTATAAAACCACACCCCCTCCACTGGTGCAGCGTGGGAGGGGCAGCATTTTGATTTTTTTTTCAGATGCCAAAAAGTCTAGAGATGGCCCTGGCCGCAAAATGACACTTAGCAATATAACATTCCTTACCATGATTTTCATTGTTTTTTTTAACTTATCACATGTCCTTGCATCACCCTGTATGTTTCTTTTTTTTCTTTTCTTTGCACTTCATGGTGTTCTTCTGGAAAATTTTTTATGACTAAACAATAGCCCAACAAGCACAAAATAAATCCTAAATTAATTAACCATACAAACAAACGTACAAAAACACAAGAAACAAACAAGGCAAATAATACAAACATGTTTGTAAATATTTTGCATCCTTCTGCTGTTTGTGCAAACAACAGAAGACCAGAATCGGGAAACAAGCCATAAGTCTGACAAACAAAAATAGCAACCAGGAGAATCCAAGATGTCAAGGAACCAAGCTAAGCATCAGGACCAGGGGGAAAGAAACAAGACAGGTCAGGAACAAGACAGAATCAGAATGCCAAATAAGTTTATAATTAGAGTCAAAAAAGTTGAAAAATAGCATTGAAAAGTCGCAAATGTGTCTGCTGGCAGCAGTGTTCCCTCTAAGGTGTGCGCTCGTGCGTGTGCACAAAACTCTGCACAAGTTAAAGTGGTGCGCACAAATCTTTTGAAAAATAACTGCTGCGGTATGTAGTGCACATAATTTAATTTTGTATGCGCACAGAAAATTTATATCTGCGTGCACATACAATTTCTAATTAGAGGGAACATTGGCTGGCAGAAAGAAATGTGCCAGTTTCATTTATCTCTCGCTAGCTCGTCTGTCTAGCTGAGCAAGTTACAACACACACAACCTAACATTAGCCCACATTTTTTTTTTTTGCACGACTATTTCATGTAGTCACTTCTTTCCTGTTACAGTAAGAAGTAAACGTGTTGCTGTTACATTGCAAGTATGAAAAGTGTAAAAAGTATGATGAATAAGCTTAATTGGCAATTTTAGTCTATACAGTGCCCACTGAAAAAGAGTGGGAGATTGGGGTGTAGTAAGGCTGAGGCCACACTGCAACGCACAGGAATCGCGCACAAAATCGCGAGCGTTATCGCACGCGATTGTGTGCGCTTTTCTTGTGCGTTCGCGTTTGCGTTCACGTTTTGCGCATGCGTTTTCGTCTTTTCCCGTTATGGAAACGCTGCGTAAACGCACCAAAAATGGTGAACGCATGCGTTACCAAAACGTGAACGGACGTGCAATCGCATCGGAAATCGTGGGAATTTTCGCGTTCCCGCAATTTCCATTTTAGCGAAAATCGCGGGCGCAATCGCGAAACGTGTGCGCAAACGCGAGAAAAACGTGCTAGTGTGGCCTAGCCCTAAAGGTTTCCAGGGACATGGTTGAAAATATCTGCTAGTGCTTCCTCTTCTAGAGGTGCCAGTTGGACTGCATGGGTTGTATACCCTGTAGGCCACACCCAATTAGATTTCCTAGCTTTGCCTTGCCAATTGCTGTATGCTGAATGATTGTATAATATAATTTTCTTGTTTGCCTCCCATTCTTTATATATCCAATCTATTTCCTTCTTCTGGTGGGCAAAGCTTTTACACAATGCAGTCTTGGATCATTGCTGTCCATGAGTAAGTGTCAATACAGGTATGATCGTGGTAGGAAAGTTCAAGTTACAAAACAAGGGTGATATCTTATGTTGCAGAGAGGTGATAAATGTTGTAAATGTACCATACTCACAGTACTTAAAGAAGTGTTTGTGAAGGTTCTTATTTATCCAGGTCATGTTGTATCTGTGGTATTCAAGTAGATCAGCTGGAGCAAAACTTCTTCTAGAACTTAACTTCAAGTCCAGTTGATTTAACTGAATACAAATGATATACTTGCAAGTGCATTGGCATTTAGCCTCAAGCTTTACCTTTTTCTTATCTATAGAGCAAAATGTTAATATAACATAAACAGAAATTAAAAAGCATTTCTTTTACAAACATATTTTCCATCAAGTTCCTATAGTATGATTTAAAATGGCATTTATCCTTGCTTACATACTTTTTCTCAAGAGACATAAACCCCAACTGCTCCATTCTTTCACTAGGAATCTCTAAGCCTGTTCCAGCCCACTGTACTTCTCCTGCAGTCTTCCAAATGTTTCCACCATATCCTCTGCTTTACAAGCCTATTACATTCTGCTCAAGCATACATAGTACAATGAGTTTGAGCTCGGTACAGACAGTGTTGTATGCAAACCCGCAGTCTTGGGATACCCCAGTCAATTATTGCCTGTGATGTCAGTCACGATTGAAAGCAGGAAAGTTCAGAGGACTGGCGCAGGCCGAGGAGTGGTTGGGTAACACTTTTTTATTTGGGGGATTGACATACCCTTTTCTATTTTGGAAGGCAGAACATAAAATGTAAAATGCATACATGCACACATAATCTTTATTCATATTAACATGTTTACTGTTGCATGCTTAAATCAACAGTGCCATCTTGTGACAGTAAAAAATAATACATCAAACAAATTGTTGGATTTAGTTGCCTTTTGTACAAGGGAGAAGTATTTAAGGGTATGTGTTGCAAATGGGTAAAATTTAACACTATGAAACAGAACTAAACTATGTTTTCAGCTTTAAATTATGTTATTAAATCAGAAAAGGGCGTAACTGCAGGGGCCTGGGCCGCTGACACACATTATAGCCAGCGTGCCCTAGGTCCGCGATCAGCTGTTTTTAAACAGCTGATCACGCATATGTGGTACACTCACGATCAGCTGTTTGAAAGACCGGAACCAAACCAGAATTTTGGGTCCAGTCTTTTAAACAGCTGATCGTGCATATGATAACTTCATATGCATGATCAGCTGTTTTAAAAACAGCTGACCTTGGACCTTTGGTGCATGCCCTCTTACCTCCCGGGCCCCCACCGGGGTGGCGGGAGCGGTAGTTATACCACTGGTCGGAAAAGTTCAGGACTGAGAGAACATTAGCTGTAAACATAGTAAACATTAAACTTAGTTTGTGTTTGTGCTTCACAATGCTTTGTTATTTTTATACTTTTAATTTCATGTTGTGTCCTTAGTGATGTAGTAATACTGAATAGCGTTTAAATCCATATCTAAGCAAGATTTAAGTTATAACATTCAAATCAGTACAGAGAAGTAGATCTAAGTTGCTTATCTTTTGCTGGAGATCAGGTGGTTGGAGAGTTTACCATACATTCCCTGTATCCTACTTACTGTCTAAACATAGACACAGGGGCACTTCTAGGGTTGTTGCTGCCTGAGCCAAGGTGGGTGTGGCACTGTCGGTGTGTGTGTGTGGTTTTGTCGATTTGTGTTTGTTACGATTTTGAACTTCCCATCACATAGTGGGTATTTAAACAGTTCCTCAGATAGTCAATTAGCGATAATGTAAATTACTAGAAACAGATATTACATCCCTTTCTCAGCTTGTATTACCACTACAATATTGCTCCTTTCACTTATTTTATAGCCTGTGCTATACATAAAAAGGCCCAATAATATTGGTACCAACGGTATCGCTTAATTAGGTACTCAGTTTAATTATAAATAACCTGCTGAAAATCCTTGTATAGTTATAATTATTTGCACAGAACAGGCACAATTCTCACTAATTTCTTAAGGCTCGTACAGACGTACGTGTTCACGTGCGCGACAAATGGCCGTTTTAGCCGATAGTTTGTATACATTCGATTGGGGGTTGTTCGTCAATCCACCGTGACAGATTAACGAATGACCCATGACCAACACAGGCACGATTACCGGCGTTTGTTGCATGCATCAGTCGTGGTCGGGGGTTGTGCACAGAACCGTACGTCTGCACAAGCCTTAAAACACACAAACTGACTGTCCTTGTAGTAATGTAGTACAGGACAAATTAAATTGTATTGAAAAATAAATGCCTCTGTGTTGTTGCATAATCTATATGGTGCGAATGAGCCCTAACTGTGCAATTGTTTATGATACACATACAGGTTAAGGGTGTGCTGTTTATTTTGCCTTAGGTATAATTTATTGTGGTTGGTAGTAGTTTTTGTTTATTTTCTATTTCTGAGGTTTTTTTTTAGTTGATTTCAGATTTTGTCTTTCTTTTCACTTGCTAAAATATTAATTTTATAGTGTTACGCTTATGTGTGCCTTGTAAGCATTCCATATAGTAAAATAGGGAGATTCAATAAAAGTTCTTATTGTTTAAAATGGTGCTAATTTTGCCCCAACCAATCAGATCTTATTTAATATTTGAAAGATAATATCTAATTGGTTGGGGCAAAATTAGCACCATTTTAAACGATAAGAACTTTTATTGAATACCGTAACCCTATTAGTGTCTTTGTATCATTTATAAATTTAAATATAAATAAATTAATATATAAATTAAATCTAAATTTGTTATTTCAAACGTCAACTATGTATATATTGTATAGTTTATAGTATTTGAGATTGAATAAAGACATATATCCATCCAGTCCAACCCATCTAGCAATATCCTCGTTTCCTGCCTGTTGATCCAGAGGAAGGCAAAAAACCCACCAAATTTATGAAGGGGAAAAAATTCCTTCCTGACTCCAAGTGGCAATCGAAAATTTCCCTGGATCAACTCTACTTTATGTATTAATACCAGTAACTTGCAACATTCCTTGTTTGCAGAAAATCATCCAGCTTTTTTTTGAAACTGACCAATGAACCTGCCATAACAGCGTCCACTGGAAGACAGTTCCATAGCTTTACCATTATCACAGTGAAAAACCCTTTCCTAACTTGAAGCCTAAACCTTTTTTCTTCAAGTCTAAAGGGATGTCCTCATGTCCTCTGACATGTTCTATTGGTGAACAATGCCCCAGATAGTTTATTGTATGGCCCGTTAATGTATTTATACACAGTAATTATATCCCCACGCAAGCGCCTTTTCTCCAGCGTACATAATTGTAACTTTTCCAGTCTCTCTTCATATTCAAGCTCCCCCAATCCCCTTATTAATTTAGTTGCCCTTCTCTGAACCCTTTCCATTTCAAAGATGTCCTTTTTGTACACAGGATTCCAAAATTGCACTGCATATTCCAAATGAGGCCTTGCCAATGCTTTGTAAAGAGGGAGAATTACATTTTCCTCCCTTGAATCCATACCTCTCTTTATACAAGACAATACCCTGCTGGCTCTGGCTGTTGATGCCTGGCACTGCTTGCTACCTTTAAATTTGTTATCCACCAAAACTCCAATATCCCTTTCCAACAGGGATTCACTTACCACAGAGCCATTTATAGTATAAGTAGCGCAAGGATTTTTAAGTCCAAAATGCATCACCTTACATTTATCAACATTGAATTTCATCTGCCACTTAGCAGCCCAATGTGACAATCTATCGAAATGTGTAAGTATTGATTTAATTTCCATGTTCTGGAGTTGCTAAGTTGAAGAAGTTCTTTTATAGAGCAGTATATTGGTGTGTAAGCTGACTGTGTTATGTGGCCTATTTTTGCTCTGGCCATTTATCTGCTAAATCTTTAAATGTATTCTGTAGAATGCAGTGTAAACTTACCTTACAGGCCCCTGGGACCTGGGAGATGATCTGGGGAACACGTCCGTGCACGTGCTTCTGGTTTCCACGTGCCGCTTTCGGTAGTCCTCAAACGTTCAGCAAAACTCAAACAGCTGCTTCCAAAATTCCCCAAACGGCCGGAGATTCCCGTCCAGCCGGACATTCGGTGGTCCCGCAGCTCGAAACCGGCACATCCTACTGGGTCCTTAGAAGGACCTTGTGGCACTGATAAATGCCTTTGTTGGGGGACCCACAGCTCAAACCGGGACCACCCTCCTCAGGCCCTTGTAAGGGCCCTTGCGGCACTGATAAATGCCTTTGTTGGAGGACCCACAGCTTGAACCGGGCCCCCCGGCCCCCCTTGGGCAGCATCTTCTGTCTTCAATCCGGTGACACCAGCTCCGCTGAGGCCGCCGACCCCGAGAAGTACCCCTGCACCTCTTTATATAGGTTTGCAGAAAACCCTAATCCGTTTCTGATTGGTAAATTTTTTTAATACTTGGTTTACATTAACCAATCAGATTTCAGAAAATCGGAAAATCTAATAATGTAAACCAAGCATTGAGCTCAGAAGTCATCACAGTAAATGGCAGAAGAAAGAAGTGACTAGCAACATCGTCTCCGCTGAGGCTGGCGGTGCCAGTGGGCTGCAGTGAGCCTGCCTGGCATCGGCGACCTCAGTGGTGTTGGATTCGCTAGCATGAAGATGTCGGATCAAGACGCCGGTAACATCGGCCTCGTTGAGGCCACTGGCGCCGGAGGAAGACAAAAGATGCCACCCAAGGGCTCTTTTAAGAGTCACTGAGGGTTCCGGTTCGAGCTGTGGGACCCCTTAAGCCCCAAAGGGCCCTTGTCAGGGCCGCAATGGTCCTTGTAAGGACCCAGGAGCGGGTCCCGGTTTTGAGCTGCGGGACTTCTGAACATCCGGGAGTTCGAGGATTTTCGGAAGCGGCTGTTCGATGCCTGCCGAACGTTTGAAAATCCTTGTACATTCAAGGATTCTCGAGTGTTCGAAAATAGCCCCGCAAATCCGGAACTCATGAAGTTTGTCTCGAACTCGGGTTCGAGCTCTAGTCCATCCCTACTTATAATACATGTCTCCATGTCTGTGCCAATATATATAACATTGAACATCATCCTTGGCTTGTTTAAAAGGTATTAGAGAGCTCTTTTCAATGAAGGACAGCAACCCTTAAAGATGATATATCTTCCATTTCTAAAAATATCCAAAGCATGAAATGCCATTGCATTATATTATAGCTATCTGTACACCATTTTTATTATTATTTGCTAAAAATACATTATAGCACTTTTAGGATTGCTATACACAAAAAATTGCTCTCCTGAGGATTTTTGCAATTTATTTTCATTGTTTATTTTACATAGTTTTTAAGATATTTACATTTTTGTGTGTGATCTGGTAGTAGCGTCACCAGGTCCCCTGCACTCCCTGCTTACTGCTCTGAAACCATGTCAGTGGATGACAGTCAATCTACCCTGTGTCTCCCTCCTCCCCTTGCAGCCCCCCTGGTCCCTCCCACTCATGTACCCCATGGCCCCTCCATTTGCAGGCCCCCGTGGGCCCTTCCCTTATAACCCCATGTGGCCCCACCCACTTGTGGGTGCCTTAACCCCACCCACTCATGGGTACCTTAGCCTCACCCACAGGTGCCGTGGCCCCACCCATTAGCAGTTGCCTTGGCCTTTCAGGCAGAGTAATAAGTCTCAAGAAAAGAGATGATCAATGCACATTCCTGGGCCCCATGTATCATAATATCTATGCTAGTGCAAACAGTAAAAACATGGGGTTTTTAGTTACAATTTTATGCATAAAAGTGAAAAGCCTTCCAACCACGCCAAGGTAACCCCAGTATGGAAGGTCCTAACAATTTACCTTGGGTTATTTATCTGGGCTTACACCCGACTAGAAAAGCGACATCATATGTGCAGTGCAGTGAATAATGCTCTAATTTGTATGTGGGGGAGACCAAACAGCAACTGCATCAACGTATGGCCCAGCACAGAAGAGCCAATTCCTCAGGTCAGGACTCAGCCGTGTACCTGCATCTTAAGGATAAAGGACATACCTTTGAAGATTGTAATGTTAACATATTGGCAAAGGAACGTGACTGGTTCAAGAGGTGTCAAGGAGGCCATTTATGTGAAAATAAAGAAACCAAGCCTAAATAGAGGTGGGGGGGTTCGACACCAAATGTCTGCCATGTACAATGCTGTTTTAACACCTTACTCTGGGCATTCCTATAACACCTCTTAGCCACTATCCAATCACACCCTTAACACCTGGCTGTGATATGCTAATTGGGATTTTCCAGGGTACATAATTGCCACAGATTCTTGTACAAGTCATTCTGAATTGAGAAAGCCAGTCGGATGACTAGCGAAACGTCTTCAAGAACTACATTTCAAGTCCAGATGATATAATTGAATACAACAGATATACTACAGAAAGTATGGCATTTCTAATGTATTGTAACAGTTGAGCCAACACATATAGCACAGGCTATAAAAGAAATTATTTTGATCAACTAATACCTGAAAGAAGCAATTTGGTAGTGACAACAGTAGATGTTTGAGAAAGGGATGTTATAACTGTTTCTAGTAATTTACATTATTGGTAATTGACTGTCTGAGGAACTGTTTAAATACCTATGTGATGGGAAGTTCAAAACCGTAAAATTTTACCCACACCTACCAGTGAAGCCACGGCCATTGGCAAAACCACACCCACTTTAACACAGCAGCACACAAAGGGGGGCATTCAAAAGTTTGGTTCAGGCAGCAAAAACCCTAGAAGTGCCCCTTTTGACTTATTGCTATTAGTCATAGAGCAGGCATCTAAGGAATTGTGTATTGTGAAGGAGATTGCGGAATTTGAAAATACCCACCTAGAGAGTTTAAATCATGATAAGTCACAGGACTGGATCAAACAGTTGGGGGAACACTTGGAAAAATATAAAGCAGATCTTGTGGCTTTCAAGCAAAATAAATTTCACAATGTCCAACAGGACTATAAAGAGCGAAGGGTATATTGATGGCTTGTGGGAAGATCTGGTGACAAACCACCTAGACGTCCAAGATGAGTATATATCAGAAAACCCAGAGATACTGTGGATTCCTCTAGGGACTAACAGAATACGGACAGTGACGATACTACCAATAGATTCAATGATTTTTCAGGGGGTTACCACCCGATCGGGAACCGCAGGAGGAAGAGGCCACATTCCAGATGGGGTACAGGGGCAAGGGGACGTCCACCCCCAAATTCGATCTGTTTGACATGGACTTGAACGTATTCAAACTTCTACGTTATTTTAAATTAAAAGACTTCTTCAGAGAATCTGGGCATGTGTCTACTGCCCCTATAAATCCTTTTAAAAAGTAGCACTTTTGACCCACCTAATGTTCTGGCTGCCATAAAGGTCTTTCACAATATGATAAATAATGAGTGCTCAACAGATTTAGAAAACTCAGTCCAATACAGCACAACATAATCTGATGGAGCCAGAGAGAGAGGCTCTTAGGACCTTAAAAGAGGATAAACACCTCATAATTCGCACAGCGGACAAAGGTGGGGAGAATAGTGCTTCTCAATCGTGATTTTTATGAACAAGAATTACTTTCTCAATTGTGTGATACCAATATGTATTTTAAATGTGAATGTGATCCTACTAGTAGGCTAAAAACTTTGCTTGATTCTAAACTTGCTGTGGGTGTTAAAAATGGTTGGATTACTGAGAAGCAATGTGGGTTTTTGACCACTGAGTTCCCCAGATGTCCAATCATCTATACACTGCCTAAAATTCACAAAAGTCTTGAGATGCCCCCTGGTCGGCCTATTGTCTCATCTCATAGTTCCCTTTTCAAACCAGTTGCCCAATTCTTAGACAGCTTTTTGCAGCCATTGGTTAAAGAAATGCCTTCTTACTTAAGAGACGGCCAACAACTTATAGAGCTTTTGACCAAAAATACCCTATGGAAAACATTTTGCTCATGACATGCAATGTAAAAAGCCTCTACATTATTCCTCAATTGGATGGTGTTGAGGCATGTTGTGAAGCCTTTTTGGCGTCTAATCATCTTGGTCCCCGCAATTGAGTTTTTGGAATTTATGTCCAATAATAAGTTCAGATTTAAATCTGATCATTATATTCAACGCACAAGAGTCGCGATGGGGTCCAATGTGGCCCCATCTGTGGCTAACTTGTATATAAGACAATTTGAAAGCCAATTTAGCCATCCCTCAGTTGGAACACATGCCCTTCTACAGAAGATACATAGATTATATGTTCTTCTTGTGGCAGGGCTCTGTGGAGGAAGCTGAATGTTTTATTAAATCTTTGAATGAATTACCTACTCCAGTGAAACTCAGTCACTGTTAACAATGAACAGATAGATTTTTTTAGATATACGTATTTTTAACTGTATGGGAATTACTCTGTTCAGGAAAAATACTGATCGAAATTCTTTGTTATACAATTCGAGTTGCCACCCTTATAATACAAAAAAGGTCTTTTTATTCAGTCAATTCTTACAGGTTCTTAGAAACAATACGGACACACAATTGGCAGAGCCACAATTAAGTAAAATGCACAATCGCTTATGGGCCAGAAGTTACCCTACTAAAATGCTCTCCCAACAATTAGAATGGGCATGCCAATATATCTTGGTGTTCCATAAACCTGGTATGCCCATTTTAATGAAAGACTACCACACGATAGATTTTTGTTCCACATATACTCCGATGAGTGGAAAGATCAGAGAGGAGTAAAACAGGCTTTGTGGGAACTTATCCGGTATGATAAAAATCTACCCTTTGGTAATGGCAAACTTCGGCATACCTATTGTAGGGGGCGTAACTTGGCCAATCATTTGGTGGTTACTGATTTACTTAAACTTGACTACCCTACCCAGACACACAGTGGGGGTACTCCTTGCCATGTGGGATGTTACCGCTGTCCAGCCTGCACCACTTGCTGGTCTATGCTAGTGGGTAAAGAGTTTGCCCACCCACACAGTTGAAAAAGATTTGCCACCAGACATAGATTTTCCTGTGACAGCTGCTTTGTTATTTACATCATAATTTGCCCATGCGGCTTATATTATGTGGGCAAGACCATTATGATGTTTAAAGAACGTATGGCTAACCATCGGGCTTCCATACACCATGCTATCAGTTCCAACTCTGCAGTAAAATCAGATAATAAATTTGGGGACCTTTTTCCACTTTAAGAAAGCGGCTCACTCCCTTGCTAGCCTTAAATGCATGATTATTGATGGGCTGGCTAGCAGCGAACTGATATCTAATATTAATAAAGACAAACTACTTCTGCAAAAGGAGGCGAGGTGGATTCATTGCCTCGACACCCTGACCCCTAGGGGGCTCAACAAGCAACTCCTCTTACATTGTTTCCTTTGAATATTCATTTTTTCTATCTCTTTTCCCAGCCTAGCCAGTCCTTTAATTGCTACTTATTATATACATTGTGGCTAATATTGATACTATGTTTCTAATACCTTGTATTGTTATTTCCTCCCAAATACAGACAAGAAACTTTTAATATGTTGAATACGATTGTTTCACACTTTTAACTTAGTATCATGTCTGATTTTATTTCTCTGATGTCTTTCCTATGTTGCAAAAAAAGGTGTCCTATTTAAGGACACCTGGTTCTAATTATGAATTATGAAATAACCTGTCCTCCTCTCACCCAAAAGGCAAAACCAAATAAATAGTATTATTGCTCTTATCAATTTTAATAAAATCACAGATAAAAACCATAAAAGAAATGTAAAAAAATTACGTGCTCCAAATCCAGATAAAACACAGCTTTATTCATGTAAAATGAAGACCATCCAATCGTGAAATATATAATAAAAATACTGTATAAAAAGATGTGCAAAAATGAGCAGTAGATTGAGAGATCTCTAATATTAGATCCCTAGATCCCTAATAATCTAATCTAATATTAGAGGTGAGGGATCCAGGCAAAGGCAGAAGCACTGCCCTAATAGTTATCCTTAATCCTGAAATAGCCACTGCATATGGCAAGATAAATAAGAATAGCAACAGAGTTAGGATCTCTCAATCTATATCAGCACATATAGTTGAAGCTTTAAGGTGGCCATACATATGTTCGATTTTACTTACCCGACTGAGTGTTCCGGCAACATTTGATCCATCCTGCCGGAACCGCCTCTCCCATTCTTCTATGTGACCGACATTCGATCGCAAAATGAATGGGATTTTGCAATCGCATGTCGGTCACATAGAAGAATGGGAGAGGCGGTTCTGGCAGGATCGATCAAATGACGCAGGAGCACTCGGTCAGGTAAGTAAAATCGAACATATGTATGGCCACCATAAGACTGCTTTGAATACCCTAATTACTGTTAATAATAAATAGTACCAATTGTTTCTTTGGAAGACAAGAATGTAACCACAAATTGCTACATAAATATCAATTTATTGTTGATACATACTGTTACCGGTATATCACAAATGCTGTACATCACTGTTCCTTTTTGTCACAATAAAATACAGTTTAAAAAAAAGGTATGTCCTATGTCTGTAATAACGATATTTTTAAAACATACTAATTAGAAAATATGAACTACATCTACATTAAAAATTATTTTTACAATCAACAGACTATTTCTTAACAAACAATTGTAAGTTGTAAAGGTTGTTCAATTGGGATTAGTTAGATGACAATGTTCATAGCAGTTGGCTTATTGTTAGTTATTTAAAGGGCATGTCCACCCCCAAAACTATAATCCCCCCAACTACTGGCCCCACCATGTAGTGTAGTTTAATCCTTACCTCACATCCCAGCTCCATAGGGTTCTCCTGTAGTCCCCCCCCAAAGCCCAAAAAATGACCCAGGAGGCTAGCAGAGTCCATATAGGACACTGCCTGCTAGCTGGCTCAGGTAGATTTTTGCCATGCGTACTACAGCCCTTCTCCCCCCTCCCTCCCCCTCCCTCTCCCTCCCGTTCTACTATCCCTCCCCCTAGCGATAATCCCTTTTTATATAATCCCCCTGGTCCCATATTTTTTTTTTTGAAAGCTCCCAAACTCTTATTACCTCTCCTCTTCCTCCGGCGAAGTGAGCTGGCGGCAGCAGCGTCTGTGATTGGCTGAGCGGCAGCCAATCACAGACGCGGCTGCCGGTCCCGCCCCTCTGCTTGCATTTCCTTGCAAGCAGAGGGCCGGGAGCGCGGCGGAGGATCGAGGGGAGGTAAGTAGAGTTTGGGGGGCTTTCTAAAAAAAAAATTATAGCGGTTGGGGCTGGGAGCCCAGGGGGGAGCTTATATGAAAAAAAATTTTTTAGGGTGGACATAGCCTTTAATAATGACTAAATTAATAATTTAATTTACCTTGTAAATTCAGGGGTGAGGAGAAGGGAATTATATGTCCTTTCAATGGACTTTTATAAAAGAGTCCCCATTGCTTCAGGGTTTGTTGTCCTTCTTCTAAATTTGAAATTGAATTTATTTATCCATTATTTAATCATAATGTAGTATGGTAAATTTTCTCATCAGTATTGTACTTTATTTTTCCTTAATATTGTAGTTAGTAGTTATAGGTAGCAACTGGTAGCAATGGGGAGAAATGTCATTTAAAATGTATATTTTTCCATATTGGATAGGCAATTTTTGCATTGTTTCATGTGTTGCATTATCAGGTCTTTGGTCTTTATTTTTTAGTTTTCGTGATTTTTGAATCCTATAAAATTTAGTTATTCTAAAATCTAGGCTTTGTGTTGATAGTACCAAATGTTGGAATAGATCTTTCATATGCTGTTACAATTTATGCAGTTTTATATTTTCGATTATTCCCCTTATGTTGATATTGTTACATCTGTTTTTGTTGATTGTTTTTTCATTCAAAACAAGTAATCCTTGCAGTTTATTTCTTAGCTAGCATGGCTGTAGGAAACAGAATATTACAATTTCTGAAAAAATAAAAGGAAGTCTGGGTATTTAAAATGCACCTCACATATGCTGTCTTTCTTAGAGTAGAGCATTAATCCATTATCCCACCAGAGCTATATACAAATTATTTATATATTAGTAATATCTGTAACTGTATTTGTATATACATACAGATGTACATAGAAGGTGCTATTTGATTGTATTGCTTAGCCACCCATTCCCTTATACATTTTGGCTTTTATAGGGGTAGGCACACATAGATTGACAACAATATGCCTTCCCGCTATCATTTTACATTTGATAAACTATATCTATTATTTTAAATGCCAGAACAAAAATGACTAGAAGAATATTCTTTTCAGAAAAAAAGCAAAGAAAGAAGATATAAACTACTTATTTGCATGATACTAAGTTATATCTTTCCAGTCTCAAAGCAAATAATTCAACAAAAGGTGACAAAGCTTAAACTCTTTTGTACAGTATGTGCTCGCTGAGAATACCACTAAAGTTATTTTATCTTATAAACAGTCTTTTAAATTTTTTATCATATTCCATTTTATTATCTGTTGATAACTCAGTCTTCAGACAATGCCAAAAGTATCTGTGAGAATTGGGATTTTTAGGCCAATATAAAACAGAGTTTCTTCCCAATCTCTTTCTTAATCTGAGATATTTGGACCTCTGTAGAGTTTTTTCAAGCATAATCAAAATAATAACATCTAATTTTTCATCTATTAGGCGCTGGTGCGCTAAATAAAATGCAGTCTTGAAATGTCCTCCTTTTACATACCCTCTGGTCAATACAAATACAGTTTTTCTGCTAATTTGGATGCTTTCTGTAAGGTTATCTAAAAATGGCTGACCTGGTACAAAATCTCTTTCTTCTAAACACAGGTTAAACATTTTGTCTCCTTGTTTTTCAAGAATATTAACTAGCTCTTTAAAAACCCAGTCGGATACATCAGAATCCTTGGTGTCATACATGATTAGTGCATCATAGCAAAATTTATGGAGTTGATTGTAGCTATTTATTTTTGCTTTAAATAAGTGATATATATACCAAACATCGCCAAAAAACAAGTGACTGGAAACACAAATGACTATTAGGCATATAATAAAAGAGGCAGAAAGAGAATACATAATTACATTTATGTTTTCTTGTTGACAGGTATACATGTCTAAGAGAACAAGACTCTGCCCTCTGTGTGTCCCAGGTCCAGAGCATTTCACACCAGTTACTAGATTAGGAATATTAACTGTTGTACGATTTATCCAAGAAACAAACCATACAGCATCACAATTACATTTAAAAGGGTTACCTTCAAGAAATAATATTGTTAGATTATCCAGAACATCCTCAGGAAAGCTCGAGTAACCTATATACTGAATTTTGTTATCACTTAGATCCAGTTTTTTTAAAAAGAAAGCACCTCTTAGAAAATACTTTGATAAGTTTTTTATTTTGTTTTTGCTTAAATTAAGTATTTCAACTGAAGTTGTGCATTTGGACAACTCCTCGGGTACAGTAGTTAAGTAATTGTTGCTGAGATCTAGAGTATGGAGATTTTTTAAAAGGTAAAGCTTATCCCAGTTAAATGTCTTCAATTCATTATTAGAAAGGTGAAGTACTTTAAGACTGGTTGGCAAGCCTTCAAATACACCAGGAAGAAGAAATGTCAAGGAATTATAAGAAATGTCTAAATTATAAAGATTATTCAAATTCTTAAAGAAATGTAGATATCTTGTGTCTCCGTCTTTCCATAAAATATTTAGATAGTTACCTTTGAATTCTAATTTACGGAGAGAGTCACTAACTATGTGCCTGTTTGTTGAGGTTGATATTTTGTTATTGTTCATTATAAGACTTGTTAATTTTTTTAAGTTTTCTGTAAAATTGAAAACATGTGTTACTCCTTCTGCCAAAAAGTAATGTTCATTGTTACTAATATCTAGTACCTCTAGTTCTGTAAGTTCCTGGAATGCAGTTGAATACAGAAGATCAAGACGATTGTTTGAAAAATCTAAATATTTGAGCTGTTTCAGAGGTCCAAATTCAGTGCCATTTAATGTCTGACTGATAGCATTTCCAGATAAATTGAGGCATTTAATAAAATGCAGATTTGTAAAGTCTGTAGGTTTAAGAAAAAATATATTATTCTGACTTAAGTCTAAAGTTTTACCATAACTTTGACAATCATGATTCAAAATAACTTGAGATGTAAAGTGTTCTTTATCTTTGGATTTGCATTTACGTGCATTTTCATCATACTCAAAATAATGAACTTCCTGGAATGTTCTGTCAAAATACTGTTCTGAAGATAAATTGGATTCTTCACAAGAAGTTAAATCTGATCCACCTGAGGGAGATATTTTATTATTTGAAAGTATTATTGTCTGAAGAGAGTGAAACAATTGAAACACACTAAAGTCAACCGCTTTGATAAAATTTGTAGCCAAATCCAAAATGGTAAGATTTTTTAAGCAAACCAGTGGCATGAGATTGTCCTTTTTTAACTTCTGAAAAACATACCCACGTATTCTCAAGATTTCTAATGATTTTAAGCTTGAAAATGTTGATGATAGGTTTAACTCTGTAGGATATACTTGTAAATTAAAATTAAAAGATAAATCAAGACTTTTCAGACTTGGAACCAATTGTAAAAATGGTAAGGTACTAATCTCAGAGGCTAAAAAATTTTCAGATAGATCAAGGACTTGAAGATTGCTTGTATATTTAAACCATATTTTTGGGATTGTACGAAGAGAGTTACTATGAAGTCGCAAAATTCGTAGGTTTTTTAAAGAGGCAAAAGCTTTATAATGGATTTGCAATGGGGCATTATTAGGACATGGGATGCATGGGAAAGGAGAATTGTAACAACGAGGGCAATTACCACTTAGGTCAAGAACTTCCAAGAAGGAAACGTTTACTAAATCATGTTCTTGGATAGATTGAATTGCATTGTTATAAAGGTATAATTCTTTTAAACTGTTTGGAAGTCCCACTGGGACAAATGTTAAATTATTGGATTTTAAAGACAACACTGAGAGTTTTTTTAAGTCTTGGAGTGCATCTTTTTCAATTTTAAAAGGAACATTACAAGGGTTTCGATGATAACAGTTTTGCCCAAGGTACAGCATTTCAATGTTATTTAGTTCAGATAGATTACTTTTTGATATGGAAATGATGTTATTAATTTCAAGACTTAAAAGCAATAAGTTAGATGGAAGGCCCCTTGGGAATTCTATAAGCTGATTTCCATCTAAATAAAGAGACTTTAAATTTTGAAGCAAAGCGAAACTTCTTTCTTCAACAATTAACCTTTGTGTGCATATGTTATCCTTTGGTCCTACTTTAACTGGAACACAGTTGCATCTAAAATCAATCTCAACGAGATCCTTTAATTGTGCAAAAGAGTGAGTTGAGATTCTTGAAATATGGTTGATTGTTAAAGTAAGGTTGGTAACATTGGTTGGTATCCCTTGAGGAATTTCAGTCAAGTGTCGATCGCTGCAGTCCACAAGTACCGATTTATTTTCTTTTTTTAAAACATCACATGGCAAGCTTTTAGGATACCAGTTTTCTCTTAGCAAACTTGAACAAGGAAAGTTGAGGAGGTAAAGGATGAGGAACCCAATTAACATGTCCAGGGAAAATATCTATTTAAAAAAATTGCTAAATATTAATAAAAAATATAAATAAAATATTAAATATAAACATTTTTGTAACTCTATTTGTTGTTATAAACTAAATGATATTAAAACTGAATTAGGGTTTTAGAATTTTCAGTTAATTCTATATTCACATTTCCAACATTTATATAATTAAAGGCCTGATCGGGCACACTTGAAATATATTTGCTGAACTGATGGTGGAAACAATCCTGGATTCCCCAATTGGAAATTGATGGGGGAGTTAGGAAGAGTTTGCTATATTAACCCATTAGTGGCTAGCGTTAAACATGATTATTCTACTGTTACTACACTAATCAAAATGGCCATTGAAATGTTGCATTATTGCACTGTGTAAATTAATGTGGTTTCTTTTTAATTTATACAAAGTGAATTATACATCAAAATTAATAAAGTAAAATGCTTGTCACTATATCAAAGCAAATAAATCACTAATGTCATTTAAAGGAATAGTAGAATTTCATTTTTTAAAAAAAATAAAAATATACCCTTCTATTTTTTAAGGTAGGATTGAGTATCCTCCTTGTGAGCAAGTCCAGCTCTGACATGGTGAAGTCCAATGTGAGCACTCTATCAGACAGCTGTCCTGCTCAAAATTACCTTCATTCTGACAGTCCCTAACCTCTTTACAATTGGTGCACATGCACAGGTGGGAGGGACAGCTGGGTAAAAAACTGTCCAAGGAAATGCTTGAAATAAACATTAAAATCATAGCAGATTCATCCGACAATCCCACATATAGTGCGTCCTTTCTGAACTGTTTAGTGATTAATTAGGCTTACAGAAAAGTAGGTCTGTAGGAAGTTTTATACTGGTCTTATAAATTTTTTAATGTAATTCCATCTAAATAGGTATGATACTATTCATAAAACAAAAAGAATCAAAAAGGATATATTGCATATTCTGTTTTTATGTTCTTTGAGGAAGTATACTGGTTGGGGTTTTCCAACTATACTTTCAAAGCCAGGTTCTCACAGTGTATATATAGTAAAAAAAATGATCAAACAGCGGATATGGGTATTAGTAAAATAATTAAAGGATTTCAGTGTTACTTTCCTTATCTTAAAGTGGGGGTAACAATTTGCTAAATAAGGCTGGGTACACACAGTAAAATTTTCGGCCAGCTGGCCAATATTGGTGTATCGGTATTGGTCAGTCGGACGAAAATATATTACCGTGTGTGTGGGGCAACTGCGACCAAGCTGTTTGTTAAATCACGGAAAATCGGACAGTCCCCTATGGGACCGCATGATCAGTCAACGAACTGTCGACCGCTGCCACTATTGCCACGGCTAACAGTCATTTGTCATGACTTATCGCTCGCCAGTAGCGAACGATCGGTCGCGACAAATAATTTCCCTGTGTACCCAGCCTTAGAGAGATCATGTAGTTTAGGAAGGTTGTAGTTTTGCTGGTGCAGGAAGGAGAAGTTTGGGTTTCTTAGAAATTTTGCTAATTTTTTTATATTGTCTGAAGACTCTTTAATAGTGATGGGCAGATTTTATGGGGGAGGCAGGTACTGTAAATAAGAGGGCAACTTAGTAAGATATAATTAAGGTAAAGACAGTAAATGTAAGGTTATAATAGCTCATCTGGAAGAATTAGGCCTAGGAGACTGCAGTAACTACTGAAGTTTAATTCCTTTAGGGGAGAGGAACTTATAATGAAGGAGGGTCCTGTATTTGGGTTTTACAATATGTATTTCTGCGATAACTGCAAATATTTAGCTAAAGATATATGAGGAAAACTGTGCCCTAAAAGTAAAAGGGCACTTTGTAAAAAAAATCCATCAACACAGAACAGAAATAGAAAGCTTTTAAAACAATATTAAAAGAGAACTAAAGTAAAATAGTAAATGAAGATCAGGGGGGTCTGAATTATAAAAATGCCATTATGTATATACCTTATACTGATTTCCCCCGATGGTTGTTTGTGGCTGGTCTCCTTATTCAAGGGGGCAGTGCCAAATTAAATCAGCAGGTATGTATAACCAACAGTAAAGAAGAATGGCAATAATAGGAAGAACACCACCCACAATCATAGAAATTTTAGGTATTAGCATTTTTGCAAAATAGATCTCCATTTTATAAGGAATCACCTGACTCGAAGTTAGCATTAAGCTTTAGTTTTACATTTATATTTATAAAGATTACATCCAAACCTCTTTGGATTAATTCATACGAGAGAAGAATAAAAAAGGCACTGAAAAAATATTAGACCTATTTGAAACTTCTACAATGTACTACTACTGGTTAAAGTACAGACCAAAGAGGGGTAGGATCCTGCACACCTAAACAAGAGATAAGTAAGTAGTTATTGTTCCATGCTGGGTGCTCTGAGCTCTGTAGCCAACAGCCAATATCACACAAGGTAAGACATGCTAGGCACACCAGTCTTAATAATGGAAAGTGTCCTTTTAATTGTGACGTTTCGGAACCTGTGTGGTTCCTTCCTCAGACCAAACAAAACTGAACAATACAAGTGCATGGTGCTATAAATAGAGTCTCACACAGTATAAGATGGCCATCTAGAGGTCAAAGATAAAAATACATATTCAATAAAACAATGCCAAGTATAAAGTGCTTAGTTAAAGTGTCAAGTGCTAAATATGTAGTACATATCAAGTGACAAAAGTGTAAAATACCATAAGATAATTAAAATATATAACTGTAGAAACCACATATGAAGACATATAATGCAAGAATATCATAAATCATACACCACTAAAAAATACTATGCAGTATAAATATTAAAAGGTATAACATCGAGTGATCTATAAGAAGGGTAAAAACGACATGTGAACCCACACTAGCTAATTAAAACTCTGAACACACTAGCTACTCAGAACATGTATATAGGGAGTGAATAAATAAGAATATACAGGTATATACTATCATGTGTAAAATGAGAGTGGTAATAATCGGTAATCACAAGAATCCACCCATGAGATCAGATTATCGTTTCGGTAAAAAACATGTAAGTCCTAGATTCATGTTGAGACCTCTGGGTTGCACTGCATCTAGTTTGAAAATCCACATTGCTTCTCTACGTAACAGGCTGTTATTCCTGTCACCACCCCTGTTCTCTATCGGTACTTGATCGATCACCATGGCTTTAAGATCGGATACTTGGTGTTTCATGGTGCAGAAATGTGCAGCTACCGGCGGTATTTCACCTTTAGTAACATTCTCATTATTAAGCCTGTTAAGTGCTATTCTAATCGTCGCTCTTGTGTCTTTGTAGCCTCCGTTTAAACGGGCCTATCGTTTTCCCTACATAGATCAGGGAACATGGACATTTGAGCATATAAACGCAATATTCCGTATTGCAGTTGAAGTATCCTTGTATCTCAAATTTTTTACCTGAGTATGGGTGGTGAAAGTTGTTACCGACTATTATAGAATTACATATGTTGCAATTGTGACATTTGTAACAGCCTGTTTTTTGTGAAAATCTGAATGCTTGTTGTTTGTATTTAGGGACTGGATCTGCTTGTATGAGGGTATTGTATAAGGTTTTACCTTTTTTATATACCATCAATGGTTTACGTCTGGCATTTGGATCTAAGGTATTGTCGTCTGCTATAATCGGCCAGTATTTGTTCATATTATGCTTGATATGGTCACGATTAAAAGGACACTTTCCATTATTAAGACTGGTGTGCCTAGCATGTCTTACCTTGTGTACTACTGGTTAAAGGGTACCTCCACCCTCATAAAAATAATTAATATTAAATCCAAAAATACTCACCTTTTCTTCTGACGCGCCTAAGGATATTGACAAAGTCTGAACCCTTTTCACGGCTCTCTCCTTACTGTTGCTTTTGCATTGTGACTGTCAGTCATGGCCATGACATGATCACATGGCCATCACGTCATGGCCTCTACTGTAGCAGTCCCTTCTGATGCTGTGCACACTTGTAACCAGACTGAAACAGCAGCAGAGGAGGCAGAACCTGCCAGCGAGGGATTGGGCTTTGTAAATATCATTAGGAGCGTTGGAAGAAAGGGTGAGTATGACCTAGGTTTGGGGGAGTTCTGGTTATTACCATTTCTTGTTTTGAGGGAGTGCTTACCCTTTAATCTAGGCTGTACAGTTACAAGGTTGCAAAAGTGCTATAATCTCACAGCTCCAATGGAAAAGAATGATTTTATCTACAGTTCTTTTAGCAATAATAAAATTCATACACATTTATTTACATTTTAGCTTCAGTTTAAGCTTTATACTGTATAAATTAGAGGTATCAAACCACAGCACTCCAGATGTTTTTAAACTACATTTCCCAGTATTCCTTGGCTGCTCTCTGCAGAATGATGTTGTGGTTCTTAAAGGGGATCGGTGGTCTCCAAACAAGTTAAGTTTAAATGAAAGGCCAGTTTCTTACATTTAAAACAAGCCATCAACCACCTCTCTACGTGCTCCACAGCCCAAGATATACAGAAATGGCTGACCAAAAAGTTAATGGGCGGGAGGCTGACTTTTGACATTCCTGAGGCTTCTCCTGCACAATGCCGCTGGCGAGTACAGCCTCAGACTCCCTCAGTGTGTGAGGAAGACAGGAATTCCCTCCTCCTCTCTGCTGTGTGAAGTCCTGACAGAGTAGGTAAGGGAATCTACAGCCCGTCTCTTTCACTGGGGGAGGGGGGGTGTCTGAGTAACCCTTGGCATCGGCGAGTGGGCGAGGCCACTGCACCTGCGGGTGGGCGGGGTCACGACACCCTTGAGTGGGCAGGCCATGGCACCCATGAGTGGGCGGGGCCACATGGGGCTGTAATATAATGGGCCATGGGAGACCTGCAACTGGAGAGACCATGGGGTGGCTGCAAAGGGGAAGAGGAGACACAGGACAGATTGACTGACAGTTTCAGAGCAGGAAGCAGGAAGTGCAGGGGACCTGGTGATGCTGCGAAAATTCTCAGGGGAGCAATTCCTATCAATTTACCTAAAGTGATTTTTGGACCACAGTTTCCCTTTAAACATCTGGAGGGCTGCAGGTTAGAAATCCCTTATATAAAGCTATATTTAGATTTAAAGAAATGTAATGCATTACAAATAACATAAATCAAAAGGACACCTATTAAAAATGCATGCAGCGTGGCTTAAGCCTAGAACAGATGTATGATTCACACATCTGATGCCCAGCAAATGGCTGTTTCAGCCAATAATCACACATTGGTGAGCACTGTACGTTGATCCAGCAGAACAGACCACTAAATGATGCCAACTGGGTATGCCTGTACGATCCTTTAGTTAAAAAGAATGATTAATGTTTAATTGCAATCCATTCCGCTCTGCTACTTAAATTTATTAAGTGTGTCCCAGACACACACACTCTATCTATCTCTGTCTATCCGTCTGTCTGTCTATTCTCTGTCTGTCTGTCTGTCTATCTGCTGCAGTAAAGTCACATACGCTAAGTGTTTCCTTGAAAGCTTGCTAAAGAAAACAAGATTCACATTAACATTATTAAATGACTTCCTCAGCCAGACAGGAGGCATTTTAGCACACAGCTAATAGAATATTTAAAAGCAGTACAAAGACAAAGACAGGAAAGATAACCGATGATGTGATAGTATAAAGATAGAAAGATTTATGTGGAAGCGATAAAGAAATGGAAGGTTCTGTGTTACCTTTTCATGCATTTTGTTGCCCAATTCCAACGCAGTTAAGAGAAATCTGAAACTCTTCTAGTTAAAGTTTATTAAAGAATCTCAACTTCCTCAAATCAGCGGTGTGTCCCTCTTTGAGATCTGTTCCCTAGCAATGTGTACTCTCCTATGCTATTTTGTTACTGGAGGTTAATGTATTGTTAAAACAGGGAAGTGTCTTTTTTTTTTAAACTCCACTCTCACTACCTTATTTTTTTGCATAGACAGACATCCTTTATTAAAAAGAAAAAGAAAATAACTTTTTCACTTTTAATGAACTAGGTTAGAAGAGTACATAAATGATCTATATCATCGTAATCCAATTTTGTCTCCAATGTTAAAGGGCATGTCCACACCCAAACTAAAATTTTACCAACTACTGGCCCCACTGTACAATAAAAAACAATCCTTACATCCCTGCTCCATGTGGTTCTCCTGTTATCATATATTTGCAGGTATATAGTATCTGCAAATAGCACTCAGAGTTCATAATAGACTCCCCATCCTAGAGTGAAACATACCACTCAACACAAACAATCTCGAGTCCAATTGTCAATAAAAACAGACTTTATTGATACCCCCCAACACACAAAGCCCATAAATAATAACCCTATAATACATAAGTGTGATATTTTATAATGGGAGCTGCGGTGGTATATTTCCTTATAAAAATCACTCAGCTATGCCACTAAGTGACTCATTTCTTATGTCCCACTACTCCGCCCATTCCAGTGTTCATGGACAATTACTCAACATTTTTTCTGTGTCTAACTTCACTAACAGAACCTGCTGAAGCTGCTTCCTGTCACTTCATAACCAATGTCTCTCTCCGCCACAAAGATTTGTTTAACCGCATAGATGCTGGGCTGGGATGTTCCTTTCTACTGGGTTTAAGTTACAGAAGGTAGCTTGGGGGATTGGAAATAGGGACAAGGCTAGAATTTAAAATGTGAATCGGGTGAAGGAATCCGATACTTATCTATTATAAGAAATAATGCGCCCCTTCACATTATAAGGACATTACGCCACCTCGGAGTTCCCTGTCCTATATAAAAGCACTCAGCCTACGGCCTTGTGCTTCTATATGGTCAGGGAACTCCTCGGTGGCATAAAATCCTTATATTACACGGTAAGGGGCGCATTATCTTCTATCTACCCTCCCACCCCCAAACGCTATATTCATAATTGTAAAATCGCTTCCAATCTCTACTATATCTCCTTGTTGCAGCGCCATTCTACATTGATGGCAGCCATGGCTGTGATTGGCTGCCTCTCAGCCAATCAAAGCCGCGGCTGCCGGCCTGGCCCTCTGCTTGCAGTTCCGGCAGGCAGGGGAGCCAGACCAGAACAGAGCAGGAACGAGGGGGTGTAAGTAGAGATTGGAAGAGATTTTACAAGTATGAATATAGCAGTTGGGGGTGGGAGGGTAAAAAGTTTTTAAAGATGGTGGACATGCCCTTTAAGCACTTATTTGTGCAGTTTAGCAGCTAAATGGAACATAAGCTAAACAGCTATTACCATTAGAGAAGAATAAAACAGAACTTCGATTTTCGATACTCTTCTTTTCGAATAGAAAAGATTAGTGTTTCAAATTTTCAATACATTGTGACATTCAGGACTCATCTCTAATTACAATCAATGCTTATGTAAATTGTCATAGATACAGACTGAGGTTCACGAGTAGAGATAATTCCTGGACTATCATCTCTCTCCTCTCCAGTCTATCTTAAACTCGGCAGCTTGGATCATCTCACTCTCCTCCAAAAGAGAACTCGCAACCCCAATACTGCAGTCCATAGGGTGGCTTCCCATCAAAGGGCCCTATTTATAAAAGATCGGTATCGTTATCGTAAAATACAGATCGTTATCGTAAAATAATGACCGGTATTTGCCGATAACGACCGGTATTTACCGATAACGACCGTAATTTACCGATAACGACCGTAATTTACCGATAACGACCGGTATTTAACGATATCGCTAAATACCGGTCGTTATCGGTAAATACCGGTCGTTATCAGTAAATAACGGTCGTTATCGGTAAATAACCGGTCGTTATTTTACGATAACGATCGGTATTTTATGATAACGATACCGATCTTTTATAAATAGGGCCCAAAGAATCATATTCAATATCCTTCTTTGAACCTTTAACTCAGGATAAGGGCCTAAAATGGAATAGTACCTGGAAGTTTTAAAACTTACCCCATCACTATCCGGACCTGCCATCTCTTCCAGAATTTGCTGGCTGAAGAGACAAGTCTGGAGAGCAGCAGCGAGGAAAGGTAGAAGGCTATAAATCAGTTCCCACAAGGTTAAGGTCCCTAGCTTATGTATATTTTCTACATGCCAGGAATATATGCTCTTAATATAGATATTGAACACTAGCAAGGCATTACTGAATTAAAGGGCATGTCCACCCCCAAATCTAAAATTTCCCCAAGTGCGTTACATGCTTTGGGCATAATGTCCTTTAGGGTTGCCCACCCCCACCTATAATAAAACTAGAAAAAAACCTTCAGATATCTACTTACAGCCCTTTTGTTCCCCCAACTTTTTCTAAGCTCGCAGCCGCGTCTGTGATTGGCTGTCCGGCAGGCCCCTCACTGCTGTTTCCTGTTAGCAGAGAGGGAAGAGGATAAGGGAGCGAAGGGGCTGTAAGTAGATATGTGAACTTTTTTTTTAGTTTTATTATAGCGGTTGGGGGTGGGCAACCATAACTAAAATTATATCAAAAATTAGTTTTTGAAATGGACATGCCCTTTAAGAATCTTGCTACTTTAGCAAAGTTACTGCTAAAGAACAGCAGATGGTATAACATATGTTTTGAAGTAGGCCTGTGAGCTTCTTGAAAATAGGAGGAAGACACATCCCCTAGAACAATAAAGTGAGTTATTATTGAGTTTATTGGCTTTATTGGGAATATAACAACGTACTGTATCTCTTCAGTAACAAACATCACCGCAGGTGGAAATCTTTCTATCAGTTTCAGTTTATCATAAAATGAAAGTTAATTGAAGCAAATCAAGAGCACAAAGCATATCACAGGGTGTTCATGTGAACTAAAATTAATGGCTAAAGAAAAAACTTATTTTTTGCACAAAAAGATCAGTATGCCAATTATTAGTCCAACTAATGAGGACTTAAAATGGTAATTGTGGTGTCCATAAAACATGTATTTTTTTTTTTTTAAAGAAGCCCAGGATCACCTGTTTTTGGAAATTTACCCCCTGCACCATTGATCATGTAGAAAAGGGATTCTTAAACGGTGTGCCTCCAGATTTTTTCAAAAGTACAACTACAGAGGGAAACCAGGGAATGCTGGGAGTTGTAATTTTCAAACACCTAGAGGCACTCCACTTGAGAATCCATGATCTAGACGTCTCCATGATAGCTGATGACAGGCAGCTAATCACCATACCACCACATCAGTGCCTGCCATTAAAAATGGAGACTAGCTTGTAAAATGTATATTTGTCTGACTGTGCCAATGTTTATCTTAGGTAGAGGCAAACAGGCATTTTCCATCACTAGAAACAATTGTGAGGTCCATGGGCCCTGATAATGTGGCAGAATGCTAATTAGTTCCCCATCATGATCTAGTATGGAGGAAGCTCCCATTCTTTTGCAACTTTTAGTCAGAAGTGCACAGGCTTACATGATCGGGATGGGGCAGTGCAGCCGGTGCCATTGATGTCAGAGCAGGCACTGAAGCAAGAAACCTTTGCAGAGTTGTAACTTCTGTTCCCAGAATCGTTAGAATGCGGACAGATGTAGGACTAACCTGCTATGCAGCAAAATATTTTTCCCCACTTTTCAAGATTACATAAGAGAGTTAACGGAACACCAGGCAGCATTTCAAATTTTAGGATAGACCTACAACTTCCTATTAGTCTTAGGGTTTGGGGGTGATTTACATGTATACAATTTTTTATTTGAGGGGTAGACTGTCCCTTTAATGCAATACCCCAGTAAATCTATAAAATGGGATCTTCTTTTCATAGTACCATTGCAAACGAATATCACATTAAAAAAAAATATTGCGCAACACATGGTTATCTTTTTGGCAAATTTTGTGTTCAATATGTTGGTTGTATTTCCCTTACTCTAAAATCCATTGTCGGGAACCATATCAAACATAAGTACACAAGGAGGTAATTGGACACATTTATGCGTAACCATGATATTTTGTTCATGTGTATTTACTTTGCATTATTCACAATTTATGTCATGCATTTCATATTTTAATGTCATATCTTGCTAACGTTGGTTAGTTATATGATTTGATGTTTCTTTTACTGATTTTCATGCTTTGCCATTTTGACATGATGCTTATTTAATAAGAGGTGCAGAACTACACATTCTCAGTTATCAGAGGGCCCAATTAGAGACGGATATCACTATGACTGATATTATGGAAGCCATAGGCGATCTGATTAATGGTAAATCCCCTGGACCGGATGGTCTTCCAGCCGAAATATATAAAAGATACAGTGAACTACTCATACCACAACTACTACACTTAACACTATGTATTTCAGAACATCAATCCCTCACCCCTTCTGTGTATGAAGCACGCATTACACTACTGCCTAAATCATACAGACCTATATCTCTACTTAATTTAGATTATAAAATTATTACTACATTTTTGGCAAATACCATAGACTTTAAAAAGTGAACTTAACAATCATACACCCAGATCAAACTTTAAGCCTGGCAAATCCGCATCTATCAACATCAGGAAAACACTAATCCCCTGTCAGGTAGACCATGACAATGCGGGGCACCGGCTGATGCAATTGTGTACAAATAGACCTGAAGTGGCGCTTAACAATAATTCTAATGTAGATTTTGTTTCAAGAAATGGTTCATTTTACCCCAGTTTTGTTTTGCATTGAAACATTATTACAAAAGCTAACAAAAAGTATTCTAATATTCGCAGCTTGGTAAAGCCCGTTGAGTCAATTTTTGCAAAGACATAAGTGTTGGCTCCTTGTCATATGGGCTTCACCTGTGACTAATAATGGATCAATTAGGTGTCAGGTGTGTATAAAAAGAACCCCAGTACACTAGACCTTCACATCAACTGCAAATAGACCTCTGCAAACATGCCTAAGGTTCACCCCGAGACTAAAGTGTTGATTATCAAGAGGATGAAGACCAAATCCACTGCTGATGTGGCGCACACCTTCAATGTCTCTCAGCGTCAAGTTCAGAGGATAAAGAAAAGATTTGACGAGACTGGAGAAGTTTTTGACAAGCCCAAGTCAGGCAGACCCCGCAAGATAACTGCTCGAGAGGACCGTTTGGTGGCTCGAAAATCCAAGGCAAGCCCATTTTCAACTGCAGCAGAGCTCCAGGAGACCTGGTCACCTGAAATCCCTGTGTCAACCAGAACAGTTTGTCGGATTCTGTCTCGAAATGGGCTCAATGGTCGAATCAGTGCCCATAAGCCAGCACTAAACAAAAGACAATTGAAAAACGGTGTGGCATTTGCCAAGTCCCACAGCCTGCTAAAAGGATGGATGCTGGAAAAGTGGCAAAAGGTGGATTTTCTGTTGAATTACACCACAGTCGCTGCAAATATTGCAGGAGGCCTACTGAAACCCGCATGGAGCCGAGATTTCCCCAGAAAATAGTGAAGTTTGGTGGAGGCAAAATCATGGTCTGGGGTTACATCCAGTATGGTAGTGTGCAAGGGATCTGCAGGGTAAAAGGCAACATCAATAGTGTAAAATACCAAGAAATCTTAGCTACCTTATATATTCCCAACCATAAAAAAGGCCAAATTCAGCAGCAGGATGGTGCTCCATCACGTACTTCCATCTCCACATCAAAGTTCCTTAAGGCGAAGAAGATCAAGATGTTCCAGGATTGGCCAGCCCAGTCACCTGACATGAACATCTTTGACCATATGTTAGGTAGGATGAAAGAGGAAGCATGGAAGACGAAACCAAAGAATATTGATAAACTCTGGGAGGCATGCAAGACTGTTTTCTTGGCTATTCCTGATGATTTCATCAATAAATTGTATGAATCCTTGCCAAACCGCATGGATGCTGTCCTTCAAGCTCATGGAAGTCATACAAGATATTAAATTTGGATCTCACAGCACCACTACTGGCTGTAAAGTAGATAATTTTCTGTATAGGCGACTACACTTTTGTATCGCAACATTTTGACCTTTCTGTTTTGATTAAATGATAAAAAATTTTTCAGTGAAACTATTTTTTACCAGTACTTTTAATATTATTTAGGAGGGGCTTTAGCTTTTCATATGAGCTATTTCTAACACCAATTGATCAATTAAAAATCAGTTACTGCAAAATACACAGTTACTGCAAAATACACAGGCAACAAGACTTTTGTCAGAAACTGTAGAGGTACTAGACGGGTTCCCACTCTCTCCGTATTTATTTGCCCTGGCCATGGAACCCCTGGCAATACAGCTAAGATCTAGCCACACTATAAATGATCTTACATTGGGAAGCCGAACCTCACTCATCAGTATATACACTGAGGATCTTTTTTATTTGGCAGACTTGCATCAATCCCTTATATCGGTACACGATATAATATCCCAATTTAGTCCCAAGTCTGGCTTGTGTATTAACTGGAACAAATCCTCTCCCCCTAGATCCCCAAGTTAATCTACCTCCAAGAGTGCGGGATTTGGTCCCAATAGTGAAAGAATTTAAATATCTGGGCATAATTATTACTAAAACACCCGAAGACTTCCTTAACCGTAATGTATACCTGTTATTGGACTGGGTGCAAAAAAAATTAAAATATGGAAACAATTCCAGATCAATTTAATAGGACAAATAACTCTAATCAAAATCATTCTGCTACCTAAACTCCTCTATATCCTCCAACACTCGGCCACTATTATTCCTAAAAAGTTTATTAAATCCTTACAAAGTGCACTTCTTTCTCTATTATGGGGCTCAGGTCGTGCACAAACTAAACTTAAATCCCTACAAATGCCAAAGCATTCGGCTGGCCTAGCACTGCCAGACTTCTATCTATATTACCTATCATGCCAACTTAAATACTTCAGACTGGATAGTTCCCCCTCCCCCAGATCGATAAGACACTCCTCCCCCATCGATATATAATGTGGAGTGCATGCTCCAGGCCTATCTACCAACCCTACCCATTACATTACTGGAATTCCCTCATTTTAAAAAGCCAAAGGGCTGAGGGGGAAGGGAGAGAGCCCGTTATATGGATCCAGTGTGTAAGAATGAGAAATGCAAAAGTTTGCTAATCGTAACTGAAGTAAAAGAAATTTGAAAAGGTTAGACGTTAGGACCTTCCAGACTGGGGTTACCTTGACGTGGTTGGAAGGCTTTTCATTCATGTGATCACAGTAATGTATACTAAAACCCCTTTGTTTATAAAGTATGCCAGTGTGCAGATAATGATATTGTATGGGGCCTAGGATGTGCATTGATTATCCTTTCTATGTTTGTATAAATGTTTGACCAATCAGTAGCACTTCCGCTAAATGTGGTGTAAATTAGCCTAATTGGAGTGCTTCCACAATTCTTGTATTGTTGTATTTATTGGGAGGCTTGGTCAAGCCTCCATGGTGTAATAGCACCCCCAACACGCCCCTTTAATGGGAGGTCCTATGCCTTTAATATAGCACTGGATGGCCTCTTCCCTCATTTTAAAAGCCAAAGGGCTGAGGGGGAAGGGAGAGAGCCCGTTATATGGATCCAGTGTGTAAATGAGAAATGCAAAAGTTTGCTAATCGTAATGGAAGTAAAGAAATTTGAAAAGGTTAGACGTTAGGAACCTTCCAGACTGGGGTTACCTTGACTGGTTGGAAGGCTTTTCATCATGTGATCACAGTAATGTATACTAAAACCCCTTTGTTTATAAAGTATGCCAGTGTGCAGATAATGATATTGTATGGGGCCTAGGAATGTGCATTGATATCCTTTCTATGTTTGTATAAATGTTTGACCAGATCAGTAGCACTTCCGCTAAATGTAGGTGTAAATTAGCCTAATTGGAGTGCTTCCACAATTCTTGTATTGTGAGTATTAAATTAAGGTAAAGAAAATGAAATGCAGGTCTTAAAGTAAAATTTAAAGAAAACATTCTCACGCAGTAACCGACTGTGTCTGTACATCAACATACGCTCATCCGAGTCAGAGCTGGGAGTGACACTGACAGAGAGGAGCCACAGAGATGTCCATTACTTTAGTATCCTTTTCAAAGCACCCTAAATGGGCAAAAGTAACTTTCCCCATTTACAAGTACATGCCTTTCTGGGGTTCCACACGGCCTACCCCTCTCACTACACTCTGGATCATCTTCAGTCCAAAAGATCTTCTCCTGGATGATCCAGCACTTTATAGCATGACTATGCTTAAAGGTAGCTGGATGTCACCACTTACCATGCCTCAGCCTATGCCAATTACCCAAGACTCATGGTTAATTAGCATAGACCAGCACATGACAGGTGATGCCACTTAGCCACCAGTGACCAGTCACATAATTGACCTCCAGTGGTTAATCCTGTGGATTAAAAAATATATTCCATCCATGAATCTATGGTAATCCAACTTCCAGTGGTTTAACAGCACAGTGAAATCTTTTTGAACTTAGAACCTAGAAATAAAAAGCAACAAGATATATTGTTCCACACAGAACAATTTATTTACGGTACTAAAGCAAACAATACTTTATTAAAATAAATGGCAAAAAGGATAGGGGGGGTTTAAAACTAAAATGTAGTTGTAATTAAAGGGTTCTTCCCATAATGGTTTCTTTTTTACTAGCTGCATTTTAGAACGAATCCAAATAGTAATGCATCATGGGACACACTGGAACATGGATGCCCAACCTGAAGTCCTCCCGATGTTTGAAAACTACAACTCCTAGCATTCTTTCTATGCAGAATTGTAGTTTTCAAACATTTAGAGGGATGCAGGTTGTCAGCATAGAGATATGCTCCAGCGAACTAGTATCAATTTGTATACTTCCTGTTGTTTGCATACACAATATATATGTATTATTTGACGAATTATCCTAATGAAAGGGCATTTGACCCTGCTACTTGATAGCTTTGTTTGTTGATGGGTCACAAAAGAGGAAGATCATGTTGCAGCAGTAAACTGTACTGTCCCTCCTTCTTCTGTGTCCAGGACAACAGTGGGGTAACTACCGCCCCGGGGGGCCTGGCCGGTAAGAGTGTGCGCCACAACCTCCACGATCAGCTGTTTTTAAACGGCTGGTAGTGCATATGAAGGAAACATACACCCGATCAACTGTTTAAAAGACTGGACCCGAATTTCTGGATCTAGTCTTTTAAACAGCTGATCGCACGTTTCCTTCATTCACGCGATCAGCTGTTTAAAAACAGCTGATCGTGGAACTCAGTTAGGGGAGGGAGGGGAGTTGGCTGTGCCACTGCAGGACAGCTTACTTTCTATTGCCCACTGTGAATGGATGTGTTTTTCAGGAGGTTGAACTTTAACTCTTACTGCACATGAGAAGATTGTCGGGCAGACGGCATTTAGACATGGAGGTGGTAACAGAAAGGGGAGGGAGAAGTGGGGAGTGCTGCAGAGAGATTCAACACCATGGAAAAACAGTCACTAACAGAGGTAGGAGAAAGGCAGCACAGAGTACTTAAATTCTGTGGATTAGAGAGCATCTATAGTGGAAAAAAACACATTGCCTTATTGCAAACTTAAATTCAACAAAAATGAACTTCGGTTGCGCCTATCTTTTATACAGTCAGACATCTTTATTTAAACTGCATTTTCTGCCAACACATTAAGACTGAAGTGACCTTCAGTACATGTTTGCTTTAGTAAGGTTTCTCTGTAGAGAGCAGCATATATATCTTTATTTTACTTTGGGTATATTTTAAATGGTATATACAACAGTGCCAATGACATTGCATGTAACAAAGACATATTTGGATTTATGAAAAAGTCAGAAGCATCTGGAAAAATTTAATCGAAAAAGCAACATGGAAAATATTTCCATTAAAAAAAAAACAAAAAAAACAAAAAAAACTTTCAGTAACCCCCCCACAGTGTAAAAACTAGAATTTCCTTTATAGTGCCTGAAAGCATAAAAGAGGTGAACAAAATATACTCACTGTATATTAAGAGCAGATTTGAGTACTTTTACTGTATTAAAAAAAAACAAAAAACAGGTTTCATTTCCCCTTTCTCTGACAAACTTATTTCTGCAAGTCTGTCACTGGTTTAAGTTAACATTCAAAGTGACTTAACTCTCCTGCAAGATTTATTCACTAATAAATCTTGTGCAAGTACACACACATACATTGTATTCAACAAGTCCATAAAGGTTTTAGCAAATATACACAGAGTGACCCGATAAAAGCCAGGTCTATATCTGGCATGGTCTGACAGAAAGCATTTAGAAAGCTACTTATCCTTTTTTGTTTTGTACTATTTCCAGGCAGGTAAAAAAAAACAGAAGAGTACTGTTTTGAAACCGATATATAGGCATTTGGTTAACATAGCTTTAAAAATAGGACACAGCAATGGGCCACTGCCTGCATTGCTGCCCAGTTATAAAGGTACATGGCTGAAGAGATACGATACAGATTCTCCGTTATGAGTCCTTCGGATTGCCTCTGCCAAAATCATAGAGATGTCGATAACCTTTGTGAAAACAAAAAAAAACAAAACAAATTAGTGGAAACTTCCTTCCCTGTGAAAAGAAAACCTAACTGGTGATACTCAGTTTGCAGTGTCCTCAACAAAATGAGGAGCTTACACACAAAGAGGGTACCATTTTTTCTGCTATAAAGGGCAATCATACTTTTTCTTGTTTTGCTTAGCTTAAGCAAAACAATTACAGGATTGCAGGCATACTGCAACACACACACCTCAAATGAATAAGTTGCTGGCAGGTGGATCTATTGTTCCTACCTCCTCTTGTGCAATGCAAATAAACCGAAAATGCTTTCAACTTACTCGAGTGTGCCACGTTACTGCTTTTAAACAGCAGATTTTCAAGCTGGCCAGACATTCCTCCGTCACTTGGAAGCAGTAGTGTGGCGCTCACAGGTACGTTTGCATTGCACACAGGGAGGTAGGAATAAGCTATTCTTTTTTTTTATTTTATAGATCAGCCTGACAGCAACTTATGATATATACACTTTAAACCGTTTGGGTTAATATAGTCAGCAATGTGTAAGCAGTGATTTGGGCTGTGAAGGTCCACAATTTTCTTTTTGCCCTTGAATTACCCTGAGGTTATTTTAGCACAGTGTTTTATCTTTGCCTTTTATCCAAGGACAAGTTTTTATGCAGACCATAAAACAGCACATTTTTATCTATTTTTCCTTTTTTAAAAAAAAAAAAAAAAAAACAAGAATTGCCCACCCCCAAAAAGATTTAAGGCAGCCACCACTATACTTCTCAGTAATAAGCTATGAGCAGCAACATATCTGAGATGCCCATGCAACTGTCATACAGTCTGGTAAGCTATAATATAACAAATTGCAGAAATATACCATAGTGCATCCAATAAAGCAGAATGTGACCATTGCAGAACAGTCCAATTTTATGTAAATATGTTTGTTTATTCATTCTATGGGTATGTAGACCACCATGAATAACTCAGCAGTGGTAAATTATTTAGTACTAGTCAAGATTTTTGGGCTATTCTAGACTGACTTTTGGAAATTTGCTATACAAAGTAGGTGGACTACTCATCTGTTGAGTAGGTGTGTTGAGAGCTTTTTAAAAAAACACACACAAAAAATAAATTTAAAAATGTCAAAGAAAATATTTGATTTAAATGTGGCCACACTACAACACATGGTGAAGTGTGTGAAAAGCACAAACTCAATGACTCACATTTCAGTGTTTTATGCTGCAATGCGAGTGCACACGATTAAAAAAGAAAAAAAAAAAAAGTGATTGCATGTTCTCCAAAAACAAATTGCATGTAATGTGGCCATCCACATAGCCATGCATTTACATGCGTTACTCACAAGCCAACAGATCGCAAAACTTGATTGTAAGCGTGAGAGAAATGGTGGCCTAACCCTAACAGTCTTTCTTTTAAATCCTTGGGGGCAATGTTACATGGGATCTTCTGTATGCCATAATTTCAAGAGGAAAAACGACTACTTAGGTAGAGATCACGGACTAAAAATCTGGACTAGATGGATGTATGTCTTTATTTTACCTCCAATTCTATTTAACCATGTATATGTGCTTTCCATCCCAAAAATTAAAAGAGTTGCCCCATAACCTTAATATGTCTATTCTATTTCTATTTTAACAAAATTAAAAAAAAAAAATTAAAGTTAAATATTTTCTGTAACCACCTCCATTGCATAAAGGGTATCTCCACCTCTCAAAAATGATTTTTTTTAATATTGTGTAGGGAACCCCTCATAACCTAAACTTCACTAGGTTTATATTATAAAATTCACCCGCAAAAGATAATTACCAGCCTTTGTTCCCTCAGTTGCAAACTCTAATGCAGTTCTTCTGCACAGATCATCATAAGGGGCTGAACCGGCAGCCGCGTCTGTGATTGGCTGAGTTTCAAACAGCCGCAGACATGGCTGTCGGTCCAGCCTTTTTACTGTTCAGCTGAGGGAATGAAGGCGGGTAAGTATCTTTTGGAGATGCAGTGATGTCCGGTGCTCTTTCTACTAAATGATTTTTTGTTTCGAATCTTTAGAACCAAATAAAATTTAAAGGCAAATAATACATGTTTGGAATCAGTAATGCTGGGTACACACCAGACAATATTACAACCCGACCAACAGTTAATCATGTATTTTGGTCAAAGGACCAATGTCGGTCAAACCTTCATACAAATGGAAAAAAGTTGGACTGGATATGTCATTCATTTTTGCAGATCATGTAGTTTTCAATAGATTTCACATTGATCGTTCCAAAATATCAAAAATTTGCCGTGACCAATTGAAATATCGTCCCATGTGTGGGCAATACAACCTGAAAAGCTGCTTTAGATTTAAAGCAGAAAGTGCTATCACTTCTCTTTAGCCCTGCCTCCTTAACTTACCGGTAGATGGAAAATGAAGGAGAATGGAATTTGGACCTTTTAAAGGGAGGAATGGAAGCGATAAAGGATTTTACCATTAGTTTCTGGGCTAAAAGTTTCAGAAATACAGGTTATTGTCTATTGTACAAGCCAGTGACAATGCAAATACATTTTAAAAATCTTCACAGTGATCGTCTACCTGAATCTTTGAGCACTGTTTCATCTTGTCTTCTTGTGGAATTGTGTTGGTTACCACTACAGCCTCAAAAGCTGCATTATTAATTCGAGAAATAGCTGGCCCAGAAAAAATACCATGTGTTAAAATAGCGTACACCTTCGTTGCTCCAGCAGAAAGTAACCTTGAAAAATAAAAATAAATTTAAAAAAAAGCAATGACTTTTAGAATTCTCCTGATTTAGTACTAATAGGCTGAGGGTTGACATGCAGCTGTTATTTTACTGGGCCTGGTTTCCTATGATGCTAGTATTTTTTTTTTTTTTTTTAAGCAGAGTGAGAAAATCAAAAAAGCTCAAAAACATGAGACAAAAAAATTGGCATGCGTAAGAAAAAAAGTTTACAAATATCTGGAGGGCCAAAGATTATACATCTGTTCTACTATTGAAAAAGCCTCGTGTAGAGGTGAAACGCGTATAGCGTTGCTCTTATGGCTGTCATTCCTCTTTGTGGAACCACCTAACCTGTGCACAATAGTGCTGCTACCCCCATGGTGATACCTCGACCGACTGGACAGATAAGTCTATGAATTGGGGCTTATGACTGGAGGGGGTCTATGGATTAGGTAGGGTTTAGGTAGTATTTCCACTATGAGGCTGAATGTATATTCTGTTTTTAAATATTTCTATCACTGTCCCTACCCTAGGTACTGCCTAAATAAAGGGTGTATATATACACACACTTACTTCTACAATTGTGTGCTGTGTACCTCTGTTTTTCTCTATGATTGTATAAGACATCTGTTCTACGGTATGCTTGCTATGGTAACAATTGTTGGTACCTGGATTATATGTGTATTTGTCTGTGCTAGGGCATATAGTTTAAAGGGTTAGTTCACTGTAAAAGTGAACATTGCTTTAAATGTATGTATGTTTAACTTTATTTATAAAGCACTACTTGGGTACGCAGTGCTGTACATTATAAAATACAGAGTATACAAACAAGAGGAAAGTGCAAGCCATTATACAGATAGATAAAAATTAAATACAATCTCATACATCGGTTAAGAAAGCAGTTATGTATAAATGTATATAAGTGCAACATGCCATGACACATTAGGAATGAGATCCCTGCCCCGAAGAGCTTACAATCTAAATGCCTTAAGTGAAGTACATTAAGTAAGCTAGCTATGTCTTACCTCCCGTACTTCCCTTAATGTACCAGGAGAGAAGGCAGAACTTAACCGCAGCATGATTCACTGCTGGAAACTCTGACAGGTTACGACTGGTTCCAGCTGTAAGCAAACTATAGCGCATGTTCGCAGCCGGAAGTGGTTCGGGCCTGTCTGGTGCCAGTAGTGGATCGCACTGAGGTTAAGTTCTGTCTTCTCTCCTGGTACATTATGTAAAATACGGGAGGTAAGACATAGCTAGCTCACCTCTCACACTTCACTTAATGCTTTAAAAGCAAAGTTCACTTTAACACTAAACTAAGGAAACCCATTCTTTTGCAAAATAATTAGGTCAGACAGGAACATCTAAAAGGTAAGAACCGCCGAACCCAAAGTGCACTATTTCGCCATTTGATAGATTTTTGATAGGAGGAGGAGTAGTAAGTTATGTAAGTTGGGTTTATAAGGTTCAAAAGTGGTTGTTGTGAATTTACATCATTTGGTGTCGAAAGTGCAAGTTTAACACACAAAAGCAATTTCCAGCATCCCTATAACGACTTTAGGTCCCACTGATCAGCAGACAAGCCGCCAGGTACCGCGATCAGCCGTTTTTATACAGCTGAACACATTTAAGTTTAGGTGGCCTGGTACCAGTGTTTTAGACAGCTGATCGCACTTAACTTTACTTAAATACACACAATCAGTCGGTTTAAAAATAGCTGATCATGGTATCTGGCCAACCAATGGGGAAGGGTGTGTGTGTCAGGGGCTTGCCATGAAACTTGCAGGTGGACCCGGGCCCATGCAGTTTTGCTAGTACTTAAAAGGACAACAAAACTATTAAAAGGTTCGTACACACGTGCGAACGCGGGTCCTGACGAACGTTCGATTCAGCCGATAATCGGCCCGTGTGTAGGGCCTTTATCGGCCAAAACGGACGACCGGACGTTTCTGGACGATAAAGGCCCTACACACAGGCCAATTATTGGCCGAAATGAACGTTCGTACACATCGTGCGTCGCGGGTTGGGACCCGCGATTGCACGTGTGTACGAACCTTTAGGCTCCACAGCCCACCCCCTCCTACAAAGAGGGAGAGGGATTAAACTGCTACGTCCTTATCTCTGGTTTCACCTTTATAAGCTGGAAATCTTTAGTTAAAATTTCAATCAACAGCCCATTGTAGTTCCAGCCTCACCCCTTCAGAGATCTGTCAAATGGAAAGACAAGGTTCTCCCCATTTGTAAGGGACTCCAGGGATGCAAGGAGGTTGGAGCTTTAAACAGGCTGACAACTAAAAATGCCCTGCAAATAAAGTTACAACACAGGGGTGAGTTTCTCACACTGGGTAGCCTTAAAGGGAAGGGGTGGGGTATAGTAGTAAATTAAAAGGTCAATTATGTTCCCCATCTCCAATAAAAATACCCAGGGTGGGGACTTAAATAACTAAGTCCTCACTGCAGATATACTTACCAAAGCTTTCCATCGCCAGTACAGTTCAGTTCCACATCTCACAGCTGTCCACAATCTGGCCGATGGGAAGACATGTTTCTTGCAGAGCACATCTTCCCATTGGACTTGTCACCAATAGTCCATGGGGCGGAGTAAGACTTGAGTGACGAGGCAAAGTACAGGTAAGTATATCTGGAGACAGAGAATGTACCTAGGGGTAAGGACTTGGCAGTTTAGTACCTTGGGCACTTTTAAAGGAATACTAAACCCATAAAAACAACTATTTCTTATTCGTTTGTATTATTCACAGAGAGGTGAGAATGCTTATTCTCACCTCCCTGTGAATAATATTACGCTCGGGGGACCTGGAACTTACCTTACCGCCGCTCCACTCACAGCCGCTTCTTCACTGAACAGCTGTTCTCTCCCGATCGTGTGCCCTATCTTTTGTATTGGCACGCATGCGCCTAAGATAGGGCGCGCGGTCGGGACAGAGCGGCTGTCAGTGAAGGAGAGGCTGCGAGTGGAGCGGCGGTAAGGCAAGTTCCAGGTCCCCCGAGCGTAATATTCACAGGGAGGTGAGAATAAGCGTTCTCACCTCTCTGTGAATAATACAAACAAATGGTAATTAGTTGTTTTTATGGATTTTCGGAGTTTAGTGTCCCTTTAAGAGGAGGGGGCCCTGTGTAGGGAATTTAAAGCAATTACAGCATACCCAACAACAGAACTTACCGATATATAATTATGCCTACCTTTTTTTGGACCTTAGCCCCGTGTCTGGCAGAAATATCAACCTATTCAAATCTCCATCTCAGCCGAAACACTGCAATTAGGTGCTACCACTAGTTTAAGAGGACTATGGTTCTGAAGTGCAACAAGGTAGGCAGAAACTAAATTAGGTAAACGTTAAGTTTATATCTGTATTTTAAAATTTTAATTAGGATTACAATGGAAAGGGGAAATAAATGACAAAAAAAATATGCAGAAAATTATGTTGGAATTCAACTTCTTTCCTTGGTATTTATTATATTTTTAAAGTCTGGACCACAGTGTGCTGTCAGCCCAGAAGTAAATAAACCGTGTAGGAATCCATCTTCAATAAACACCTCCCTTCAGAGTCACCGGTAAGTTTGTAATCCGAAATTCAAACAAATTCTTACAGACATCTAGACTGAAAAAGTATGGTTTTCCTATTTTTCTATGTAAGAACACTATGAAAAGACCTACACACCTCTCTCAGAGTTTGATTCACCTTAAAGATGGCCATTTTCAAATTATTTTTTGAATGTTGTTTATATCAATTTTATGCCACTTTAAACAGATTCTAGGGATTGTAGAATTAGTTTTAAAAAAGTGTTATTTGGGAAGTTTAGTGGCCTTTTAAAATATACCCAAAGCTTTACTTCCCCCCCCCCCCCCCCCCAAAAAAAGACAGTAAATAGTTTTTTTCTAAATCTCGATTTAACAAATCAGAACATGACTTACTTATCAGCAGCGTGGCATATAGTACCACATGTATCAGCCATATCATCCACAAGAATAGCAACTCGGTCCTTTACATCCCCAACAAGAACCATTCTGTCTACCTCATTAGCTTTCTTCCTTTCTTTGTGAATTAGAGCAAACTCCACATTCAGGCGATCAGCAATTGAGGTTACCCTGTAGGAAAAAAAGGGAATACATTACAAAATGTTTTCAAAATCAGATCCATCATTTTCAACAAATAGAATGCTACTCAAACTTAAGATGTGCATACTATTTTTAGAAGCCAGGCATTATTTTGGACCAATCACATATTAAACAGCTCAAAAATTTACTTAAGGCTAGGCCATACAATCACATTTTGCGATCCTTTACTGCATGAGAAAGGTATGCTAGGCCAACACTATGTGCGCTGTGATCCATTTTCGGGGCTAAATAATTTTCTTTGCAAATGTAATTCTCCCTCTTTACAAAGCATTGGTAAGGCCTCATTTGGAATATGCAGTGCAATTTTGGAATCCTGTGTACAAAAAGGACATCTTTGAAATGGAAAGGGTTCAGAGAAGGGCAACTAAATTAATAAGGGGATTGGGGGAGCTTGAATATGAAGAGAGACTAGAAAAGTTACAATTATGTAGGCTGGAGAAAAAGAGCTTGTGTGGGGATATTATTACTGTGTATAAATACATTAATGGGCCATACAATAAACTATCTGGGGAGTTGTTCACGAACAGAACATGTCAGAGGGCACATGGACATCCCTTAAGACTTGAAGGTTTAGGCTTCAAGTTTGGAAAGGGTTTTTCACCGTGAGAACGGTGAAGCTATGGAACTGTCTTCCAGTGGACGTTATGGCAGGTTCACTGGTCAGTTTTAAAAAAAAAAAATCTGGATGAGTTTCTGCAAACAAGGAATGTTGCAAGTTACTGGTATTGATAAATAAAGTAGAGTTTATTCAGGGAAATTTCCGATTGCCACTTGGAGTCAGGAAGGAATTTTTTTCCCCTTCATATATCTTGGTGGGTTTTTCCCCCCCATTTCTCTGCATCAACAGTTAGGCAGGAAATGAGGATATTGCTAGATGGGTTGGACTGGATGGACATGTCTTTATTCAACCTCAAATACTATACTAAATCACATGCACTCCAATAACGGAATATTAGCGGAATCGCAGGACAACATAGCTTTGGGTATTTCAAAGAATTGTAGTGGGCCCGCAGCCTTATGGGTGACATTGTAGGGTATCCAGAAACAGCAAAACAGCAAAGAGGTGTTATAGGAACGCCCAGAGTAAGGTGTCAAAACAGCATTGTACATGGCAGACAGTTGGTGTCGAACCCCCCACCTCTATTTAGGCTTGGTTTCTTTATTTTCACATAAATGGCCTCCTTAACACCTCTCTTGAACCAGTCACGTTCCTTTGCCAATATGTTAACATTACAATCTTCAAAGGTATGTCCTTTATCCTTAAGATGCAGGTACACGGCTGAGTCCTGACCCGAGGAATTGGCTCTTCTGTGCTGGGCCATACGTTGATGCAGTTGCTGTTTGGTCTCCCCCACATACAAATTAGAGCATTATTCACTGCACTGCACATATGATGTCGCTTTTCTTGTGTTTCGGTATTGGGTCTTTCGGATGTACCAATTGCTGCCTTAGTGTGTTGTTCGGTGTAAAGCAGACAGGGATACGGTGTTTCTTGAAAATTCTTCTTAATTTCTCAGAGACCCCTGCTACATATGGGATGACCATGTTCTTCCTCCTGTCTTGCTTTTCCCCTTCACTGTTGGTATTCGTGTTCTTGTCTTTCCTTCTACTTCTTTTGACAAAAGCCCAGCCTGGATATCCACAAGTTTTAAGGGCTCCTCTGAGGTGTTTCATTTCTTTAGCCTTCGCCTCTGTGCTAGTGGGGATGTTCTCAGCTCTGTGTTCTGATGACACCCAGCTTGTGATCTTAAGGGTGGTGGGAGTCAAACATTAAATACTGATCTGTGTGTGTTGGTTTTCTGTAAACCTCTTCTTCCAGTTTACCATTTTCCTTAACTTCTACCAAGCAGTCCAAGAAAGCCAGTTTGTTGTTTTGTACCTCTTCCCTTGTAAATTTGATGTTTTGGTCTACCGCATTATTGTGTTCTGTGAAAGCTTGTACTTCCTTCTGGTGGATTTTAACCCAGGTGCCCTTAAAATGTATTAAGCACCTGTTTTTCTACCTCCTCCATGTAAAGCTAACACCTCTTAGCCACTATCCAATCACGCCCTTAACACTTGGCTGTGATATGCTAATTGGGATTTTCCAGGGTACATAATTGCCACAGATTCTTGTGTGTCATTCTGAATTGAGAAAGCCAGTTGGATGACTAGCGAAACGTCTTCAAGAACTAAACTTCAAGTCCAGTTGATCTAATTGAATACAACAGATATACCATGACCTGGATGAATGAGAACCTTCACAAGCATTTATCCAGTTCCCTTTTTATTTAAACACAAAAAAGTAAACAACCCCTATGCATCATTTCCATATGGTGGCAGACAATGGTATCTTTATAAATATTGTTAATCATTTTCAGCAAGTGTTAAATCAATGTTAGAAAAAGGAGCAGGTACTTTGCGACAGGTAAACATATTAATAAGACTAATTTGGGTTTCAAGTTAAACTATTTTTCAGACAAAAAAGCATTTTCAAACAACTGTAAGCTGTTGCCCTCTAGGGGTAGCTGAACAATTCCCAGCATTACATTACCAAATTTTCAAAATGGGCAGCAGAGTGGTAGTGATGCATTTGGAGGTTTAACAATCCTTATGCCACCTACACAATTAATTGCTCTGTGCGAAGTGATTCTCGGTTGCAAACCATGCCTAACAGCTATGGCTAGCTGTTTGGCACGGTATAAGGACGGAATCAAAAATATTATTCTTCCTCTTTACAAAGTACTGGTAAGGCCTCATTTGTAATATGCGGTGCGGTTTTGGAATCTCATATATTAAATGGATATCTTACAAATGGAAAGTGTTCCAAGAAGGGCAACTAAATTAAGGGGAATGTAGGGGCTTGAGTATGCAGGCAGATTAGTTAGGTCTGTTTACACCAGAGAAGCAGAGGCAAATTATCACTAACCAAATCAACTCGGGTGGTTACCAATAGTTTATTTCAAAGGAAAGGAATATTCAGGTTAGTAAAGGTTTCAGTCTTCCAGAAGATGTAACAATGGCAAGTTTCTTCAAACCGCTTTAAGGAGTGGGGCTGGGTAAATTTCTTAAATTCTAAAAATATTGAAAAAGACTGGTTTTAATGCATAGAACAGGGATCCTTTCCAATTGCAATTTTAAGTCAGGAAATATTTTTTTTCCACTTTTCAGCCCGTTTTATTTTTTTTTAATTTTTCACATCATCAGTTACGTAGGGCTCACAAATAGGCTATAACGGTTGGACTGGATGGGTATATGCCTTTATAAAACCTCCATTACTACGGAGGCTTATTTAATAAGAGATGCTAAATTTTGCCAATACAACCAATCAGATTTCATCAGATGTAGACTATGAAGAAAGTAACATCCAATTAGTTGTGGCATATTAATAGTGCAAGCAGTTATGCCTCTCCTTTTCTTCAAATCAATATCTCAGAAGCCAGGGACAAAGTAAATATATTTACCTTTCGAACGATCCACCGCTGCAGAAATGACATGAACTATAGTGAGCGCTATAGTGTATTAAAACCTGGAAGCTCTGAGATTTTCAGCTCTGCAGTGGTGGTAAATATACCTACCTTTGTCCCTGGCTCCTGAGATGTTGATTGAAGAACAGAAGGTAAGTCTAAAGTTTTTGACCTTATGGGCTTTAATCAATACATTGATGGAATAGTTCAGTTTTCTAGTGAACTACGGTATTCCTTTAATAAATAAGCCCAATAACAAAAAGAAAGTCATTTTATTAAAAAGAATATTATTTTCATTTGCTTGCTTCCTTTTAAAAAATAGAACATTTCTGGTTATACAAGAAACTCCAAACTGCAGCTAATTTACAAACTGTTGTTTGGGAGAGCAGAGTATACACATATATAACAAGACGTCACTTGCTTCAATAGCAACCATGCCTATGCTAGTTTCAATAAGATGCATGTTTTCACTCGGGTAGTGTTTTAAGCAGCTACAGGTAGCATTTTTTGCAACTAAATATCTGGAGCTACTCAAATTGCTACAATACTGTTCATTTGAAAATAGCCTTCAACACAAATTATTAACTTATATAGAGTGGGATGAGAGTCTGGGCAACCTTTTTAATCGTTATGATTTTCCTGTATAAATTGTTTGTTGTTAAGATAAAAAAATGTCAGTTAAATATATCATATAGGAGGCACACAGTGATATTTGAGAAGTGAAATGAAGATTCTTGGATTTACTGAAACGGTGCAATAATTGTCTAGTGTAAAATATGGTGGTGGTTCCATCATGTTGTGGGGCTGTGTGGCTAATGCAGACTGGGAATCTTGTCAAAGTTGAGGGTCGCATGGATTCCACTCAGTATCTGCAGATTCTGGAGACCAATGTCCTAGAATCAGTTACAAAGCTGAAGCTTCAGCAACCTTAAACATTGCTCAAAATCCACTAAGGTATTCATGCAGAGGAACAAGTACAACCTTCTGGACAGGCCATCTCAGTCCCCAGACCTGAGTATAATTGAAAATCTGTGGTGTGAGTTAAGAGAGCTGTCCATGCTCGGAAGCCATCAAACCTGAATGAACTAGAGATGTTTTGTAAAGAGTAATGGTCCAAAATACCTTCAACCAGAATCCAGACTCTCATTGGAACCTACAAGAAGTGTTTAGTGGCTGTAATTTCTGCAAAGGAGGATCTACTCAATATTGTTTCATTTCTTTTTTTGTGGTGCCCAAATTTATGCACCTGCCTAATTTTGTTTAAACAATTATGGCACACTTTCTTTAAATCCAATAAACTTTATTTCACTTCTCAAATAATCACTGTGTGTGTCTCCTATAGGATATATTTAACTGACATTTTTTACTGTAACCAACAATTTATACAGGAAAATCATGACGATTAACAAGGTTGCCCAAACTTTTGCATCCCACTGTACATACCATACAACTGTCCCTTTATCACTTCGAGAGGGTCAGTGATGGGGAAGATCTACTTGCAAAAAGATTATTAGACAGGAGAACGTATAGCCAACTTCCTGCCAGCTAAAGAAACTTTAGGGCTTTTTACACAATCTCTCTGCAACCACAGAGTTCTGTTTAATTATTATGGTGATTTCCACTCTACTTGCTTGCTCTGGCTTTTTAGGTATTTTATGTTTTCAATCCCTATATCTATTTGCGATAGGGAGTCACAAATACAGTCAAATTGAAAGCCAGAGCTTTTTGAATTGGTTAGCGCCACTAATAGTGGCCCAACATGTAGTGCCTAAAACCTTAGTTATACCTCAAATGATATTGTGATATTGTAAACATTAACATATTAAAGATGCCAGTCCTCTGCCTCTCAGGTTTGTAAAAAAGTGAGAATAGGGCAAGTACCAGATAACACTATCTGGCATATACAGTACATGATTGTAATAATGTAGATACTACCAAATTTGAAAAAGGTGGGTCTGTAAAGATGTACTATACAATGACATGTAAAATCATTTTAAACTAGTCAGGACATCTGTTCTCTAGAATTTGGAATAAAATAAATGCTTTGGCAAATGTGACTTTTCTAGTTTTCATGTTAGACTTCACCTGCAACAAGGCGTCTGATTTCAGTTGGGAAAAATGCATTTAATTATATTACATGGTATCGTGTTGTATCTTTAATCTCACCATGGGGGGTAGTTTACATTTTAAATGTATTTTTATACATTTCCGTTAGGCCTTGTATTGTACTTGAAGAATCCAGGCTTTTGCACACTTCACATAGCTTTAATACTAATAATTTCCTAACATAAAAACAATATAATCTATAAACCCAATATGTACAGAACACTTCTGTGCCTTTCAGTGTAAATAACATTGTTAAAACTGCACTACAGTTATAAATAAAAAAAAAAGTTGGCATACTTATCTTCGAAATGTAAAAACATACACTATGGGTGCTCAGTCAGCTCTAGTACAAAGATTTAGTTAAACATTTTAAATAAAACCATATTCTACATGTATGATAAAAAAAAAAATAGCATTGGTTTGGATTTCCCCCCCCCCCATCTTGTTTTTGAACTGCAGTTTAAACTATAAAGGGAAAGTTCAGTACTAATATTGCTACAGCTGACAGGGAGAGCTAGAGACCTTCAAACTATAGGCCATATTTATAAAGGTGTGGTATCACCTTCTTTAGTGATCGTATGGCGATCATCAATTTATGATCACTATCTTAAATCTTGTAACTGTACGATAGCGAACGTAAATCTACAAAAGCCTGTAGAATATCATTACGATAGTTTATTACTGCATGTTATGGTATACTACTGCCACAGTCTTACAGTAACGAAAACCCGCAGTATCGCATGTTTTTAAACAATACATTGCAGGTGAAACATACAAAGACACATGTCTGTAACTGAATAGTGCAGGTTTATTGCAAAACATGCGTGCTACATGTTTCTGACCCACTTGTCCTTCCTCAAGTGCTTGAGTGGGTCTGAAACATGTAGCACGCATGTTTTGCTATAAACTTGCAATGTTCACAGCTACAGACCTGTGTCTTTGTATGTTTCACCTGCAATTTCTTTATATATCGGATTCAGTGGAGTGAAAGCCGTAGGTGAGATATTTATTATTTCAGATCTGGACACACTAGATACCCAGACCTATATACATCACACTACAACACTGCTACTAGGAAATGGTTAATCAGCTGCACCCCCAATTTGAATATTGATGAATTAATATATTCCTACATCATAGGGGTTAAGAGGTGGGAGTGGAAATCACACAGTTCCAAATTAGGGGAACAAACAGAACCTAAAGAAAAAGGCCCCTGTGTGGAACTTTCCATGCTCAGAAGGATGTTGAGGCAAGTACATTCTAACCTAAACTTTGATTCTTTTTGGATTTAGTTCTCCTTTAATATGCAGGAAATTCATAAAATGCATCTGTGGATAATGTAACAGAAATCCCCTGCCTTTTCTCATTACCTTTTAGCCCCACCAGCATCAGGAGACACAATAATTGAATTCCTCCATTCAGGGATATTTTCTCGGATCCACTGAAGTACAGCTGGTTCAGCATACAGGTTATCAACAGGAATGTCAAAGAAACCCTGCAAAAAAAAATCACTCACTTTTTTGATGTTCAAAAAAGTTATGTTGTACTTTATCAAGGTGAGCTGTGGGAACCTTTGACACAGGTTCTATAATGGCAAAGTGAACTTTAAACTCTAATACCCAATAGGGTCCTGTTCCATAGACTGAATTAATTGAACGCATCCCATTTAGTGCAGTGCGACCTATAGGATGCCCCTTTATTGTACAAGGAGATGCAAAGATTACTAACTGCACCCATTGTTTATCAAATTGTTTATATAAAAACACATTGTAAACGGATAATTATTAAAGGTAAAAGGACATTATAGAGGTGGCGGAATCACAGTAGCTTTTAAGAAAAGCATAATGATTTCTGTACCTGTATCTGGGAAGCATGAAGATCCATGGTGATGATATGATCAGCCCCAGCAACTGAAAGCATGTTTGCAACTAGTTTGGCAGATATTGGAGCACGGCTCTGTTAGGAAATATAAATATGGATATTTAAAAATTGTGTTAAGGAAATCAACATTTGTACACAAAAAAAGGAACAAACACCTTTATTCAATCCAAGTCAGGATTAACCCTAACCATAAAACTTATTGGATTCCTACCAGGACCATCATTTTTTTGTTTTATTGTTCTTTACCTACATCTTGATGCCTAGGGCATATTAACCAAAGTCTTTCAGGGATGGAATTAGACAGAGATAGTAAAATCACTAATTCTAACATACTTTTGTTAGGTTATTATGTAATAAAGAATAATAATTGTGTAAAGTTGTGCAAACTATTATTTAGTGTACTTAAAGAAGCAGTCCAGTGCAAATACATATGCATTCACAGAAAGGAGCTTCCCAGGGAAATTAGTTGCTCAGTAGAAACAAAAGCACAACCTAACAGCCAATAAGCTAAAAAGTACTTTAAGAACATTTCAAGCAAGTGAGCATTCTGGGAAAAAGAACCTACAGGACCTGATAAAGCAGTGTGCTCTCAACCACAGCAGGAAATAGCAAAGTAAGTTAAATTAATTGCCTTTTCAAAAATAAAAATAGAGAATTAAAGGATATCTCCACTGCTAAAAATTTTTTTTTTGCTATTCAGTTTTATTGAAGAACGGGAGGTAAAGGAGCGGTGTCTTACCTCCCTTTCTTAAATTAAACCTGCAGGAGCTGGGAGAGAAGTTACGGTACTTACCCGATAGCTCGCTGCCTCGTCACGTAGTCCGACAGACCCCGACGGATCCTGTATTCTATGTGCATCAGAGGACACGGTGGAGGAGCGAGCGATCGGGAAAGTTTCTTATCTTCTCTCCCGGCTCCTGCAAGTTTTATTGAAGAACGAGAGGCAAGACACAGCTCCTTTACCTCCCGTTCTTCAATAATCCTGAATAGCAAAACATTTTTTTAAGCAGTGGAGATACCTTTTAAAGGAAACATTTAAAGGGCATGTCCACCGCCGAAACTATAATTTAACCCACTACTGGCCCCAATCTGTAGTGTAATAAAATCCTTAACTTGCACCCCTGTTCCAAATGGCTGCCCTGCAATGTCCCCCCCAAGTCCCAAAAACTGGCCACCAGGAGCCTGGACTCCTAGGACTCTGCCTGCTGTCTCTCCTCCAGGAGAATTTTGCCATGCGCACTGCACCCCCCCATTTTCCGCTCCCTCCCCCTAGTGTAAAAACCCTTTGGGGTACTTTAGGTCACCCTCCTCCAACCCCTATATTAATTTTTTTTAGAAACTCCCCCGATCATTACTTACATAGTAATTATGGTTGAAAAAGACATACATCCATCAAGTCCAACCTATTCCTGACTCCAAACGGCAATCGGAAAGTATCCCTGGATCAACCAGCTCTATATGCGTTAATACCAGTAATTCTCAATATTTACCTTACCTTTCCCCTCCGGCGTTCTCAACTGCCAGCACCCGCGTCCGAGATTGGCTGCCTCTCAGCCAATCACAGACGTGGCTGCTGGTCCGGTCCCCTGCTTGCAGTTTCATGCAAGCAGAGGGCCGGGACAGTATGCCGGAGGAAAGAGGGAAGGTAAGTAATGATCGGGGAAGTTTCTGGACATAATAATATAGCGGTTGGGACTGGGGGAGGAAGCCCTACATTCCCCCAGAAATTCAAAAAAAGGGGTGGACATGTAAAGGGAAGGGCTCCACTATGCTACTACTAAAGTCAATCACTATAGAATTTTGCATGCATCAAGCACCTCCTCATGACCATATATTTCTACCTCTATCGATCTATACAATATTTATCTATTAATATTTTTATGTATAGATTATTTTTTTTTGCACAAGGCATTTACTTTTCTTATTATAGTTCAGAATAAAATAAGCCTCTCCTATGCCTTGTCCCTGGTATGAACAAAGCTTTAAATCATGGCCATATTTACACATTAACATTGGATAAAGGTCATTAAACTCAATGCAATAACTATATTGTAGGCCATACCCTCCCACCCCCAACCGCTATATTGGCACTTCCAATTGGTTCCAAACTTACAGCTCCTCGTTCCAGCGCCACTCTGGTCCTGCTCCCCTGCCTACCGGAACTACAAGCAGGGGGCCGTACCAGCAGCCGTGGCTGTGATTGAATGAGAGGCAGCTAATCCCAGCAGCAGCTGCCAGCAATACAGAACGCTGTGGGAGCGAGGATCTGTAAGTAGAGTTTGCAATCTATTTTTTAAGCACCAATATAGTGGTTGGGAGGGCATGCCCTACAATATACCTAAAGCTTTTTACAATGCATGAAGGGCAGCCAAGGAGGGATCGGGAGGGAGGGCTCCCTGCACGTCAGAAGCAACTGAGAGGACACACCAGAGGCAGCTACATTTTGGACAGGAAGACAGCTCCTACCCTTCAGTTTCCTTGACTTTAAATAGGCACTACAAGAGAACCATAAGGAGCAGGATGTATGATAATGATTTTTTTTATATTGTACAGTGGGACCAGTAGTAGGTTAAATTTTAGTTTGGGGGGTGGACATGCCCTTTAAAATCAGAGTACACAGGCATGGAAGCATAAAGTCCTAGACACATGCATACCATGAGCAGCAGAGTCACAGCTTTCCCTACATGCTGAACTTATACTGTGTATGACCACACTCTCAAATCACGCCAGGAGAAGTGGGAAGGCTAGATCAAAGCAGGCAAAGCAGTGAATTATGGAATAGTAGACTAAGAGGTATTTCAGTTTATAAAATGATGGCACCTGCACAACCTGGGTCATTTTAATAAGTTTTAATAAACAATTCCTCCAAAATGCTGCCAATATGAGAAGACGTAGACATCTAAGTTATGAATCATAGAATGCATTCAGGCGTATTTCTACAGTGGTTTGCAAAATATTCGGCCCCCTTGAAGTTTTCCACATTTTGTCACATTACTGCCACAAACATGAATCAATTTTATTGGAATTCCATGTGAAAGACCAATACAAAGTGGTGTACACGTGAGAAGTGGAACGAAATCATACATGATATCAAACATTTTTAACAAATCAATAACTGCAAAGTGGGGTGAGCGTAATTATTCAGCCCCCTTTGGGCTGAGAGCAGTCAGTTGCCCATATACATTGCCTGATGAGTGCTAATGACTAAATAGAGATCTGAAAACTGCTGTTCACAAACACTGTCCATCTAATCTGACTGAGCTGGAGCTGTTTTGCAAAGAAGAATGGGCAAGGATTTCAGTCTCTAGATGTGCAAAGCTGGTAGAGACATACCCTAAAAGATTGGCAGCTGTAACTGCAGCAAAAGGTGGGTGGTTCTACAAAGTACTGACTCAGGGGGCTGAATAATTACACACACCCCACTTTGCAGTTATTGATTTGTTAAATATGTTTGGAATCATGTATGATTTTGGTTCCACTTTTCACATATACACCACTTTGTATTGGTCTTTCGCATGGAATTCCAATAAAATTGATTCAGGTTTGTGGCAGTAATGTGACAAAATGTGGAAAACTTCAAGGGGGCCGAATACTTTTGCAAACCACTGTATTTTAGCTTTTAATTCTTCTTTAATAAAAGTAGGTTACCTCTCAGTATACACAACATGTTTCGGGTGTAAAACCCTTTCTCAAGTGTACCAACCACAAGTGAACATACAATTTAACAGGAAGAACAGGAAGTGAGGTCACAGCCCCACCCCCAACAATCAGAAGGATTAACAGGAAGTGAGAACTTCAGACCGCTCAGACCCTGCATTAACACATTCCAGCAGTGAAGAATGTATCTACTTCCTCCCCAGACCCTTCTTTTTTAGGGGAATGTCTAAACATGGATCAACAAGGTCCACGGCCACGCAGAAAGGCCAAGTACAGACCGGCTCCCCAGAGAGACTACCATTCGAGAAAACGCAACAATCACAGGTACAATCTTTGGTTATAAATATTTCTGGGTAGGGTTTAAAGGTTGGACAAGATGGACGTATGTCTTTATACATATGATTAAGGACCTGGAGGTATATGATTAAGGACCTGGAGGTCTGAAACGCGTCAGGCGTATTGTTAATAAAGCTGTGATTTCATTCATTCATGTTGTATCCGGAGTTCTCTTGTTCTTTTCCTGGTTGATGCAGTGCTGTTTCTTTTTTGCTATATCCGTGGGATTTGGTCTCTAGCGACGGACCTGGGGCACTCTGCACCTGGGTCACCAAGAAACACGGGTAAGTCCCGAATATATATTGTTGAATTCCTATTGGAAGTGTTCTATCTTGCTATCTGGAGGAACGAAGGGTCTGGGGTTTCTTACACCCGGACCACCACAACAAATAAGTAAGCATTATAAGATTCACATTTCATGAGATTGGATTCCTAATTTTTGAATATATTACCCTATGCAAATATGTCAGAGGGAACTATAGCCAATTAGCAGAGGGTCTTTTCTCTCAGCTGTATGCAAAATAATTTTCCTTAAGACTTAAGGAAAAATAATTTTAGCATAAACAATGTTAATTGTTCTATACTGTGAGGGAAGTAAGTTTGTGGAATTTTCTGTCTGAAAACATAGTGTGGGCTGAACCTCTGAACACATTCAAAGGAGGCTTAAGCTAGGTAGACACCATACAATGATTCGGACCGACATTTCAGTGTTTTGTTGTATGGTTCATTGTGTCGGCTGTGACCGACCGCCAACACGGACGAATGCACAGGTCAGAAAACCACACGGCCCTCTATGGACCACATACTCAGTCGTGGTTACTGTCAGATGCGGCTGCTTTTGCAGCAACAAATAGTCCTTCCACCTGGCCGACCGGTCGAAAGCCTCGAACGGTCGGTCAGGAGGAAAAGTTGTATGGTGTGTACCAGCCTTTAGATGTCTTGACAGGCAGTAAAGCCAGGGTTATAGCTGGTGACTGCATCTTGTGTGGGCAGGTGTGTTTGGTTGTATCCTTGCCTAGTTTGGTGTACTGAGGGGCATTTAACGTAAGTAGAGGAGACTGCTTTCAGCAAGAGACATGTTTCAATTCAAGTGCAGGCTGTTAGATGATATAGCAAGTAACCAAAAGCTGGAACTTTTGGGAATAAAGGAATAAATATGCAACTGTAAAGCAGTTTACCTTTCCTTATAAGAGGAATAAATTGTGATATATATTTGCTTAGGGCTTGGACACAATAGCACGTTTCACACACGCTTATGATCGCGTTTAGCAAGTGAAAAAAACACATCAGCATTAAATTGTCAGAGCTCAGATTTCGGAATATTGCGCAAATGGAAAGTAATGCACATGCAGGGAGATTCAATATAAGTTCTTATCGTTTAAAATGGTGCTAATTTTGCCCCAACCAATCAGATATTTGCTTTCAAATGGTACATAACATCTGATTAGCACCATTTTTAACAATAAGAAATTTTATTGAATCTCCCTGAGGGTTCTTTGAATTTTTAAACAAATCTCACTGCTGATTTTCCTTACCTTGTCTTTTTTGTCTTGTCGAGCATATGGGAAGCATGGAATTACGGCTGTAACCCGTGATGAGGAAGCAATTTTGCATGCATTGATCATAATTAGGAGCTCCATAAGGTTGTCATTTATTTCACCACAGCCGCTCTGTACAATGTATACATCCTCTCCCCTCACACTCTCGCCAATCTCTACACTATAAAGGGGGGGGAAAAAATAGGTCACTTTAGCTACGGCCAATGCTTAAAAGGTTATATTTATTCCATTCATTTTATTTATATGTACAAAATCATTTATAAATAAAATATCAAAAAACTGTGGGGCATGTACATCGTGATTACCAGGTAATCATGGTGAAAATAATTAAAGTTGGATAAATGAAAAATATTTCAGTTTACAAAATGGTAGCAAATGTTAACCTCTGATAAATGGAAAGAAGACATGGCTACCTGTGTGTTCCTTTATACAGAATAAAGTCTGCAAGGGAAACCTAAAGTTATACCAAAACGAGGAACTGCTCAGTACTCCATCAAATTTCTTTAGTGGTTTCCACAACTTGGCAATATAGCTTCTCATAGGTTTAACCTAGATATAGAATACTGGGTTTTATTTTAACTACATCAGAAGGGCTTTTATTTAACTCTAGCATGTTCTGAGACCACAGTTGCCATTTAACAGTTCTGCCTGCATTCTATAAGGGAATAAGAATACTATTCAACAATAGCAACAATTAACACAGTAGCTCAGCAGTTCGCACGGATGCCTTGCAGCACTGACGTCCTGAGTTCAAATCCACCCTTGGACACACCTTCAAAGAGTTTTGTATGTGCCCCTTGTGCTTCACCTGAAAAAGGGGGCACGTTATTCCCCCGAAACGTTGTGTTTGTGTGATGTGTGGTCCACAATAAAGACTTAAATTGATTGGAGTGTGATCCTCTATTTCTTCAAGTTTGTTGCTCCCTGTGCTTGTATGAATTTCCTCCGGGCACTCCGGTTTCCCCCACAATCATAAAGACAAACTTATAGGTTGCATGTGTCAAATAATTGTGCTTAGATTGTAAGTTCTATGGGGCAGGGCCTGATGTAAATGAATACATGTAATTGTAAAGCATCACGGAAGATGCTGGTGCTGAAAAAAGAAAGGGGGGGAGCTTAACAATATACAGTAGCATAGGGAGATTAAAATAATTAAATGTAGTCTACCCAGTAAATTGATCAGTAGTAGTTTCCACATCCTAAGTTACGTCTTACCCACGTATGATCTTCCAGTCAACGAACAACCCCTGAGCGTGTGCACACACATGCCGAATGGCCATTTTGGACTATAATCGCACAGATGTATGTGTTCGATCAGGCATTGTTTGTGGATTTGCCATTATAGTCCAAAGTGGCTGATTGACACCCGTATGTGTCGTGGTCATTCGTCGGTGCAAAGATTGAATGTGTGTACGAGGCTTTAGTATTTATTCTGTCCTGAAGGAAACTTAAAGGGTATGTCCACCCTCAAAATGAAAAATGTATACACATTATAGAGAGCCCCAAAAATACACTTTCTGCTATATTTGCCTGTACCAAAGATACTACTAAACTTAATTCTACAACCCCATCTCGCACAGGCTTGAAGACATGTCCTCTGCTGCTGGTGGTATAATTTACAGCAGCAGAGAAGACAGGTTCAGGTATAGCCACCACAGGTGTCAACATCAGTGGCATGACTGGCTGATAGCCAATATCTGAAAAGCTGGAGGAAAGAAGATAGCGGTGGTGATGGAATGGTAAGTAAGTTAAGAAGCATCTTTGGTATAGGAGAGTATAGTGAAAAAGGGTATAAACAAATAACTGGTGACTTGTTATCTGTGTATCAGTTAGCTGCCTGCAACCCCAACTGCTAGTTTTACCAGTTTATTACATTCATTTGTAAATCAGACATATAAAGGGCATGTCCACCCTAAAAATGTATTTTGATATAGGTTAGGCTCAAATGTTCTGGCAAATGTATCCAACCATATCCCTCATACATTACCTGCTGCTGAATATGTTGTTTTAAATAAATATTCCTTCTTTCCTGCATTTATTTAGGAACTACAAATTTGCAAACACCAGTGCCCAAAAAGACACTAGATGCGTGTAATTTAAAGCGCACAAACAGATCATTTAAATCACAGTGAGAAAGATCACAAGTCTTCAGGAACAATGTGCAGCCAAGGTTTCAGCATGTAAACAAATGTGCTCTACATTTGCCTTAGTCAAATAACCCTTTAGTCACAACAGGAAATGTTTTAACAGAACACTTGCATAATTTTAAATAAGGCCTGAGATGTTTGCATTATAAAATGACTACATTTTGCCCTATATAGACTTTCTTTTAATGGGAGTTAAAAAAACTACATTCGAATTTTTAGCCACCGACTCCTAAATAAGGTCTAAAGGACTAATACAGGCAGCTACAAACATCCCACTTACATACAACTACTTAATGGAAATGGAGGGGCATAAGGGCAGATATTGTACAGCCAGGTGGTCCACGGACTAGTTGTTGGCTAACCAGCACTGTTTAATGGGCCCCTAACCTGCCCCTTTACCCACCTTGCGTGGTACTAAAAACAGCTATTAAAAATTTTTGACCACAAAACTGGTTAGCGCCGCAATCCATTTAAAAAAATGCTGCCGACATATGTTCCAACTTACATACAAATTCATCCTAAGAAATTTTTTTTTTTTTTTAAACAAAATGACACGGTTGGGGTAGACAGGGATGCCCTACACTACAGAAAATGGAATTAACACTAGGTGGATGGATGGATCCAGATGGGTGAAAAGGCTTCCCTGCGCATGCTAGAATACCTCCCACAGGCAACACAGGATGTAGAGAGCTCTTTGCAGTAAGACACCTACTACTCTTCACTTTCTGGGACTTTGGATAGGCACTGCAGGAGCAGAGATGTAAGCGAAGGGTTTTTTTAAAAAAAAAAAAAACTACACAGTGGGGCCAGTAGTAGGTTACATTTTAGTTTGGGGGGGCGGACAGGCCCTTTAAAGGGCATGTCCAGCTAAACTAAAACTTACCCCCCAAAAGGTAAAGTGCGTTTTAACCATACCTTGATCAGACGCTCCCACGTGGAGATATACTTCCTTTTACCTCAGCCAATGCCTTACTGAAAGTCCAGCCTCCTTTCAGGTATGTAATGCCAGTGCTGGCCACGACGGTAACGCCATAGCCAATGACTGACCGTCCTTATCTGGAAGAGCTGGTTACGAGCGCACTCTGCTCCTGTGAGCTTGAAACAAAGCTGGGAGGAGGGTCTATTGGCGAGGGATTATTTTATCTTTTGGTTTTATTATGATATTCTCATTCCTTTACCGAATTGTTGAATATAAACTTTTAGGAAATTAACAATGCAAAGTAGATATCCGTTTGTATGTCTATATAGAAGATATAAAACGCACAAACACAGCTTTTTTCCCTCTCTTTTCAACTTGTAAACAAAACCATCCTTAATTCATTTAATAATATAGTACATTCCAGTCCATGCCCAGCCAAATAGTATTCTGAAAGATGCCAGAATTCTATATTTCCCACAGAGATAGCTGCTGGAGTAGACATAACTTAACAGTAACCTTCACATGGTTTCAAACAAAACATGGTCAGTAACACAACACTATTACTGTACTTAGAAAGATATAAAACAGCTAAACATTTAAAAATTGGGTAGATACACAAATAACTTTCTACTAATATGGGAAAATTGAATGTCACAGAATTTATGGTCTATTGATTTATAAAACAAATTTGATACAGATTTGGCATACCGTATATAAATAACGACAGTGCACCATAATATAATGGACAAAATATTTAGAGGGAGATGTAACAAAAGTTCTCATTAAAAATGGTGCTAATTTTGCCCCAACCAATTAGATCTTATTTAACATTTGAAGGCTAACATCAGATTGGCTGGGGCAAAATTTTTAACAATATGAACTTTAATTTCCCTGTAAGATTTTCTCTTTAAAAGGTCCTCTTGTATAGTCATTATGGTCCATCTTGTAATTTGTTAAGCAGAGATTGTTAACCATCAACTCGCATGCCATAATCATATCCTGGCTCGACTACTGCAACACACTACTGTGTGATTTAACAAACAACCACCTGGCACCACTTCAGTCCATCTTAAACTATGCAGTACGGCTTATTTATTACTTTTATTATAAAACCTCTCCTCTCCATCAGTCTCTCCACCGGCTGCCCATCACGCAAAAGGATCCAGTTCAAGATTTTACTTATACTATAAAGGGTTTTTTTCACGTCTGGGGAAGGAGTCACACGGACTGCGAAACGTCACATTTTTGTGTGAATAAACACAATTTGTTCATTTAAGACTGGTGTGCACTTGGAATCTTTCTACATTTTATAATATAAAGCACTCGCTAAAGCAGCCCCTCCATAAATCTCAGAGCAGATCTACAGATACTGTCCCAAGGACAACCTTAGGCTTTGCTGATCATCCACCCATGTCACCTCTTCCCACACCCACATTTAGTTTTGCTTGTGCTGCCCCTCTGCTCTGTCCATCTGTCCGTCATTGACCATCCGTTAATATCTTTAAATGTAACCTCAAAACCCACCTCTTCAGGCAAACATATAACCTGGCTGATCATGCTGTGTACTATTATATTGTATATTATATTGTATATATTGTATGCTTTACATTTGTATGTAATATGCATGACTTTGTCCAATATGTATGATTATTTTATTGTTAAGTGCCACAGAAGATAGATGGCTTTATATAAATCCATAATAATAATAAAACATGGATAGATCTGTTGTATTCAATTAGATCAACTGGACTTGAAGTTTAGTTCTTGAAGACGTTTTGCTAGTCATCCGACTGGCTTTCTCAATTCAGAATGACTTGTACAGTAATCTGTGGCAATTATGTACCCTGGAAAATCCCAATGTCAAAGGTGTCAAAACAGCATTGTACATGGCAGACAGTTGGTGTCGAACCCCCCCCACCTCTATTTAGGCTTGGTTTCTTTATTTTCACATAAATGGCCTCCTTAAAGGGCATGTCCACCCCCAAAACTATAATCCCCCCAACTACTGGCCCCACCATGTAGTGTAGTTTAATCCTTACCTCACATCCCAACTCCATCTGGTTCTCCTGTAGTCCCCCCCCAAAGTTCCAAAAACTGCCCACCAGGAGGCTAGCAGGTCCATATAGGACACTGCCTGCTACCTGGGGAGCTGGGATGTGAGGTAAGGATTACTAACTCACACATGGGGCCAGTAGTGGGGGGGATTATAGTTTTGGGGGTGGACATGCCCTTTAAAATTACTTAATAGATTATGTACCTTCCTCAGTCAAAGCTTTTACTAAGGAATGTGTAATCCCAATGCCAAATGTGTTTCTTTTCTGCAGACATATGAAAAGCGGAAATCTTTTCATATTGCCATACAAGTTTGAGGGTTTTCTCCCCAAATGATTTGAAATATGCTTGTGAAGGTTCTCATTCATCCGGTCATGGTATATCGTTTATTAAATTAGATCAACTGGACTTGAAAAAACAAACCTGGGACTGTGTTTCTGAAATGAGATGATTAGATTGCTGAACCACCACTGCATATGCAAAGAATACATTTAGAAAACTTTATCTATGAGCAGAATTTAAAAATGTTTAAAATTGACTATTTTGTATTGCCCCAGACGGCTAAATGTAATTCATTTGGTGAAATAAGCTGCAGGGGCAACTAGCAGTTTTTGAAGTATTATTTGGGACTTCAAGAAAGATCACACACGAACATTGTGTACCGTGTTGTTTTTAGCACCTAATAAATGAAAATGTATTAATTAATTACGAAGTGTGCTTGTCAGCAACTTTATACTGATTTTTTTTTTTTCCCCTTTCAAAAAGCTCTTAAAGGGTATGTAAACCCTTAAAAACAATTTTTGATATACGATTCCCCCTGTCCCCCCAGCCCCACCGCTCTAGTTATATTCTTAAAAGTTCCCAAACTTACTTACCTCCCCTCTTTCCTCACAACAAAAAATGCAAGCAGAGGGATGGGACCTGCAGTCGATCTGTGATTGGCTGAGCGGCAGCCAATCACGGACGCGGCTGCCGGGAGTTTATTGCGGCTGGCGAAAGAGGGAAGGAAGTAAAGTTTGGGACACTTTCTAAGAATAAAAATGGAGCGGTTGGGGGTGGGGGGACAGGGGGAATCGTATATCTAAAGGGTTTTAAGCTAGGGGGAGGGAATCCTGAGAGGGAGGGATGGAGGGGGAGGAGGGCTGCAGTACGCATGCCAAACTCTCCCGGGGCCAGGTAGGAGGCAGAGTCCTATATGGACTCTGCAGTACTCTGGTGGGCAGTTTTTGGGACTTTGGTGGGGGACTACAGAGAACCATATGGAGCTGGGATGTGAGGAAGGATTAAACTACACTACACAATGGGGCCATAGTGGGGGGATTATAGTTTGGGGGTGGACATGCCCTTTAAAATTACTTAATAGATTATGTACCTTCCTCAGTCAAAGCTTTTACTAAGAATGTGTAATCCCAATGCCAATGTGTTTCTTTCTGCAGACATATGAAAGGGAAATCTTTTCATATTGCCATACAAGTTTGAGGGTTTTCTCCCCAAAATGATTTGAAATATGCTTGTGAAGGTTCTCATTCATCCAGGTCATGGTATATCTGTTGTATTAAATTAGATCAACTGGACTTGAAGTTTTGTTCTTGAAGACGTTTCGCTAGTCATCCGACTAGCTTTCAAAAAACACAGTATCCCTGTCTGCTTTAAACTGAACAACACACTGAGGCAGCAATTGGTACATCCGAAAGACCCAATACCTAAACACAAGAAAAGCCACATCATATACGCAGTGCAGTGAATAATGCTCTAATTTGATGTGGGGAGACCAAAACAGCAACGCATCAACGTATGGCCCGGCACAGAAGGCCAATTCCTGGGTCAGGACTCAGCCGTGTACCTGCATCTTAAGGATAAAGGACATCCCTTTGAAGATTGTAATGTTAACATATTGGCAAAGGAACGTGACTGGTTCAAGAGAGGTGTTAAAGGGCATCTATAGTGGGAAAATGAACTTTTTTTCTTTCTTTCCATGTGTTCTATAATTCCCCACAACCCCCAGTGTCTTCACTTTTTTCAGATTCCCTCTCTGTCTGAGAGACACCAGTTAGAAGAATACGTGATTGCATTCTCTACTCTTACTTGGGCTGTCAATCAAAACCTGTGATGTTCCCCCCCCCCTCCCTGCTCTGTAATAAACATAGAGATAACTGCATTAGCAGGGGGAGAGAGGTAGATTTGATGGTAGATATAAGGCTGCACTTGACCCCCCTTCTTAATAGCTTTCACTGATTGATGATGGGTCACAAAGTGAGGAATCGTAAACTGTACTGTTCTCTTTCAGTGTCTCCAGGACAGCTTGCTTTCTATTGGCCACTGTGCGTGGGTGTGTTTTTCAGGATGTTGAACTTTTTAACTCCTACTGCACATGATAAGCTTGTCGGTTAGCCGGAGTTGAGACATGGAGGAAGTAACAGAGGGGAGGGGGAAGGGGGGAGTGCTTCACACAGATCTGAAACCATTGTTAAACAGAGTCACTGACAGAGATAGGATTAAGGCAGCACAGAGTACATGAATTTAACTTTGCAAAGGGGCAATGTGCTTTTTTTCACTGTAGATGCCCTTTAAAGGGCATGTCCACCCCCAAAACTATAATCCCCCAACTACTGGCCCCACCATGTAGTGTAGTTTAATCTACCTCACATCCCAACTCCATCTGGTCTCCTGTAGTCCCCCCCCCAAAGTTCCAAAAACTGCCCACCAGGAGGCTAGCAGGTCCATATAGGACACTGCCTGCTACCTGGCCTCCCGGAGATTCCTGCCATGCGTGCTGCAGCCCTTCCCCCCCTCCCTCCCCCTCCCTCTCCCTCCCGTTCTACTATCCCTCCCTCTAGCATTAAACCCCCTTAATGTTCTGCTCCCCCATGTCCCCCAGCCCCAACCGCATGTTTGTTTTTTTTAAAAAGCTCCCCAAACTCTTACTTACCTCTCCGCTTTCCTCCGCTGCACTGAATGACCGAGTTTGGGGGGCTTTTTAAAAAAACAAAACATGCGGTTGGGGCTGGGGGACATGGGGGAGCATGATATTAAGGATAGTCCCACCCCTAAAATAAAAATTTTATATCATGCTCCCCCATGTCCCCCAGCCCCAACCGCATGTTTTTTTTTTTAAAAGCCACCAAACTCTTACTTACCTCCCCTCGACCTCCGCCGCACTGCCGGCCTCTGCTTGCGAGAATGCAAGCAGAGGGGCGGGACCGGCAGTCGCGTCTGTGATTGGCTGAGCGGCAGCCAATCACGGACGCGGCTGCCGGTCATTCAGTGCAGCGGAGGAAAGCGGAGAGGTAAGTAAGAGTTTGGGGAGCTTTTTAAAAAAAAAAAAAACATGCGGTTGGGGCTGGGAGACATGGGGGAGCACGATATTAAGGGGGATTTGTGCTAGGGGAGGGATAGTAGAACGGGAGGGAGAGGTAGGGGGAGGGAGGGGGAGAAGGGCTGCAGCACGCATGGCAGGAATCTCCGGGAGGCCAGCATATGGTTCTCCTGTAGTCCCCCACCAAAGTCCCAAAAACTGCCCACCAGGAGTACTGCAGAGTCCATATAGGACTCTGCCTCCTACCTGGCCCCCGGGAGAAGTTTGGCATGCGTACTGCAGCCCTCCTCCCCCTCCATCCCTCCCTCTCAGGATTCCCTCCCCCTAGCTTAAAACCCTTTAGATATACGATTCCCCCTGTCCCCCCACCCCCAACCGCTCCATTTTTATTCTTAGAAAGTGTCCCAAACTTTACTTACCTTCCCTCTTTCGCCAGCCGCAATAAACTCCCGGCAGCCGCGTCCGTGATTGGCTGCCGCTCAGCCAATCACAGATGCGACTGCAGGTCCCATCCCTCTGCTTGCATTTTTTGTGGTGGAGGAAAGAGGGGAGGTAAGTAAAGTTTGGGGAACTTTTTAAGAATATAACTAGAGCGGTTGGGGCTGGGGGGACAGGGGGAATCGTATATCAAAAATTGTTTTTAAGGGTGTACATACCCTTTAAGAGCTTTTTGAAAGGGGAAAAAAAAAAAATCAGTATAAAGTTGCTGACAAGCACACTTCGTAATTAATTAATACATTTTCATTTATTAGGTGCTAAAAACAAAACCAGGTACACAATGTTTCGTGTGTGATCTTTCTTGAAGTCCCAAATAATACTTCAAAAACTGCTAGTTGCCCTGCAGCTTATTTCACCAGAATGAATTACATTTAGCCGTCTGGGGCAATACAAAATAGTCAGATTTTATAAACATTTTTAAATTCTGCTCATAGATAAAGTTTCTAAATGTATTCTTTGCATATGCAGTGGTGGTTCAGCAATCTAAATCACTCATTTCAGAAACACAGTCCACAGGTTAAAATACCCAGGCAAATAGCTAGGGCACCATTCAATTTTTGTTTTTTTAAAAGACAGGATGCTTATCAGCCATAGAGCAACAAGCTGTTACCAATCTAGTTTCCTGTAGCCTCCATGTTTGTATACAATACATAATAATATGATCATGCAAAGAAGTGGTTGGGCAAGTTTTAGTTGAGAAGGGGGCACCAGGGGAGACTTGCTTAGGGCACCAAAATGGCCAGAGCCTGCCCAGTCTATCAGCTTCTAGGAAGCAAGGCTGCAACTTCCTTGTTTTGATCTGTTGAGCTCTACATATAGCATTTTAAGTGTACTGCATATACTTAGCTGGGTGTCACCAGTTGTCATAGTGACAAGCTTATAACTAGACAGCATCTTTGGCTTGTATAAAAAGGTATAAGAGCAGTTTTTAACAACCTTTTTATTGTGTACACTTGTATGAGACCACAGTTCCCCATTCTGATGAAGTTTTCTATACACTTACTAGAATCTCCAGGTCAAAACACTTATTAATACAAGACCAAATATAATGAGCTGGTTAATCATATTGGTCTCCTGTCGATCAATCTGTCTGTTTGATTTGTATCTCTCGCTCTGCGGGCGATCATAGATGCAATCAGGGTCGATCTATCGGCCATATCCATCTTAGTCTCGCCATCGCCATCTCCAGATAATCGCTCCATCGCCAGCGCCAGCGCCAGCGACCAGCGCCAGCAGCCAGCGAGCGCGCACACCAAGCGCCAGCAGCGCGCCAGGCGCCGCGCGCCAGCGAGGCGCCAGAGCCAGCGCCAAGGAGGCGCCGAGCGCCAGAGCCAGCGAGCGCGCCAGCGCAGCGCCAGCAGCGCGCAGCGCCAGCGAGCGCGCCACGCGCCAGCGCAGCAGCGCGCCAGCGCCAGGCCAGCGAGCGGCCAGCGCCGCGCCAGCGAGCGCGCCAGGCAGCGCCCGCGAGCGCGCCAGCGCAGCGCAGCGAGCGCGCCAGCGCCAGCGCCAGGAGCGCGCCAGCGCCAGCGGCCAGCGAGCGCGCCAGAGCGCAGCGCCAGCGAGCGCGCAAGCAGCCAGCGCAAGCGAGAGCGCCAGCGCCAGCGCCAGCGAGCGCGCAGCGCCAGCGCCAGCGAGCGCGCCAGCGCCAGCGCCAGCGAGCGCGCCAGCGCCAGCCCAGGGGAGCGCGCCAGCGCCAGCGCCAGCGAGCGCGCAGCGCCAGCGAGCGCGCACAGCGCAGCGCCAGCGAGCGCGCCATCTCCAATCTCCATATATCTCTCGCTCCATCTCCATCTATCTCTCGCTCCATCTCCATCTATCTCTCTCTCCATCTCCATCTCCATCTATCTCTCCATCTCCATCTCCATCTATCTCTCCATCTCCATCTCCATCTGTCTCTCCATCTCCATCTCCATCTATCTCTCCATCTCCATCTCCATCTATCTCTCCATCTCCATCTCCATCTATCTCTCCATCTCCATCTCCATCTATCTCTCCATCTCCATCTCCATCTATCTCTCCATCTCCATCTATCTCTCCATCTCCATCTCCATCTATCTCTCTCTCCATCTCCATCTATCTCTCTCTCCATCTCCATCTATCTCTCTCTCCATCTCTATCTATCTATCTCTCCATCTCTATCTATCTATCTCTCCATCTCTATCTATCTATCTCTTTATCTACAGGAGTGTGTCACAGGTGGTCACTTACAGGAGACCCCCCCCCCCAGCATATCTGTCTCACGCAGCAGCAGTCAACCCCCCTCCCCCACCCACTATCAGCATGTACTTGCCTGTTAGCAGAGAGGGAGAAAGTGTCTAACACAGCAGCAGCCCCACCCACTATTAGCAGTGTCGGGAATATATGTTAATGAGTTGAATAGTGTTGGGCTATGAAACTCTATTATGTAAATTAATGTATTCAGTGTCGTCTGGATTACAAGTGGGCAGTGGGGGGGGGGGGGGGGGGCAGTTAGTGAATTTTCAATGTTTAGTTAGTGCTCCTAACAAAGCAGGCACAGACACACCTGTAAGCAACATCATTTTACTACCCTAACATTGTATTTTCAGATAATACAAGGTTGTTTGTGAGTATGGAAAATAATGCTCTCTGTAAATCATCATTACATTGCTTATGCCATTTTGTGAGGTTACACCTCAGTTCAAAAGAATTAGAAATAATTATACAAAACAATTACATTTATATTTTCCAGGCACTTAGAACTTTTTACTTGAGCAGTTTTTCCTGTCTGGAGGGACAGACCAAACCAGAATAAGCAAATCTTGTTTAGTTAGAACTAGAGTGTCCTTCAAAAGGACACCGCCAGTCACACAGTCCAGAGTTGTACAATTCCAGAACAGCTATAAACGTACTAAACCAATACACACTTTGTAAAATCAATTGATAAAAGATTATAGGCTTTTACACATTAAGATAGATATTAAGATTAGATCTTATATACAGCATTTTAGTCCCAGCTTTATTAATATTTTCCATACATTAAGGATAAAGACTAAATTTAGGAAAGAGATATAAATTTACAAGGAGTTTAAGCTGCCATCTCTTTCTTATAGTGAGGTAAATAAAATGTCACATGCATAGGATACTGAAAATTTGTCCTCGTTAGTATCTGCATTTCAAATTAGCCTTGAGCAACTAAGTAACCCTTAAAAAGGGCATGTCCACCCCCAAAATGTAACCCCTTTCTGTCTCTTGTGTGCTTCCCCCCCTACCTCCAATTCCCCCGGATCCCTCAACTGTGCAGTTATCAGTTATGCTGGGTGGAGCCTGAGTGGTGAAGGAGGCAGCACTTACTTGTCCTGAGTCTGAGTACTCACTGTGGTGGGAAACAGCTGTCCCAGGACTCAATAGGATAAGAGTGTCGGTAAGGAGAGGAGATACAGGAAACTGTCTTGGTAATATAAGAACGGTGAGCAACTACCTGTTTGAAGTCCCCGATTTAAGAAAGCTCTTCCGGGAGGGACGTCGCCATGCATGCATGTACGTACGTGCAGCGTTACTACTTGAGCCGGGAAACTTCCCTTGGAGGGGCGGAGCTAACTATAGACCTAAACACAAGCAAGATGTCAGCAACTTTAAACCTACAAAAGGTAGGCTCTGGAGGGGCTTAGGAAAAAAAAATATGGCAAATATATTTTTAAAGCTGCAGCTTTCAATTAAGCATAACATCATTTTACAGTACACTTATCCTTTAATTGTATTCCTTTTTTTGTGGTGTAGCTTCCCCCCTCCCAACTGTAACTGCATGGTTTATTTGTAAAAAAGTCAGAAGAAACTTACTAACCAGACACTACAGCAAATTAATTTGTTTTAGCGTGGACATACCCTTTAAAAGGACAATATATAAAGCTGTTTCAAAAACTCACAATTGTCTATGATGATACTTCTTTAAAAACAGTCCAAATAAAATATTTTCAGATAAAAAAACAAATCAGTGCACATTTTATTCACTTACAATATGCAAGAGCCATGAATATACTGAAAATATTCTGCATTTGGTAGAATATACCCACTGTGTAGTAAGTCACTGAAAAGATCTATGACCAAGATATAATACACAATTTAAATGTAAAAAGTACTGACCAGCCTTATACTTCGGCCCTCTCCCCCTCCCACCTGGATCCTGTCACAGATTGTACTACACTGAAGATAAGGAGGAGCGGCCAGCCTATGACTCCGCTGCTCCTTATTTTTAGTGTAGTTCAATCTGTGACAGGATCTGGATGGGAGTGGGAGAGGAACGGAGTGTAAGGCTGGTCAGTACTTTTTATTATTGATTTATACAGCGCCAACATCTTCCGTGGCGCTTTATAATTACATAGTCATACATTACATACAGGGTAATACATGTTATAAAAAGTCATATATTACATATACAGGTAATACATAATATAAGTAAACAGAGTGAGGAGTTTCTTACAGCAATACCATGATACAATAGGAGAGAGGACCCTGCCCAAAGAGCTTACAGACTAGAGGATATGGGGTGAGACATAAGGTGACAGGAATTGGTAGGCTGTAAATAGATTGGCAGTGGAGCGTGAAAGGCGGGTTGGATCATATTGGGTAGTAAGGGGGTAATGTTTAGGCCAGGTTATATTCTTGCCTAAAGAGGTGAGTGACGGACAGACTGAGGAAGGGAGTTCCAGAGCAGAGGGGCAGCTCGAGTAAAGTCCTGAATGCGGGCATGGGAAGAGGTGACCAGAATGGATGAGAGGAGGGTATCATTTGCAGAGAGGAGGTTGCGCCTGGGACAGTATCGCTGGATCAGCTCTGAGATATATGGAGGGGCTGTGTTGGATAGTGCTTTATAGGATAAGGTAAGCAGTTTGAACTGGATCCTTTGCGTGATGAGCAACCAGTGGAGGGACTGGCAGAGAGGAGAGGCATTAGAGAAGCGAGAAGAGAATTGAATGAGCCGGGCAGCAGAGTTGAGAATGGATTAAAGCGGTGGCAGGGGGTTGTTTGGTAAACCACACAGGAGTGTTGCAGTAGTCTAGCCGGGATATGATTAGGGCATGGACTAGGATTTTTGTAGCTTCCTTCGAGAGGAAGGGTCGAATGTGGGAGATGTTTGAGTTGGATCCGTTTTGAGTTGGCAAGCGAATTGACATGAGGTTTGAAGGAAAGATCGGAATCTAGCGTTATTCCCAGGCAGCGGACATAAGGAGATAGGTGTGTTGTTAATATTAATAGTAAGGCTAGGGAGGGGAACAGATCGTGAGGGTGGGAAAAGGACAAGTTCAGTCTTGTCCATGTTTAGTTTGAGGAAGCGGGAGGACATGAAGGCAGAGATGGCACTAAGGCAGTCGGGGACCTTGGATGTCAGTGTAGGGAGATCTGGGGCAGAGATATAAATTTGGGTATCGTCCGCATACAGGTGATACTGGAACCCAAATGAACTAATGAGTTGTCCAAGGCCATGGGTGTAGATGGAGAAAAGAAGAGGACCAAGTATCGAGCCTTGCGGGACCCCCACAGGGAGGGGGCGAGGAGTGCAGCTAGTTTCAGAGTGAAAAACACTAAAGGTCCTATCAGAGAGATAAGAGGATAGCCAAGAAAGTGCAGTGTCCTGCATACCTAAGGAGGCCAGGATCTGAAGAAAAAATAAGCAGTATTTTTTCTTCCCAATAACCTTAATTTGCCAATTCAGCATTGTGTCTGTGTATAAATAAATGCAACCAAAATACTGACTTCCTGTTTGCAGGGCCTCTAGTAGGGACAGTTATGGTTTTGCCCATGACCCAGTGCCTGGGTTGATTCAGTTGCTCAGTAGATATCGGAGCATGTTTGACCCATCCAACAGCCAGTACATCAGTAGAAATTACTGTTAGGAACATTCCAAGGATGTGGTGCATCCTGGGAAGAGGAAGGACCGTTAAAACCGGAAATGGCAGCTCACTAATGTCAGCAGGGAACAGCAAAGGTATGAAATCAACTGATTTTTCAAAATGGGAGACAATATGTAGAATAACTAAGTATGTATTACACAAACTAACAATTACTGATAATTTTCACTGAATTTTCACTGAACTGTCCCTTTAACCCTTTATATTCTGGAAAACAGTTTCATTTGTAAATGGAAAATAGAGAGGGAGGGTTGGTGAGGTTCAGTGGCGAGAATTGTTATTACATTCACTCAGTGACTGTAATAAGGATTCTCCCGACTGCACCATTGAACCAGTATAGAAGCCTTATGTATTATATAGATTATTACACTGTAGGTAGCGTATTATCCTTTATATACAACTAGACATTAAGCCCACTACAATAACGGGCGCTAGAAGCAGAGTGCCCCCCCGTCTGTCCCAAATCCAGGGCCCCCCCCCGTCTGTCCCAAATCCAGGGGGCCCCCCGTCTGTCCCAAGCAACCTTACCTGCAGTCTGTTTAATTGCTGTTCTCCTTCCGTGTGTTTCCTCTAGTGGCGAGTCAATAGGAACTGCAGACACTCTCCCTCTAGTGGTGAGTCCATATTAAATGCAGACTCACCCTCTAGTGGTGAGTCCATAGGAACTGCAGATGCAGTGACTCTCCCTCTAGTGGTGAGTCCATAGGAACTGCAGTGACACACACACACACACACACGGACGCACACTTAGGGTTTTATTATCTATGATTACCATTGCACAGTTTTGCCAATATCCATGACTTTGAATTCCAAAATAAGAGGACAGGTAAGAAATGTGCGTATGCAGAGAGGTTTTGGCCACTCCCACTTTTCCAGAACCACACCCATTTTGATGTAACACCCATTTTAAAGACCACTAATGCCGTTTTACACTGTTACGCCAACTATACTGGCTAATGAAGTAGATGGATAAACTGTGTACCTAGTGTAAAGTGAATGCCCCCCTTAAAACTGGTAAATTGACAGTTATCTGCCCCCAAATTTATTAACTGCATTACTAACCAGATATTTAAATATAATTATTATTCCCGTTCTGGCAGAGTGAGCTAGCCCCTCCAGTCAAGACTGACAAATTACATCACAGTCAATGATTGAATGCTGTTTCTCCTGCTGCCTCCTGCACATGCTCAAGCTTATAAACGCTGAGAAGAGGGATAAGGCATAAAGAAATGGAACATATTAAATATCTGGTTAGAAATGCATATAATAAACTGGTAAAAATAGCAGTTGGGGTTGTTGGCAGATAACCAACTATTCACCAATTTTTTGTTTTAAAGAGTGGACATGCCTTTTAAAGGGCAACTATTCTGAGAAAAATCTTAATGTCTTAATCTATAAGTGCTACTTACATATAGGTGTGTATGTTGCAGCATGCCTTTAATCCAGTACTTGTTTGGTTCAGGTTCCCCCTCCCTCTTTTAATCAATGAATCCCATCTGACCAGACTTACAACGTCAAGCATGCTCAGTAATTATTATGAGACAGCACTGGGAAAGGGAATTTCCCACATATATATTGTCAAAACTGCCCAAAGCACATAGTCACCATTCCAGCTACAGCAAAACTAACAGTGTATAGTAATATGGCAACTGATTAACATCTGACATGTAAGATATTAAAGAATATCTAAAGAAAAAGGGGACAGATAAAAAAAAAAAAACTGTGCCAGGCATTTTACCCAGTGTCAGTTTGTCTAACACACTGGTTAAATGCTTGGCATACAGACATTAGTAAAAATGCTTAGTACACTGGCGACTGGTAAAATGCTTGGCACACAGAAAGATAAAAATGGTTTAGAAACGGATACTGGTAAACAGTTAGGCACACACACTGATAAAATGCTTGGCACACAGACAATGGTAAAAATGCTTAGTAAATGGACTACTGGCAAAAGGGAATGGCACAAAGACTGGTAAAATGCTTGCCACAGACACTGATAAATTGGGTGGAAAACCCGATACTCTTAAATGGTTGGGACAGACATTAGTAACTAGCAAAATGGTTGGCACAGACATTGGTAAAATATTTTAAAAATTGGCAGTGATAAAATGGCACTTGATGCACAATGCCAACCATTTACAACTGCCCATTTGGTTTTCAAACCATTTTTATTTTACCAAGATGGCACACAGACATTGGTTAAAATGTTTGGCAAATGGGCAGTTGTAAATGGTTGGCATTGTCTGTCTTGATGCAAGACAATGACAACTATTTACAACTCCCAGCATTTATCTACAAACACTCTGCAGTCAGGGAATACTGGGAGTTGTAGTTTCCAAGTAATAGAAAATCAATACGCGATATACAATAATTTTATTGAGGTTCTAATGCCACTCTGTAAATATGCTTGTGAAGGTTCTCATTCACTCTGTAAAATAAAGTCCCAGCCTGAGCTGGGAGATCACCAGTTGCTTGAAAACTACAACTCCCAGATTCCCCTACAATTTAAAACTGCTGACAGGGAATGCTGGGAGTTGTAGTTTCCAAAAACACTAGTTCTATCCCTGTCTGCCATATAATTGTAGTGTGTGTGGTTTTATGTAACACTACTAAGAACATTAATAAACAATTAAAAATTTAAAGTAGTGTTGAATCTGTCACTGACACTGGCTCACTGCACAAACAACCCCTTCCCCCTCTCCTCCCACTCTCCTGACCACCCGCCCAGACCTCATCAGGCTGAAGTTGACAGCAGCTTACCTCCCTTAAAAGTAACTTAAATATATGAGGATAGTCAGTCAGACACTTAAGAACCCCCTTATCTGGCATTGTGGGCACATGACCTGCATGTTCTAAACCTTCAGGCACAGCACAGCCCACCTCATGCTGTGCCCGCCCCACTGCACTTCCTTGAGAAGGGAAACATTTGTAGTGTGAGTTTACAGGACGACTGTAAGGCCAGCAGTTGTCTCAGCACGGTAAGGGGGCGGGGCCACGCATGCGCATTACCTTTTAAACATTTTTTTTAAAAACAGACTTTTCACCCTATTTTTTGGAAATCCTGCCGGATCCTGGATTTAGCCAAAAAGAGGACAAATCTGGGGAAAAAAAACGTCTGGAATCCCTAAATGATGGTCATGGAGCTCCACAGTGATTTTTACTGCTCATATATAACACAGTAAGGGTTACAGTATCCCTTTCACAAAGTGTTATATTTGCTCCATAACAATTTATTGAACCTGGAGTATTATGACCTCCCACATATTGCTTTATTGTAACCTGAAAGAGATTGCATTGAGTTTTTAGGAGCAACTAATTAGGTTGGGGTATTAACACTATTACACATAGGAAAGGTCTATATGTATGTGTGTAATTATCACTATTTATGGTAATTAAAATCACCATAACAAATAACACTATACAAAGTATAGTACTACTACTACCTACTACTGAATTACAAAACAAATGATATACAATTAATAAAGTATACTTACTTTACTTGACACCCCTAAGCTTGAATGAAAAACTTAAAATGGTAGGTATCACCACACCTCTAGGATTTCTACATGGGTCTCCATGAAGACACTAAAAGGAAGTGCAATTTTACCAACATCCAAATAAGGTTCTGATTTTACACTGTTAGCAAATCAAACAATTCTCTTGGGCATTGTACATGACAAGACTGGAAGGAAGTCCCTGTATTACACCCAATTATGTGCTGTTTGTAAAACATGTGACAGTCTTAGCCAAAATTATTCAGACTCTCATATTTACTACCCCCTTCCCTCTCCATAGAAAGAAATAAGACAACTCAGTTTCTGTTTGCTAGACAGGAAGTGATGTCTGTATATGATAAAATGACTTGTCTCTGAAACTACCCAGCATTCTTAGAGAAATGCCAATTTCCCCCCAAATAATATATATACAACTTGAGGCTGTGAGGTACCATCTGTTATAAGAAGGCTGTATTTAATTTTATACTCTATGGGGATCTTTTAGCTCCACTAAGAACATCTCTCCCTAAGCCATATAGCCAATCACTAGCCTGTGCTGTCCTAATCCTATAGTAGTAGTAATTGTGGAACTTGCTGTGGTAAATACGGATTAGTATAAACATAGCATGTTTATCTGGGTCCTGTGTGGGGTTTCAGGTTGACCAATGGTGCTTTTTGGTTTAAACTGCACATTCTGACAGAATTGCCGGGGTCTATTCTCAGACCGGAAGGTTTATCCTACTTACATTCCAAGGATTATAGCCGTCAGATTGGTGGTTGGATGTGTGCCTCCTACTGCCTGAAGTGACCTGAATAATCCTTCCCTAAACCAATAGTGTAATAGCTATGAATGTAAGGGAAGGGCAAATGAATCACTTGCATATTCAAACCCTTGGGTAGGAATCGCTAAAGCATGACCATGGGCTTTTAATGTCTGTAAGTCATTAAAATGGCTTTATTCCAGGATGTATGAAAACTAAATTTTCTGGCATTCTGTGCAGCCAGCGAATGCTGGGAGTTGTAAAGTTCAACACCCGTGCTCTATATAATTACACTGTATTGCATCTTAATACATTCATTAGCCAATGGACATAAAGAAGACACTTACTGCTAACAGAGAATGCTGGGATTTGTAGTTTTCAAACATGTGAACGTCACAAGTTCAACACTCCTGCTCTATACCATTAGGATGAATTACATCTAGATATATGCCCTTAGCTACAGGTAATAAATGAGATACTTTGCATGTCCCCACCCATTTCTTTGGAAGTGAGAAATATGTGTTTATATGTTACATTATTCGGGCAATGCTATTATAATAACACAAGTCTGTGAGGTACCTTCTGTTATAAGAAGGCTCTACTTCATTTTATACTCTGTGGGGAGCTTTTAGCTCCTTTAAAAACATCTTTCCTTAATCTTTATAGCTACTGTAATCACTATACTGTGCTGTCCTAACCCCATAGTGATTGTAGATCTGGAACCTGCTGTGGTAACTAAAAGTATGAACCTAGCATGTTAATCTGGATCCTGTATAGGGTCTCAGGTTGTTCAATGGTACCGTTTAGTTAGAATTGCGCATTGTGGCAGAACTGCCTGAGACTGCCTAGCAGGTCAAATAGATAAGGGAGGGTATGTGTGTGTTTGCTCATGTTATGTGGTGGGATTGCCTGGGTCCTTTTTAGGACTTTCAGACTTATACCATTTGAGTCTCCCCCTGGATACCCCCTGATATTGAGGTGATTGTTCAAACTTCCTGCTTCCAGAAGGTTGAGTGACATCACCTTACCTCTGCTAGCCCCTCTGCCCTGGGGGAGAAGCATGCTCAGTTGAGACTTAAAGTTGGAGAAATCAGGAAGTACCTGGGGGGAAAATTGGCAGTTGAGATGGGGAGCCTATTAATGCAGAAAGGCTGGTCACATGACTTCAAGCTGGTCACTTGGCTGAAAACAGGAAGCATTCAAGCAGGAAGTAATATTGCTGAGCCTTTCCAGAAATAACTTCTCACAAATTTTATCTAGAGATGTGATTTCAGTTTGATTTTGAAGGTGTGATGGAAGGTTTTTTTTTTGTTTTTTTTTTAATAAAAGTCTTACTAGTTTGGAAGAATTGGAGACCACAGTTACCCTTTAACAGCTATGGCCATAATGGAGAGGCAGACAGATCCCAAAACACTTGCATGTTTGTGCACTTTGTGTTGGGATCACTGAAAGCATGACCCCAAGCTTTCAATAAAAATAATAAATTAAAATGATGCTGTTTAGGTTGAACTGCACATTGTGGCAGGATTACCTGGCTAAACATACACACATAATTTTCACTGCGCATCAACTGGATATATATATATATATATATATATATCCAGGTCATGCTATACACGTTGTATTCAATTAGATCAACTGGACAAGTCCAGTTGATCTAATTGAATACAACAGATATAGCATGACCTGGATGAATGAGAACCTTCACAAGCATATTTCAAATAATTTTGGGTAGAAAACCCTCAAACTTGTACGGCAATATGAAAAAGACAACAAGGAAATTGGCAGACTACAGAAACCACCTGCGATTTAACCTACGATGCAGACAACAAAGGCTAGTACCCATGCAGCATACGTCTGGATTCCACAGTTAAAGGCATCAGAGCCAAACATTTCAAGTCCAGTTGATCTAATTGAATACAACAGAAATAGTCTACTTTCCAAGTGAACTATTCCTTTAAATATATTTTTTAGGTTACTTGGACAATGTGTGGCGTAAAAACACACTGAAAACAGTTTTAAACAGGCTTTATTTACCCTAAATAAATGCCTTATACTTGTTATGTCAAATATTAAATAAAGTTCAGGATGTTTACCAAACACTATATTCTTAAAAGGTCCCCAACCGCCGATATATTTCTTTAATAAATTGTTTAGTTCGCTACTTACAGACCCTTCTCTCCTGTGGCGTCTCTGATCCGGCACCCTGCTTAGTGGAAGTTGCAAGCAGGGGCCAGACCTGCAGCCGCATCTGTGATTGGCTGAGGGGTAGCCATTCACAGACGCGGCTGCTGTTAATGGAGATGCCGCTGGAGAGAAGGGTCTGAAAGTTGCGATCTGAAAATTGTTTTGAAGAAATATTGCGGCGGGTTCTCTTCACTTACCTGGACTTTGAACATGCACTGCAGGAGAACTATAAGGAGCAGAGATGTAAGATAGTTTTTAGTTTTGGGGTGGACATGCCCTTTAATACAACTGAAGTTTTCCATCTAAGCTCACTAATTTAGTTTACAGGAAATGCATAAAGTTGTATCTTGGCAACAAAGCATTTAACATTTACCTGACAGGTGCTCAATTCATACAATAGAAACATTTCCTCCCCACCTCATACATTCTAGCAGCAAAAAATGTGTCCATTTTTCTTGACAATAAATAGATGGGTCACCAATATAATTAGTTGTAGGCAAGACAACTTCAAATGTTGTGATTTATGTGCCAAACAATTCAAACTTGAATGCCTTCAAGTTCGAGGAGTTTTAAAACTATGCTGCACAGTTCCACAGTAAATTTAAATAACGGTATTGTGCTATTTTTGGACCTTACTATGAATATTGCACAACCTTTTGATGTCTGGATTCTGCTGCACAGAAATACTTGGCAGAATTATTTTGTGATGCCCTGTTTGTCCAGCCAAACACCTCATGGTTTAGAATTAACAACAACAACAGAGCAGGCAAACACTACTCATGCATGAATGGTGGCTAGCATTCCATTTACTCATTTAGTGCAAACCTCCTGATCTAATACTGCGGTGAAAAGGAAATGCTTATGTGCAAAAGCATTCTAAAATAGTAACAAGGATTTAATCAATTAATCCTGATTTTCTAGTATTGTGAGCAAAAGGATTACAAGAATTATTAAATAAGCTTGGCTCAACAATCACAACAAAACAAATGTTTTTTAATTTTATGAAATCATTCAAATGCTATCTCTGAATGCAAAAATCTCAGAACAACATGTATATGCTATAAATTCTGCAGTTTGGTCATAGAACAAACTTCAATTTTAGAGGTAGGCAGCCTTGCAAGTCATCCTTAAAATAGCCTAATGGCTGTTAAATTACTTACTCTGACAAGCTCTAAACACACAATCATATTTGCTCTATTACAAGAACAAATTCTAATTATCTCCCCCTCTTTCGCTGCCAAGTCTTCACTTCTGTGTTCTTAGCCTACCAGGAAAAATACTCAGTATTATTCAATAAAAGTTCTTATCGTTTATAATGTATTAACCAGTGTACCTAGTATTAGATTCCAGGTACACTGGTTATCTGGGTTTAGGGGTTTGTCCAGGCCAGCTGTTGTGAGCCCTTCCTCTACTGCTAGAGCTAGCAAGATATTTTCTGGTATAAAGATGGGTAAAGAGTCAAGGGAGAAAAATATTACTACCAAATAATTATTATAATATTATCAAAGCACTAGAACCCAGGGTAAGGAACTAAGTCCTCACTAATAATTTCCCTAACTCCTGCAATACTTAAAGTCTACTTCAGCACTCCGCTTCGTCTCTCCTCTCTTCAACTGTAAGTGAAAGTCTGCAGTGCAGCCAATGGAAAGACACGCCTCCTCGCAAAGTGTGCCGCATAGCGAACTGTAACTTACAGGGTAAGAGAAGAGGAACTGATCACAGAAGGAGACTGAGTAAGTATTGCGAGAGTTAGCAATCCAGGGTGAGGCGATTTAGGTCTTCATCCTGGGTAATCCAAATAAAACAAAATGTCCTTTGCACTCTACCCAATAATGGGTGCAGACTCCTAGGTATCCAACCCTCACTGGAATACAGGTATCAAATGAACAACAGATTGAGGGTTGCACAAGAATTAATTTCAAACTTTTATTGGTGGCCACACATCAGAACATGTTTCGGGGGTAAACGTGCCCCCTTCCCCTAAAAAGTTTGGAACAGATGGATATATTTATTTGATCTTCAATACTATGTAACTATTAAAGAAATAAAAGTACTTTTTAAAGGTAGGATAGCTGGACATGAAATATTTTTTGCATATAAAATTTGTATTTTATATGCAAAAAATATTTGTATTTCAAAATGACGATTGCGTGTAAGGGTGCTTAACATTTCAGCATCAATCAAGCTCATTAGTATCAAACTCTGCTGTTATGTATAGTCTTGCTGTAGCTGGAATGGTGATATTTGGTACGTGAACTGCATGGTGGGAAAATTCCCTCTCCCAATAATGCCTCATAGGGATTACTGAGCATTGCCCACAGAGATAGTCTAGCAGGGGTCTGGGGTAGTGAGCTTGAGCAAAATAAATACTGGATTGAATTCATGCAGCAACACCACCACATCAGAGTAAGTGCTGCTTACTTGTACTCATTTATAGATTGAAATGACTTAATTTTTTCAATGCCAGTCATGGAAATTGGGAGGTATGTTACTGGCTCTTTATTTTTTGGAGCTGGCTCCTAAATAATTGGATGATTAACCAGCTCTGTGGTACGTAACTAAACCCAGGAGTGAGGACCTACCAGTTTAAGTCTCACCCTGGACACTTTCAATGTTGAGAAGACAAGGGGAGCCGGGAAGGCAAGTAACTAAATACCTTATATTAAACACAGTATTCGGCTGAGGCCACTGTCACACAGCAATAAGCATTTTACAAGTATTCCTGTCCAATTGCGTTGCCATCTGCACAATTTTGACATGCAGTTCTCTGAAATTGTCGGGCGACCGTTAGCACATGATAAAAGACGGCATTGTGGCCTAGCCGAACTGGCATTTGGGAAAGACTGTAAATTTTGCTCGGTCACAGTAGACTCCCTATAGAGGGGAGTCAGCCGCGGTCTGTGTATAGGGAGAACGCTCGGGTCTGTGTGTATCCTGATCTTTAAAAAATGACAGACAGATCTTGTCATGTGTGTAGTCAGGTTTAGGCTTTATACATTTTGGACCAAATATTCCTCCCATATATGTTTACCAATCATTACTGATTAGCAGTCAGTCTGTCAGGATAAGCCATGGATAATTCAAAACAACAATTTAAAATATGGTGGCAAGAAGTAGTCATGTTTTTTCATGGCTACAGATGCTAAAACAATTGGGGAAAAAATAATCAGGGAGATTCAATAAAAAGGTCTTATCGTTTAAAATGGTGCTAATTTTGCCCCAACCAAATCAGGTCTTATTTAACATTTGAAAGCTAACATCTGATTGGTTGGGGCAAAATTAGCACCATTTTAAAAGATAAGACCTTTTATTGAATAACCCTGAAAATTTCCTAAATAATAAAATTAAAAAAAAAAATGGTTGCAATTTAAAACCAATGTATTTGTCATAGAATGAAAGATGCAAGTGAGGTTGGACTGCACTATAAAGTGATTCTGTTATTTGTGTTGCCCAAACTTGTTTAGTGAATGGTGATTTTTAGGTTTGTGCCAGAATTTAAGATTGGGTAAGCTTCACCAGTACTATTTGTGTGCAAGACAAAAAGGTGCAACAAGCTTGTTACCTATACTTGTAAAAGGAAAACTAAATGTAACATTTTTTTTAATAAACACAGGTTATATATGCCAGAAGTTAAAAAAGCATATAGAGGATAGTTGAAAAAAAAAAAAAACCAAAAACTTAAAATTACTTAATTGTTTATTTATGGTCAATTAAACGTCACATTCTTTAAATTTACTGAAAAACATGCTGCAACACAGAAAATTGTGTCTTGTGATTTCTACAAAAAATGAATTTCTTTGTTCAGTGGATTTAGGGAAATCAGTAGGAAATATGCAGATTTTAAAATTACAAGGATGTTTAAAGAGATTAAATGTTGTTGGAAAAATTAGCAAAAAAGAAGTCAAAGAAAGGTTTATAGATATAGAGTACCAATCCATGCATCTGAGGGACATCATAAAATAAAAATAAGAACATTTTAAGTAAATAATGTACCACCTATTTTATAAAGTATACAATTATTAAAAGTCACAAAGGAGTCCCATGACCATACAGAATAACAACCCCTGGCGGAGGTCATTTCTACATTATAAAACTCGGAGGTGACTTATTAAGTAGGGTGTGCATTATTTCCAATAATACACAAGTTTCCTTTAAGTTGTGTGTAATAGTGTTTTAAGATAATTTTTTACATGATAGTGAATAACGTACACCCCTTTTGGTGTGAGGATAAAGGAGAAGAAAATATATTAAGTCACCAAGGAGACACATGATTATATAAAAGTACTAAAAGACTGCAAGCAGCATTCTTTTATACAGGTCATAGAACAGCAAGGGGACTTAAAACATTCATATTTTATAGTAAAGTGTACATTAGTTCATATAATGCACAAGCTTTAATGAGTTGCGTGATACTGATGACAGACAAGCACCAATTAAAACTGATGATACGGAGAACCATTAATAAGGGCATAATTTACAAGATATTAACTCAATTTCAACAAAAATTCTAAAAACAAATATTCACAGTGGCTTCTCGCATATGGAAATGTGTAAACCAAGCTGCACACATGAATCATTTGGAGTGTGCACTATTGACCATATTTCATGCACTTCAAACCCCCAGGGCTGTAAACTCCGGTGTTAACTGGCTAAATCCAGGAAAGAGATCCAAGAACCATGCATATACAGCTTCCTTACAAAGAATACAGATAAAGCCAGTCAATCTAAAGTCCCATTATATAAACTTTCTTTCAAATGATTATTTAGCCAACCATGGTCCAATCCATGGCCCTCCTGCTGTTGCCATGGGTTGGGGGGAAGGGAATCCAATTAACAGGAGGACCACTAAATTGGAAATGACTGGTTTGTAATCATTGCAAAAAATAACTAAAATGCAAAATTAATTCAAAATATCCAGACAGCAGTAAGGAGTTAATTTAAAGGGACATACATCTTAGCTACTCTAATGGAATGATAGTTTAAGGATAAACTGTTTATATTTCCAGGCCCACATTGGCAGAGAGTACAGCACTGAGGGTCTACATAGGGCGGTCATGGGGATCAGTGTCATGTTTATCAATAAGGAGGGAAAATGGCCAAGCACCGTTCAGCCCACGTGCACAGCAGCCCAATCACTCCATAGTCCCTGACAGCCCCCCCCCCCTCACCTGGTCTCCTGGTTACTGAACTTCTTGGTGACAACTTTCCCCAACTCCAGTCCTAGTCTGTCCGCCACTTTCTGGGAGAGATCCTGGTGGGAGCTCCCGCTAAACAGCACGATATTCGGCATGGCAATGGTGGAGAGAGAACGAGTGCCACACGGCAAGGAGGAACGGGGGGAAATGGAACGTAACCGGTATGTGGCTGGAGCTTCAGTACTCAGTGTGTGACCGGGACTAGTCGGTTCCTTAAGGAGATTCCTTTTTCCCTTCTGCTTGTCTGTAGTTTGGTGTCATGTGGCTGCCGGGGAAGCAGCGGGAGGGGGAGTTACTATGGAAAAGGAAGTGATGCCGCCTGGGAGTGCTAGTGCACAGATAGCCACGCCCCTCTGCCAGGCTCCATCCCCTATTGCCATGTTGCGGTGTTCATGCAGGCGAGTAATGGCGTGTGATGTAGAGGAGTAGGCTGTAACTATGATTTTTGTATGGGGTTTTAAAAAGTTTCTGAACCTTTATTTGGTATTGACTATATAATATATGGGGTTGGCAGGTAAGTGTAAAAATTCAGAGAACACTTCCAGAAAGCCCCCATTGCATTAATAGATTTCCCTTCTATCTGGGAACCCTGCCACCACCATCAAAATACCATGAACTGCTAGTCAATAATGTGGATCCTTGGCAACAAGGATAATGCAACCAAGACAGTAGTGGTAATCAAGATTCCACATCACTGTGCTAGATTATCTCCCCTTGGTTTCAATAGACTAGGAAACCCCACAGTGCATGCACCTCCTCCATCCTGCCCATATTGTGACGCGGTTATCGAGCAAAAGTTGCTTTGGTCCAGTCAACCCCCCCAATTTAAGGATTGGATGGAAAGTCGTGCTGCTTGCAGAATTTGTCTTCCCTTAACTAGTCTGGACACAAGGGGGAGTGGACTGGAACTGCGAGCGCAACTTACTATGTCTATTTTGCAAACTATTGAGAAACTAGGGGTGAGGACCATACAATCAATGCTCACTCACTGATTGGTTTGCAACGGTTGCAAACACCTTTGCAGCCGTTGATCTTGATCCATTTTCTACATAGCTGCTGTGCTTGTGACAGCTAGGTTTGTACTGCTTAAAGGACAACTAAAGTCACAGAACAACACTGAACCAGAAGGTAGAAGACCTTGATATAAAACCAGTAATCTGTGCCTTACCTTTCATTTTGATACAGGCAATAGGAAATTTAACTATATAATATATATGGTTTGCGCTTTACTTCACAGCATTGTAGTATCACACAGTTTGGTCAACGACCATTATGTTATGCACATGCTCAGTCCTTAGCTATGGCAGAAACGTGTTACAGTTGGTCACACCCATTAATATTATCTAGCCAATCCTTTTACTGGACAGATAAAGCAAGGAAGCATGTGACTGAGGTCAGGAGGTGTGGTCTGACACTGCACATAAACACAGATACTTCATCCAGTTCTTAACAGGCTTACATTTACTTTAATACAATTTACTGAAGTGGGATTTTATAGCTTATTGGTGTTTTTAGGGGGGTTGTTTTCAGATTCTGTAGAATAAAAAATTGGGTTTAGTTCTCCTTTAATGGAAACAAGGGAAGAAGTCACACTCCAAGGTGAATAGAGATTTATTCAAAACCAGTCATCAAAACACCATTTCGGGGATACAACCCCCTTCCTCAGGTGATCTGCTTAATACTTTTTGCTTAATAAATTATTTGAAATCAATTAAAAGAGGAACAAAAGTAAATTTTTCTAGATGTTTTTCGATAACAGTGACCTGACCAAAATAATGGGCCAGCTTATCGAACGGGCAAAATATTGGATTGTGTCCTCCAGGCTTTCTTGACGGAACTAAAAAAAGACTTACTAAGGATAAGGCACCAGTGTACTGCCTTATAATTTTTGAAGTGGTAGGATGTACGATTTCATGCATTAGCCTCCATTTTCAATTTAATTTAAATGACAATGCATGCAATGTGCACCCAAAATCATGATCACATGTCTTGTCAAAATGCAGCACAGAGAGTGGGGCATGGACACTGCGATTACCATGTAAATCAGATGCAATCCCAAATAGGGTACACACCATACAATATTTTCGGCCAACCAAACTGATATTACAGTGTAACGGTCAAGTGGGCGATCAGACATGTTGATAAATAACAGCAGATCTTTGCGGTTCTCTAGGGGCCTACAGTTGGTCATAGCCAACTGTAAGCCCCGGCAATATTTGCCGCAACACACAGTGATTCGTCCCAGCTGACCACCCTTTTGTTTACTCAGCGGTACTTTTAGTTTAATGAAATTATTTTTAAAGGAGAACTAAACAAAAAAAAGTTTAAGTTGGAAAGTACTTGCCTCAACATCCTTATCGGCATGGAAGATTCCACTCAGGGGCCTTTTCTATACCTCTTTGAGCTCATTTTAGGTTCTGTTTTTTCCCCAACTCTGAAGCTGACATTTTTCCTTACCTGCCAGTACTTTTACCTTCATTACATTTTCAGCACCTGAGTAATTTCCACTCCCACCTCTTAACCCCTATGATGTAGGAATATATTCATCAATATTCAAATTGGATGTGCAGCTGATTAACCCTTTCCTAGTAGCAGTGTTGTAGTGTGATGTATATAGGTCTGGGTATCTAGTGTGTCCGGATCTGAAATAATGAATGTCTCACCTACTGCTTTCACTCCACCAAATCCGATATATAAACAATAAATTATATAAACAATAAATTGCAGGTGAAACATACAAAGACACATGTCTGAAGCTGTGAATATTGCACGTTTATTATAGAACATACATGCTACAAGTTTCAGACCCACTCAAGCACTTGAGGAAGTACAAGTGGGTCAGAAACCTGTAGCATGCATGTTTTGCAATTAACCTGCACTATTCCCAGTTACAGATCTGTGTCTTTGTATGTTTCACCTGCAATGTATTGTTTAAGTGTTAGAGGGCCATATTTAAAAACTTGTGATACCGTGGGTTTTCGTTACTGTACGACCGTGGCAGTAGTAAACCATGCTGTAAACTACCGTAATGATATTCTACGGGCGGACTTAGATTTGCGTTTGCTATCGTACATTTATAAGATTTCCGATAGCGATCATAAATTAACGATAACCACACCTTTATAAATATGGACCGTAGTGTGAAGGTCTCTAGCTCTCCCTGTCAGCTGCAGCAATATTAGACCCGAGCACATATACAGGCCTATGTATTAAAAGTTCTTATCTTTAAAAATGATGCTAATTTTTATTACATAGGCCTGATAATATCTACACAACAAAAGGTTAATGGTGCAGGCTAATACAGTTTGTATTTAATGCAATGGTAGTTAGCACTGCAACATGTAAATTTAATACGTTTGGATTTAAAAGGCAAATGTAAAATGCATTGCACAGAGCTGTGCTAAGACCATGTTCAATTCAATATGCTGCACCTGCAGCTCTAAACTGTTTTGTTTTTATAATTGTACCTTGTAAAGTGGTCTGTTCAATTCTACTGGGGTTGTCATCTTTCCCTTTAAGACTCAAACTCTTAGGGTGAGGCCACACTACAACGCACAGTGCGCGTTTTCTGTGCGTTAGCGCGTGTTATTTTCGCTTTGCACTCGCGCTTTCGCTATCTTTAAAGCAAACACGCAACCGTTTGCGCGAACAAATGCTACCCGCAAACCGTGAACGGGCATGCAATTGCATGCGCATTGGAAATCGCAGGAACATTTGCGTTCCCGTGATTTCCATGTTAGCGAAAATCGCGAGTGCAAGACGCGGACGCGCGAAAAATGCGCTGGTGTGGCCTAGCCCTTAGGACTACTCCCTCTAGTAAAGTATAGCTATTGGAGTGCATGCGATAACTGTATTGCATGTGCTCTGCTAACGCATGATGTTAGCCAGTAGAGAACCAGCTAGAACAAATTTAACTCCATATATCTGTCCAGCGAGTCTGGGTAAATGAGCCTGACAGTCTCTTGCAGAAATGCTCACAAATATAAAGATAACAAGTTGCTTCCTAAATACATATGAAAAGGGTGAACACCTTCCCCCACTCTGTTTGAGAAGGAAAATATGCTAATAATATTCACTACTATCTCTGATTAGCTGGGAGACACTGAGTTCAACTGTTACATGCAGCTTAGCATAAAGGGAAGTGGGAAACAAACACAAGGTAGCTAGTTAGCATGTGCAGAAGGAGTTTTGGTACCTGGACCACCAGGAAGAGGCAACACTAGAAGCCAGCCGTGACTTCTAGAAATGTTCTATAAATGATTTCCACACTAAGAGGCTGAATTCAGAGGTGAGAAACAAATGGTTTTACTAAGTGACAATTATAGAGTCTGTGGAGCTGCCTTTGTATTTTTAGTTTAGTTCTCATTTAACATAACACTAGCACAATAGAAAACTTTTTAAATTAAGTCAAATCAGGCCACCCCCAATTATGCATCAGAAAGCATTTTTTGCCCAGTGGTTTTTATACTATTTTAGATTGTGGCACACTTGGCAATGGCTGTGAATACCTTATATACTCGAGTATAAACCGAGATTTTCAGGTTAAAAAAATAGCCTGAAAATGGAGTCTTGGTTTATACTCGAAAAATGGATAGAAGAATTCCCATACGTAAGTCTAAATACAGTATGGCTATTAAAGGGCATGTCCACCCCCAAAACTATAATCCCCCCAACTACTGGCCCCATCATGTAGTGTAGTTTAATCCTTACCTCACATCCCAGCTCCATATGGTTCTCCTGTAGTCCCCCCCCAAAGTCCCAAAAACTGCCCACCAGGAGGATAGCAGAGTCCATATAGGACTCTGCCTCCTACCTGGCCTCCGGGAGAAGTTTGGCATGCTTACTGCAGCCCTTCTCCCCCTCCCTCTCCCTCCCTCTCAGGATTCCCTCCCCCTAGCATAAATCCCTTAATATATAGTATTGCCCCTGCCAGCCCAGCCCCAACCGCTATATTAAATGTTAGAAACCTCCCCAAACTTTACTTACCTCTCCTCTTTCCTCCGCCGAAATGAGCTGCCGGCAGCCGCGTCCGTGATTGGCTGCCGCTCAGCCAATCACAGACGCGACTGCCGGTCCCGCCCCTGCTTGCATTTTCTCGCAAGCAGAGGGCGGGAGCGCGGCGGAGGAAAGAGGGGAGGTAAGTAGAGTTTGGGGAGCTTCTAACACATATAATAGCGGTTGGGGCTGGGCTGGCAGGGGGAATCTTATATTAAAAAATTAATTTTAGGGTGGACATACCCTTTAATGGGACTTCTGTCTATTTAAAAGGCAACTAAAGCCTAAAAATAATACAGAAGGAGGATGGTATCTATTGTTGTCTTCTGATTCTGTATTGTTTTGAGGCTTTAGTTGCCCTTTAAATGGACAGCAGAATTTCCATACAGTAATAGCCATACTGGCTATACTGTATGGGAATTCTGCTGTCCATTTAAAGGGCAACTAGAGCCTTAAAACAATACAGAATCAGAAGGCAGTTGTGGTCCTATTTTCTACCCTCAGTTTATACTTGAGTCAATCACTTTTACTCCTTTTTAAAGGTAGAATTATGTGCCTCGGTTTATACTTGAGTATATACGGTATATTATTTGATTAGAGCTAAAATAAATGTTTTGGTCTAAGCAGGAGTATGGAAACAGGAGCTTTCAGAAAAAACTTTTTTAGCATTTTTTGATTTGTTGAAATTGAAAATTCTACTATTAGCATAATAAGTAAAGAGTTTGCCTGAGTTTTTGGCCTTGATTTGTGTTTATCCCCTTATTCTTGACAGAAAAAGTGTGGCTAGGCCACACTCGTCCGCTTTTTGTGCATGTGATTGCGCATGCGATTTTTGGCTAGAATGGAAATCGTGTGAATGCAAAAATGTGCGTGGTTTCTGATGCCTATGCGATTGCGCATCCTTTTGCCTTTTGCGTGCACCATTTTTCACGCAATTGCATGCATTTTCTCATTGAAAATAGCAAAAATGCATGTGTGTGCAATTCTGGTTAGTTGTAGTGTGGCCTCAGGCTGAGTCCAGAAGGGCAAGCCACAGGCCGCAAAACAGTTAAATAGAGGTTAAAAACTTGTATGATAAACTTGCCATGGTTTGTGAACTTTTTTTTATCATTATTAAAGGAGACGTAAAAAGTGAAATCCTTAGGGGAGAAAAAGCAGCATTACAGGTTTTTGAGGTACAATTGTCTTAAAAAATAAACTTAAAAAGGTTTTAAGACAGTACAATAAACAATTTGGTCAGTGTCATCTGCATTAGCGACAAAGGAAGAATTAAATGAATAAATCTTATATCCTTAACCAAAAATTAAACGTGGCAAACTAATTTGCTAAGCAATGTCTTTCTTGTGAGAAAAAATAGTTTCCCTTTAAACTAAAGGATTTATAATCATTTTTTGAAAGGGCCAAATTCTGATTCCCGTTATGTCCCCGCATTCTAAATTTATGACAATGGGATATAAAGGTTACATTCTTTGCATGATAAAAAAACAAGCCTGCTGAAGATTTTAATTTTAATTCAATTTCAGCCCAAAAATGGTGACTTAAAATGTTATTTATTATATGAGGGTTCTGCTACATGTGAATCCAAGTTTCTTGATACTGTTACAGTATATAGGATTTATAGAATTTTTTTCCAATGTATTCCTTTGTAATTTCTTTTTTTTTTTTGTTATTACTATTTTAAACCTGACACTACCAGAAAGAGACAAATATTGAGACCAGGTGCATTTCTAGTAAAAGTAAAGTCATCAAGGATGCAGAACCAGACTTTGATGGGAAGTAATTTCAACTGTTAAACCTTAAGGTTCTTAATCAGGTTTAGCAGGAACATAAATACTACAGAAGGCAGTGTTTACATTTGTTTGTCTGTATATACTGTATACTTTCTCAGATCCCATAAGTATTTTTCTTCTATTTTTATTGCATTTTAATTTCCCATGCAATTAGATTGTTTACACTTCCAGGGTAGACAATCAGTCTTCGCATTCTGTTTAATCATAAAATCTACCTATTAGCCAAACCATTGGAATCTTCAGATATCCTCATGCATGTTTTAAATATGCAATATTCGTTAGAACTGACTGAGAAGCTTTAAAAAATGTTTGCTAAATCCAGAAGTTGTCTTTATGTGACTATGAATAGGGCATTGACATCAATAAATTTGTATTAAAAATGTGTTATTCAAAATATAATGAAATGCCACAGAGTACAGTGAAAATTAAATTAAAATGTTTGCACTGGGTCATTGATCAGCTGCTTAAAGGGCAACTATAGTGAAACAATGACTTTGCCTTATCTTAATCTATGAATTAATACATGTAAGTAGCACATACTCTGAGGATTGTGTGTCACTGGATTCCTTCAATAGAGTAATTGATTGGTTCAGTATTCCTCCTCCCTTTCTTAACCGACAACTCCCTCCATCTGGCTGGGCTATCTATAAGGGCAAGCATGCTCAGTAATCACAATGAGGCAGCATTGGAAGAGGGTATTTCCCATCATGCAATTAACATGATTTGCATGAACACTGTCTCTATTTCAGTTATAGCAAAACTGTACACAGCAAAAGATGGTTCAGATTGGATATCTAAAGATACATCTTTTTTCAATAAAGATGCATAGTAACTCTTTAGTTGCCACCATTCCAGTGGATTATAAAACCATTTAATTTCTGTATAATGAGGTATCCAAGTTGGTTTTTCCTGGCTATGCAGTGCTCTGGGGCAAAAGAAAAACAATTTCCCTGCTCACTCAGAATTAATGTAAATAGCAGGGCTGCATTTATTACAACCTGATTGTATTTACACTGCATTGATTCCAACAGCCTTGATGCATGTTTTCAATATACAACCCCTAACATTCCCTAGCTGCCCTCTGCTGTTTGAAAGTGCTTGTCAGGGAATGGTGGAAGCAGTAGTGCAACTACAGATATACTTGGGTTGCTCACAATTTTGCAGGCTATTTGGCCGAAGTAAAGCAAATTAAAGGGAATGTCGACCCTAAAGCTAAAATTAAACCTCACACTGGCCCCACTCTGTAGTGTTTAAAAATCCTTACCTTGCATCTCTGATCCAAATAAATTTTTTTCAGTGCCTGTGCAAAGTTAAGAAAAGTGAAGAGTAGGAGGTGTGAGCCACCCGGTACCTTCTTCCTGTCTGTCCTCTGAAAGGTTTCTCACATGCTACACATAGTAAAAAGTTTAATTTAGGGGTGGAGATACCATTTAAGGGTATGTTATCAAAAATCTATTATCATTTATCTGTTATATTAACATCTATGTGCGGTTTATGGACTCCTACACAATGACACCATAGGTTAGAAACCCAGGAGTATTATTTTCTGCAATCCAACCAAACAACCATCCATCTACATACAAGTCTATAATCTAAAATACAAAGGCAAGACCTGCTAGTTCAACTGCTGATTAGAAACTGAGCTTCTCTGAGGATTTCATGCCGTTTTATAGTGTCTCAATATCCCCCCCCACCCCAATATCTGATTGGTCTAAAACAAATCTTAAATCTGATTGGATGTTGTATTATTGACCAATCATATGATGGGGTTTTGCCAAGGCGATAGTATAAAACAGCTAGAGGCCTTCAGCAACTGTCAGATGTTTAGTGTCTAACCGATGTCTAAATGTACTGGTTTTGGTGCCTAGTAGTTGCTGTGTGGAGGCTCTTTTTCACTACACCTATTTTTTGTGTATGATGCTCAGAGCCTAAAAAAATGTCATATAATTATTTCAGCATTTAATTGCTAGGTATGAAGCCTGAGTTTTCCTCAGCCTGATACAATGCACTGTACATGCTTTGAACAAAATATTGTTGGTGTAGTTGATCTACATATAACACAATTTCCCCTAAAACAGAGGGCAGTCAGGGAATGGTTGGAGTTGTATTTTGAAAACCTATGGAGAGGTTAATCAGGTAAAACACATGTAGCCAGGTTGAGTCAGAATAATCACAGTATAAAATGCAATTAATTTGCAATAATTCATCCCTCTTAATTGCATTTATTGTCTGTCAGTCTCTGTATAATTCAATGTGTTACCATATAACTTTTATTCATGGCATTTACATGTGTGTGGGGAGAGATGTGAAAAAACTGTTTTTTCTTTGATTACCGAGTTTCACTCGGTATTCCCAATTATAATTGTAATGTGGGACTAGTAGAGACATCTTGGAACTTTCTTTCTGATCTGCTTACTCTTACACATGGTGGCAGCATCTGTACTGATTGTTGTTAGAGGGATAAGGTAATTTCCTAGGGAGGAATGTGGATATGGTAATTCACAGCAGTAGGAAGGTATGACTACATGCCATTCACAGTTCCTCCCTCTAAATTGTTAAAATGTATAAATCCAATATCTACAAAAGGGTGGATGGACTGGAAAAAGAAACACGTTGGAGGATGGGGGGGATTATCATATAATAGTATGAGGTTTTTAAAAGTTTGAATTTGGACACTATAGTTGCCCTTTAAGGCTACTTTAAGTCTAGTGTACATCCAATTCAAATTGCTTTATTGCCTTTATGATGCTGCTTTAAAAAGCCTGTCCTTCTCTCTGGATAACTAAAAGCAATTAGTTCAATAACTTGTCCAAATTATTTTAAGCCCAGCTACTACAGTACTTCATGGTTTGCTTTTTCAGCTAGGTCAGTACTTGCCTGTTATGTGCTGAGTCCGTGCTGCTCTGTGGCTAGCTTTCTTGGGATTTACTCTCCTGATATAACTACTTTAGGGCTAGACCACACTAGCGCGTTTTACATGCGTTTGCGCACAGGTTTTGCGCTCGCGATTTTTGCTAAAATGGAAATCGCGAGAATGAAAATTCCCATGATTTCCGATGCGCATGCAATTGCACGTCTGTTTGCGTTTTGGTAACGCATGCGTTCACCATTTTTGGTGCATTAACGCATGTGTTTCCATAACAGAAAATGGCAAAAACGCACAAGAATCGTGCACACAATCGTGGCCTCAGCCTAACTCACCTCTCACCTGAGCTCAGGACCTTTCCTTGGGTGGAGAACACAATCCCAAATGGCAAGTAAAAAGCAATATTTTCCCAGCTGAAAAAGCAATTTTTTCATATTAACAATATGAATAACTTATAGACTACAGAATAATTGGATTATAACAAAAAAGCAAGCAAATCTGCACAGATTTCCTAATAGAATAAAAATATGTATGTATGTATGGTATACATACATATAGCAAAAATTTTAATTATTTCTTGTATATGTTTAATTATATAGCGCCACTAGAGGACGCAGCGCTGTACAATATAGAATACAAAAAGTCGTGCAAGGGGGACAGTAAATAAGTAAGAGTATCATGAAATGTACAGGTGCTTGAAACATGTAACATGATTTCAAGCACCAGACAGAGGTGGGGGGGTTCGACACCAACTGTCTGCCATGTGCAATGCTGTTTTAACACCTTACTCTTGGCGTTCCTATAACACCTCTTAGCCACTATCCAATCATGCCCTTAACACTTGGCTGTGATATGCTAATTGGGATTTTCCAGGGTACATAATTGCCAAAGATTCTTGTACAAGTCATTCTGAATTGAGAAAGCCAGTCAGATGACTAGCGAAATGTCTTCAAGAACTAAACTTCAAGTCCAGTTGATCTAATTGAATACAATATATAATGAGCTGATGACTTCTCCCAGGTAAATAGTATAGAGGGAGAACAGCAGGGGTCCAAGAACAGCCTTGCGGAACCCCAACATTAAGAGTAACTGGAGAGGATGTTTCTTTATCATCCTGTTCCAGAGGTAGGATCGTAGCCACGATGCCGCTTCATTCTGGATGCCCAAGGAGTGAATAATTTGCATTAAGAGGGAACGATCAACCGTGTCGAAAGCAGAGGAGAGGTCGAGAAGGATGAGAATAGAAAAGTGACCTTTGGCTTTGGCAGCCTGAAGGCTTTGCACAGGGCCGTCTACGTGGAGTTTCTTCTCTAGAAGTTTTTTTTTAAAAAATCTGTCCGCTATGACATTCTTTACTCAGTGAAATATCTGGTTGAAATGCAATTACTTTAAGTAAGTTGTTTTGTGCACTGTCCCAGCTTTCCACCTGCCTGATGTTTCACAGGCCTGCTTTAAAGTAATGCTCCTATATTTTATAATCAATGGGCTACCCACAAGCCTTGTCCATGCCATGCCCCCCAAGGCTGGTATTTTCTGTCTGTTTCCTGTGTGCAGTTCTTGGTTCAACCAACAAAACCGGTGCGCAAGTATGAGAAGTGGAAAAATTTGCAAATTGTAATTGAAGTAAAAAAGTTTAGAAGTTAGGATCTACCAGACTGGAGTTACCTTGACGTGGTTGGAAGGCTTTTCATTCATGTAATCACAGTAATATATACTAAAACCGCTTTGTTTATAATGTGCTTTCAGATTAAAAAGTTGAAAAGGCAATCCCGTATAGCCGAATGACGCTGGCACAAGAGTAACAAAAATAGAGACTTTCTTGAATTTAAAAATGCCTTTTAATCGGATAAGAAGTGCTTTGCCCTTAGCCAAACAAAACAATTTCTCTTTACTCATATCCACACAATCCCATAACCCCAAACAGCTCTTTAAAGTATTCAACTCCTTGCTCTGTTCGCCACCTCCTCTTCCCCCTATCGGCTGATGAAATTGCCTTTCGGCAGAAAAAAACGTAAACATCCAAAATGGTTTTCCTGTACACCCTACCTCCTCCCTACAGCTTCCAACTCCTACGACTATGACTATGTAATTGTAAAGCGGCACGCAAGATGTTGGCGCTATATAAATCCTTATTATTAATAATAATAATAATGTGTGCCCGTGTACAGATAATATGATATTGTGTTGGGCCTAGGAATGGGCGTTGATTATCTTTTCTATGTTTGTATAAATGTTTGACCAGATCAGTAGCACTTCCACAAAATGTAGTTGTAATTTAGCCTAAGGTGTGCTTCCAAAATCCTTCTATTGGCCTGTGTATACCAGGCTTTGTTTGTAGGAAATAATGTGTTATACATGCAATAAACCATTAAAGATTAACACAATACTTCAATATTACCTTTCAAACACCTTTATCTACAGTTCTTAAACATGTTCTATTATTTTTCACTTGTAATTTCAGCACAATGATGTATCACATGGGAAACCGGAGTCTATGGCACTAGGCAATGCTGTGATTTGGGGTCCACTTCCTTTGCTGTATGATTCATCTTCTTATGTTTGTAATAATAATAATAACAACAACAATATTAGAAAATAAAAAAAATATTTTTAACCATGAATTTTACCGAAATACATTTTCTAATCAGTTTTACTATTGTATTTAAGTTTTTGTTTTTACCATTTTTTATAATGTTTTTGCAAACTGCTGAAAAGCAATAGACAACTGAAACATGTAGAATTTAAAGACTTTCTAAATGTGTAACTTATCTCTGTAACCCACCAATGATACACAAAACAATATAATCTAATATTTAACATTGTCTAATTTAAATAACAAATATAAAACTCAAGCAGAAATTAGATGGTATTTGTCTCCACTGAGCCTTTCCATTGCTTTGCTTGGCAAAAATAGCAGGCATTGTAATACGGAAAAAAATTGGACTGAGGAACTGGGTGAATAAAATTGCTACCAAGAAATGTAAGTAATTTAATGTGTATTTATATACTAACTGTTCTATAAAGGACATTTCTACTGCTACTTGTGTTGATTGTAATTTACAAGTGACTTGAGAATATTTTGAGATTTTCTGAATGTGAAAAAAGTCCATATTACAGTATATAAAGTAGTGAAAAATCAACTGCCACGGAAGATGTTGGCGCTATATAAATCTACAATAATAAAAATAATATAAATACATTGTTTTAAATTGCTGTTATTTTGGATTGTGTTTGTCCATGAGATGACATCAATAATTCTACTCATTCATTCTTGTTGGACATATTCCCATGAAGGGGGGGAGGGGAGAGTAGTATAACATCACTTATCTCCCCTAGAACGCTTACCTGTAAAACAGTAAAGCATCCCTTTTTATAAGATCTTTGGTAGTAAGAGAATGACACTGAGCATTTGTCACTGAATACCCATGTGCAGTGAATTGTGCTTATATCACAGTATATACTTGCACATCTCTTCTCCTGGAACATTGTAGCATTGAACAAAACATCATTTGGAGAGCTACTCAGTATATATAGAAGAATAAAAACTTCAAAAAGCTGTCCAGGTTCTTCCCATTGGTCCATTTAAGCATTGCAAAGTCATTTATACACCACAGAAATACAAATATGCAATAAAGCAAACTGGTTATCACTACATATAAAGCCCACAAGGGAGATGTGCATACAGGGTGATATTTTGGAAAGATCATCCATCCAGCATATTTTGGGCAATAAGGTTGTAATACAGAAATAATTTTTCAGCGCAACTGTCCGAGTATGGTCACATTTTTGTCCAAATCAGACTTAATTTAATCAAACCTGTCAGTAAATGTTGTCCAATTGTTCAGCCTTCAAGGGGCTATGTGACTGAGCATGAAGAAATGTCAGCAGCAGAGCAGGTTTTGACCACAGGTCTGTGCTGCTCAATGTTTAAATAAAGCACTTATAATGCATTAACAAGACTAAGGGGGAGATGTAATACTTACCTTCCATGTTCCTCTTCCTTCCAGGTTCACAATGCAATTCTTAAGGGAATGAGGCTGGTAAGGAGAGTGGAATTTAACGCCTTCATTAAAAAAATTTGTATTGTATCTGCTGCCTTTGCTGTTAAAATAAACCTGCGTGTTAGCGTGAGTTCATTTCACACTAACCTAATATTATATTAGGAAGCGTAGGTTTAACATTGTATCCCTGGATATTACATCTTAATGAATTAAAGGAGAACTAAACATATTTTTTTGTGTGAAAGCTTCTCTCCCCAGAATACCTAGACATTCTAAGATTCCTCTCTAGTAATTTGCATTTAATACATGTGAGTAATAGATACTAAGGAGGCTTACATGCTGTTGCCAGTACAACTCACTGCCTATGTTGGCTTCAAAGAGCCAAGCCCCCTGACCCCAGTATTTGCTGTCTCCATGCACAGTTTCCAGCTTTTGTTTTTAGTGAAAGTTTCTAAATGTACCTGCATTATCTACAAAATCCTTCTCTTAACATTTAAATCCCTTCCTCTGCTGCTCCTTTGTATATTTCTTCTATTGTGTCCCCAAATGTCCCTGTCCGAATCCTCCGCTCATCACAAAACCATCTCTTATACAGACCCCCACTCACACTGCCTCCTCCCGCCTTAAACCTTGTCTCCCATCCTCTGGGATTCTATTCCCCTCTCTCTTCATCAAGAAACCCCAATAAACAAGTTTAAAGGGCAAGTCCAGCCCCAAAATGAAAACTTACATACAGGTAAATCACCCCCCAAAACCCTAAACGGTAATAGTTTGAAATGTGAAATATATAAGTCTAACCTGAAATCCTGCACAATGTCCTGTTTCCCCTGTTTCTGCTTCCTGGTTCTTCCAGTTAGTAACTGTCAGTTATAGATTTGACAGTTGACATCACAGCCAATGACTGAATGTTAATCCCTTAGCTGCCTCTTCTGAGCATGCTCAGTACAGACTTAGTACAGGTTTCTAAATTGCTCAGTTTCCTTGAGGCATCCAGAAGCATAGCAGACATACAGTAATGAATTCATAGAACAAACTATGATGTATCAACATATTTTAAAGAGGCCATTCTTTCTAAAAGATGTTTTTATGAGGGTGGAGTTGTCCTTTAAATCTAACCTCTCATCCTATCCCTCTGAGCACAGCAGAGCATAGGACTGTTGACACTGCACCAGTTATTACTATGGAACTTCTAACTTTTCATATGAGTCTGTTACCTACCTAATTAGATTGTAAGCTCTACTGGGTAGGGACTTCTTTCATCATGTTACACGTTTCAAGCACTTGCATATTTATTGATGCACATACTTATTTATATATTTATGTATTTATTGTCCCCCTTGTATAATTGGACATTTGGACTTCTGTGTGTGGGGGTGGCGGGTCTATTCGTGTGTGTATGTGTGCAGTCTTTATAAATATTCCTGTAATTTTATTACTGAACTGGACTCATATTATAGTTGCACAACATCAAATGTTTTATTCCACTTTCATGCCCTCTTAAATGCATAGTACGTGATATGATACCATTTACATACTAGACATTAAGCCTGTTACATTAACGGGCATTTGACATGCTCAATCTCCCAGACGCACACACTGACCAGTAAATATAAAATGTTTCCATGTCCAGCATACACTAACTGGTATATATAAAATGTCCCCATGTCCAGCACATCGACCTGTAAATATAAAATGCCCCCCTGTCCATCACACACTAACTGGTAAATATAAGATACCTTCATACCAGGCCCACACAGACTGGGCTCTGTATTAGACACTATATTATATTCTGCCCCAGTATTTCTTAAAATGTATTTCATTTGTATTGACTATTGATATATTCACCCCATTCTCCATGTCCAAGCCCTTACATGCCTGCATGGCCTTACATTCTCAGTCACCTATACCTTTTATATATCACTTATAACTTTTGCTTTCCAATGGTTGGTGATTGGCCATGTACACTATATCCATATCCTCGACCTCGAGAGGTTTACAACACCCGAAGATGTCCCCAAATGTACTTACCAGCCTTCGTTCCTCCGCAGCCTTCTGCTTAACTTCCGTGCCTTTTCCGTGCACTGAAGTCAAGCAGGAGGGGCTCAACCAGTTTACGCTCCTGTGATTGGCTAAGGCGCGATAACCGTTTAATAATATCTGTATGTGTAAAACAGTACTTACTCACTCCCATTAATGTATAAACCCCTGGCAACAAACGTGAGTACACACCTAGGTGAAAAATGTCCGAACTGTGCCCAAAGTGTCTACATTTTCTGTGGCCACCATTATTTTGCAGCACTGCCCTAAACTGTTGGGCATGGAGTTCCACTTGAGCTTCACAGGTTGCTACTGGAATCCTTTTCCACTCCTCTATGACAGCATCATGGAGCTGGTAGATGTTGGAACATGCGTTCCTTCACCTACCACGTAAGTAGGCCCCACAGATGCTTAATAGGGTTTAGGTTTGGAAACATGCTTGGACAGTCCAGCACCTTTACCCTCAGATTCTTTACCAAGGCAGTGGTCATATTGAGCTGTGTTTTGGGTCGTTATCATCTTGGAATACTACCCTGCTTCCCAGTTTCTGAAGGGCGGGGTGTGACGAATGCAGTACAACTTTCAGTCCAGGGGTGCCCTGAGCAAGCTTACCTCCCTGTGACAAACTTCAAAAACTCTGTCACTTAGATAAATTTAAACCATCAGTAACTGCCACCATGTGTTACTGGTACACAAACCTACCAGGATGCACAGCTGTACAATTGAAGTAAAAATTATGACTGTTAATTCACTACCACATACAGGTAGGAATATAACAGTTTACAACAGAATAAAATATACTGGTAAATGTAGCATCTCAGAGGCATTTCCTCTAATTTGAGCATTCAGAGATTTAGCTTAACAATTTAAATATCATTTAATAATAAGAAATGACAAGAGAACAGTGCAAAAAAACAGTAAAACAAAATGGGAGGAAAAGTAAAAATAATACTTAGGTTCAGTCCTTAATGTTACTGGATGAAGCAGAGGAAATAGATCCATGAAAGATAAGAGTCCAGAGTTATCGTCCCACAAAATAACTCTTAGTCCAAAGTTTAGATGCTGAAAGAGCCTTTCCAGTGTTACAGAGCTTTTCTTATTCCTCTGGATGGGGGTGTAGCAAGTTATCCACAACCAATCACAGAAAAATGTGAACTGAACAAGAGGTGTTGCACAAACCAGGTGGTCTCTGGCACATCCACAGGGTACCTATCCCTGCAACATTCAGAATTTTCATAGGGAAATGCTTCTTAACATGCCAACTTTCAAATCCATATGCAGGGCAGTTAGACAGATTTATAGATGCCAAATTTGATACGGTTTATTAGCCCATAAAACAACCAAAATTCCGTATTTCGACAGGGTAATGCTTTGTAACATGCCAACTTTCAAATCCATATAGGCAGAACTAGGCAAGTTCTGCTTGCGATGGTGTAAAATACTTCACAAATGCTCCTTTGATTTGTTACTATTGGTTATCGAGCAAGTCGGAAAGGAATTACAATCAGTACAAGCCGAAATTGTAACACTGGAGTCTGATAAAAATCCACAGCTGGTGGGGGACACTTCATGTGATTGGCTTTCCAAATTGAAAACACATATTTGTAAATATAAAGAATTGATAGCCTTCAAAAAAAAAAAAAAAAAGTTAGCCACAGTTGAGGCGTATTATAGGGATAAAAAGGTGTACGGTTGGCTGTATGGAAAACCAGCGTATCACCTATTCCATAAAAGATGGTTGAGACCGAGATCCCTCAGAACAATAAAAAGCTCAGATGAGTCCTAACAATCTAACAACGAGGTTCCTAAACCAAACATCCAACTGGAGAAATCATTTGAAAACACCCATACTCAGGAAGTAACTCACCCTTTTTTAGGTGTGGGCACCCAACTCAGGGGACACCAAAGGGGGTCCAGGAGAAGACCCATGTGGAGGGAGAACTATAAATGAAGACCCCCCGACAGAGAAAACAGATGTAATTTGTAATCTCGGCAGACACTGTCTTACCACTGAGGAATATCAGATTTTAAGTATCTCACGTTTGTTCCCACACCAAAATTGAATGTGTTTAAATCAGAGTTGGATTTATATAAGTTTCAATGAAAATTGAAGATGAGGGACTTATTTAAAAAAACAAATTGCAGTATTAACATATTTGTCCCCAAAAGCTGTTATGATCTACCCAATACTTCTATTAATACCTCTATTAAGGTATTCGGCAATATGGTAAGGTTGGACATAGGGGTTATCCAAGCACATGGTCTCCATAGATAAAATCTTAAACCTTTAGAGAAACAAGCTCTTAACTCATTACAGAATGATCAGGAATGGATTATCAGACCAGCTGAAAAGTGGGTGGTATAGTCCTTATGGATCGGGACTATTATTGCACGGAGGCTTTAACTAAACTTAAGGTGTATAGTCCCCTTGACAATGACCCTACAAGCAGGTTTAAACAGATATCGGATGAGAAAATATGGCTGGGCCAACAGCTAGACTGGCTTGATAATAATGAAACAAGATTTTTGATCACTGACAGCCCCAAATGCCCCATTTTACACAGTGCCCAAAATAGACAAGTCTCTTACAGCACCCCCCGGATGACCTATAGTCACATCCCATGGCTCATTATTTAAACCAGTTTCCAAATTCATAGACTATTACCTTTAACTAGCCGTTAAAGGCATGAAATCTTTATTAAAGGGCATCTATAGTGAAATTTATACATTGCTCCAATCCAGCCATAAAAAAGGTTAGTGTATTCTGAGCTCCCCACTCCCCCTCCCCTCTCTGGTCATTCTCACGCGCATTAATCCTCCTACACATGACGCATCACTCTAACCTTTGTAAACAATAACAAAAAAACCTCGGTTTGTAAGCCTGTAGAAAGAAAGTATCTCTGTTCTGGTTGAATTAGGAGACCCGGGTCCTGCCTTATCACTTAAGCCCGATCTCTGTTTGACAGGCAATAAATTGGTGAACGCTTGAGGAGGAGGGGGAATTCTACTTCCCTTTACTTCTGTTGTTAACCCAGTATTTGCCAAGCATTTAAGTGAGCAGGAAGGAGTCATTGGGAGACTTGCTGTAAAACTTGTGTAAGCCTACACACTATAACAGCATGCTGTTAGGGGATTTGATTGATAGCTCAAGCAGGAGTGGTGTATTGAAATCATCACTTCTTTTAACTTATATATCTCAGGACAGAGGAGGAAACTGAAGAAAATAAAGATTCTCTGGGGGTTGGGGGGAATTATAGAACACAGAAAGAAACCAAAAAAAAAAAATAATTTTCCCACTATAGATGCCCTTTAATGGAATTACTAGGATCTTTGGGAAGTACGCATGGGGAATGTACCTTGATGAACTATTTTGGATGAGGTTGGAGCACCCTATTTAAAATCCCTTTATTTTAAGAAACGGGATTGATACGAATTCCAACAGCCTTCTTAAAAGGTGGTGCTTAGGACAAAACTTCAGACAGTTTCAAAATAAATACATAAAATACATAAATTGGCAAGGTTGCCTAGTGTCCCATCTAGCACAGGTGGTTATTCAACAATACACACTGTTACCCATTTTGATGGGGTGTGTGTTAGGAAATAATTAATAAAACATAAGCCTCTTAGGTTAGTGCTGAGTTTATTAGTTATACAATATCATAATACAATTCATGTCACCAATATACGTGTTATAACAATAGATAAATAGTTAAGTTAAAACTGCCACCATGAGATACCTTATATACCTAAACGGGAATTAAAAACAACAACAAAAGTTATATCTTACCATATTAATAGTGAGATACATTAATGAAATAAATAGTATGCAAATTACAGTCCAATTATATATTCTCATTATAAACCATATGTGACTGTACTAAAGTGTCCGAGTGCCAAGGTATGGCCAAGCTATGGCTAATGACAATACACCGATTGCAGTCCAAATCAAAATGCCAAGTCACATATCTTATCTCTCAAATAAGCATATAGTCTGTGATTATGAGTACCTCGGTCCGTAGTGCCTTTTGTACCTGCCGGTTGGATGGCTAACTACCCCTCCATGAATGTAGTATGACTGCGGGGATTCTCTCAGACCTCCTCCGGTAGTAACACTCCTCCGTCCTTGCCGCACTCTTTTACAACTCAGAACGCCACTCCGGTCTCCATACCTTGTGGTCGCTCATCCCCTCCATCTACCTGACACACACCCGGGTCCTCTCTGGTCGCGTACGTACACAGGAACTGGGCAGTATGCCTCCATTTAGCAGGACTCACGGCACTACTCCCGGTCTCCTAGGGCATGTTTAGCTTCAAACCGGACACCAGTATCCCAGTATTTAGAACTTGTTCAATGTACGTTTCACCCCACCCTAATGTACCTTGATGACCTGGGGAATGTACATTAATGACCTGCGATGTTCACAGTGATCCCCCAATGTAAGGGCATAGCAGTGTGTCCGCTAGAGTTCCTTATGGACTTATTGAAGATGTTCCTTTGTAAAAACTACTTACTTCCGATTTGGACAAAAGATATTTCAACAAGTTTCAGGTATGGCTATGGGCACTAATGTTGGGCCATCATTCGCAAACATCTATATAGACATACCCTAAGTTTACAGATCCTGGTAAACAGTGAATCGGGTTTGTTAATTATCTTTGGGGTTTGAACACCCCTATACAATTTACTATGAATTTTCACTCTTCTAGTATAGATTTCCTGGATCTCAGGGTTGCCAAAGAACTAGAGGGATTCCATGCCACCCTTAACTCTAAACCTACAGATCCTAACACCATTCTCCATGCATCTAGCCACCACACAATCCCAGAAGGGGGGGATTTTGTTTTTGCAGTTCCTCAGAGTTTTTTTTTGCAATAACCCAGATAGGGAGGTGTCGGAGAATCAATGCCAATGGTGGAAAAGTTCAAACAGCGGGGATATGCAGTTAATGTCATTTTCCAGAAAGTTGGGTAGGGCGAGACATTCCCAAGATAAAATAATTAGACCTTCCTGGAAAATATCACCAAGGAGCCCATAATATTTAATCTGAACTTTTCTCCGAGCAATGAAAAGATACCGGGTAGATGATAGCTTACCCTTTAAGAATATGCAACCACTGTTTTCCTACCATAGGTGGAAAAAAAACTAAAAAACATATTGGTAAAAACAGATTCCCCATTGGCCCCATTGACATTAACACCAATTGGCTTGGTACAACCAAATTGGGTTGTTTGTGCTGTATGGGGTGCCAAACATGTAGGTATATCATAAAGGGTATAGACTTTTCGCACCTACATAGGTAAAAGAATAAATATCAGACATAGTCTATCATGCAAATATGTCTAGTATAGGCAGTTAAGAGAAAAATACTACAATACCATGGGTCAGAAAGCCCCATGGCACTCAACCACCAATTTCCCAATATATTTAATGCCTATGGTGGGGGGAAAAGGCATTCCTTGACCCACCAAGAGGATGGAGTCTAAACCACACCAGTCCAATGATATGCACTCAAGTTTATTACAAAAAACTATTATGTATACATTACTAACATTCCATAAATGTAACAACATTAAAACCACTGTTAGAAATAAATAAATAGGGCTAGAGTGAAAGTCCTGGTAGCCAGTATGTCTCCAGATGGTAAGTCCCGAAGTAACAAAATAGCACCGTCCAACATAGAATAAAGTTACATAGTAACATAGTAACATAGTAATTAAGGTTGAATAAAGACATTCGTCCATCAAGTCCAACCTATTCCCTTTTTTTTTTAACCCTACCTAACAGTTGATCCAGAGGAAGGCAAAAAAACCCAGCTAAAAAAGGGGGGGAAAAATTCCTTCCTGACTCCAAACGGCAATCGGAAAGTATCCCTGGATCAACCAGATCTATATGCATTAATACCAGTAATTCTCAATATTTTTTAGTTTTAGAAACTTATCCAGGCCTTTTTTAAAGCTATTCAATGAACTTGCCATTACCACATCTGCTGGAAGACAGTTCCACAGTTTCACCGTTCTCACTGTAAAGAAACCTTTCCTAACCTGAAGATGAAACTTCTTTTCTTCCAACCTTAAAAGGATGTCCACGAGTCCTCTGATATGACCTATTATTGAACAATGCACCAGAGAGTTCACTGTATGGGCCATTAATATATTTGTATAAGGTTATCATGTCCCCACGCAACCGCCGCTTCTCCAATGTAAACAGCCCTAACTTGTCTAATCTGCCTGCATATTCAAGCCCCTCCATTCCCCTTATTAATTTAGTTGCCCTTCTCTGAACTGCCTCAATTTCCAAGATGTCCCTTTTGTATATGGGATTCCAAAACTGCACCGCATATTCCAAATGTGGCCTTACCAGTGCCTTGTAAAGAGGGAGAATAATATTTTTCTCTCTTGATTCCATTCCCCTCTTTATACAAGACAATATTTTGCTAGCTCTAGCTGTTGCTACCTGGCATTGTTTGCTACAGCTAAGTCTGTTATCTACCAGAACCCCCAAATCTTTTTCCATTTCAGATGCACTTAACACAGAGTTATTTATGGTGTAGGTGGCACAGGGATTATTAAATCCCAAATGCATCACCTTACATTTATCAACATTGAATCTCATCTGCCATTCTGCCGCCCATTTTGATAATCTATCTAGGTCTGCTTGCAGCACTTGCACATCATTGGAAGTTTCCAAAGCTCTGCATAATTTAGTGTCATCAGCAAACACAGAGACCTTGCTCTCAATGCCCCCTTCTAAGTCATTTATAAACAGATTAAACAGAAGCGGCCCCAGTACAGAACCCTGAGGAACTCCGCTTAGAACTTTAGCCCACATAGATATAACCACCACTCTCTGTTTGCGGTCCAATAACCAGTTCTCTATCCATGAACAAATGTTTTCTTCAAGGCCAACAGTCCTCAGTTTATACATTAGTCGCCTATGTGGCACAGTATCAAAGGCTTTTGCAAAATCCAAATATACCACATCCACAGCTGTGCCTGAATCTAACTTCTTACTCACTTCTTCATAAAAACCAATTAGATTTGTCTGGCATGATCTATTTCTCATAAATCCATGCTGACTACTACTAATAAGATGATCTCTGGAGACAAAGTCAAGGATATGATCCCTTAACAAAGTTTCCATCACCTTCCCTACCACTGATGTTAGGCTTACAGGTCTATAGTTACCAGGCTGTGAACGACTACCTTTTTTGAATATTGGTATTACATTGGCTTTTTTCCAATCCAGCGGCACATCCCCAGACAAAAGCGAATCTGAAAAGATGAGACACAGTGGTCTTGCTAGAACTGAACTAAGCTCTTTTAAAATCCTAGGATGCAATCCATCTGGTCCTGGCGCTTTATTGATATTAACTTTGTCTAATTGATTCCGTACCATATCCTCTGTTATCCAATGTGAAAACTCTTCATTTCCTCCCTGCACATTGTTACAATCCCTACTGTAAGGATTCTCAACAGTAAAAACCGATGTAAAAAAACGGTTTAGCAGATTAGCCTTTTCGGCATCCTCTACAACCACCTCAGCTCCATTATTTAATGGTCCCACATTCTCAGTCCTCATTTTTTTACCATTTATATACTTAAAAAACATCTTGGGGTTGGACTTGCTTTGTTCGGCAATCCGTATTTCATTTTCTATTTTAGCTAGTTTAATTGCTTTCTTGCACTCTTTATTACAACTTTTGAAGTCCCTGTAAGCCTGTTCTGTGCCTACTGCTTTCAAAATTTTAAAAGCCCTTTTCTTTTTTTCCATTTCCCTTTTTACCTGAGCATTAAGCCATGCAGGAGTGGACCTAATTTTTTTACACTTGTTTCCTAAAGGAACCGATTTGGAAATGTTATAGTTTAATATCCCTTTAAAAGTGGTCCACATCTGCTCAGTATCTTTACCTAGAAACAGTTCCCCCCAGTCTATGAGCAGGAGCGATTCCTTTAAAAGCATAAAATTAGCTTTCCTAAAGTTAAAAGTTTTTGTTAAGCCAGTGCACTTTAGTTTTCTGCAACCTATATTAAATGACACTATATCATGGTCACTATTCCCTAAGCTTCCCATTACCTTCATCTCCAAAATGAGCTCTGGGTTATTAGATATCACCAGATCCAACAACGCATTCTTTCTAGTAGGAACTTCTACCATCTGTGAAAGAAAATGCTCATATAGGAAATTTAAGAACTTTATACCTTTTGAGGTGCTGGCAGTTCCATTACTCCAATCTATTTCAGGGTAGTTAAAATCCCCCATAACCAGAACATGCCCCATACCAGCAGCCTTCGCCAACTGCATATGGAGATTCATTTCCACCTCTTCCCCGGCATTTGGCGGCTTATAACACACTCCAACAATTAATTTACCTACCTTCTTGCTTCCTGTACACAGTTCCACCCATAATGTTTCTGCTGCATCGTTTGCTCCCCCATCTATTCCATCTTTTAAATTTGGCTTCAATTCCTGTTTAACATACATACATACTCCTCCTCCTTTCTTATTAACTCGGTCATGTCTAAATAAGGAGTACCCTTCAATATTTACTGTCCAGTCGTGTGAATCATTAAGCCATGATTCTGCTATACCAATTACATCATACCTTTCCTTTAACGCTATTATTTCAAGTTCGCCGGTTTTTCCAGCCAGACTCCTTGCATTTGTAAACATACATTTTAGATTATCAATTGATTTACTTCCATACATGGTCGTACATGCCTCCTTACCCTCTATGCTCCCCCCTCCTCCTTCTCCTCCCTCCGTTGTGTTACTAGCCCCCAGATCCCTAACTTCTCTATCTACCCCTGTGTAGTTAAACGTTCCCTCCCCCCCCATACCTAGTTTAAAATCTCCTCCAACCCCCTAGCCATCTTCTCCCCCAAAACAGTTGCACCATCACCATTGAGGTGCAATCCGTCACTACTAAAGATGCCTGTAGCCAACAGAAAAGTCAGCCCAGTTCTCTAAAAACCCAAACCCCATCTCCTTACACCACTCTCTTAGCCACGCATCACTACCCTGGAGGTCCTTGCTTTTAACTTGGCCCCTAATTCTCGGAAATCATTTTTAAGGACCTCACCTCCACCTCTTATGCGGCCTGGAAGTTTAAATCTGTAATGAACTCACCTGAGACTTCCCCCTCCCCCCCATACCTAGTTTAAAATCTCCTCCAACCCCCTAGCCATCTTCTCCCCCAAAACAGTTGCACCATCACCATTGAGGCAATCCGTCACTACTAAAGATGCCTGTAGCCAACAGAAAGTCAGCCCAGTTCTCTAAAAACCCAAACCCCATCTCCTTACCCCACTCTCTTAGCCACCATCACTACCCTGGAGGTCCTTGCTTTTAACTTGGCCCCTAATTCTCGGAAATCATTTTTAAGGACCTCACCTCCACCTCTTATGCGGCCTGGAAGTTTAAATCTGTAATGAACTCACCGAGAGCTTCCGACATCCAATAGTAACTGATCGTTGCCATATTTGTTACGGGACTAATATCCCTGGTCCAATTCAGACCATCACCGCACTTATATATTATTTGAACAAGGAACATATACAGTGTACTCAATACTTATCTTCAATTATCAACATATTAAACCTACACCACCGAAACACATATAGAAATAATCTTCAAAATACATCTATACATATTGAACCTGCACACCCTGGGTACAATATGCGATGCTTTTTTTTATAGATTGATAGTCCATCCGCATTATATCATCCAGGATAAGACAGTTGCCAATATAAATTGGGTATACGAGGAGTTTCTATATAAAGGGCCCCAAATCCAGCTCTTAGTTTAGACTAAGGGTGAAACAGTTCGCAGATTATAGACCATTGTGATTCTTTGCACAGTAAACATTTTTTTTTACATATCCACCTCTTATATAGATTTCTCACCATCAACTATCTGAAATTTGAGATGTCTCAAATGAGATAATAGCTAGGCATAAAACAGAACGAGATATGGCTAGGGCTAGTGAATGTTCTAGGTTACTAGACTTGAAGTTAACATGTGTATAAGGCCCAACACCTGAACATGCGACACCCAAACAAATGGCCAAATGAATATTACAATAAATAATCCATGCACATCCATCACCCAGGGTGCTAGACTCTCAGTAAACCCTTACCTCTGGGTGGGTAATCAAATAGTCAAGATCAATGTAGAGAGCGCACACCTATAATAGTGCAAAAGTAAAATTTATTCCACCAGATGCATCAGCAACAATGTTTCGGAAGGTATTCCCCCTCCATCAAGTAAACAATCCCAACCCTCAGGGGATATAAATACTCTATAGAGTGACCACCTACTGGAAAGAATAAATAATTAAAAGTTTATAACATCATATTGAACATCACAACCCAGTGGGACAAGTGAGGTAAAAAAGGTAGAAAGAATAAAAATGACTTTAAAATTATTTTCTCATCAGGCAGACCATACATTCAATCTGTGTAACATCCAGGATAAATTCTCTAAGAAAGTGCTAGTGTCCGTAGGGTGATCCACCTTAAAGTGACAGAGACAAACTTGATTTATAAAGTCTTAAAGTACTAGTCTTAATCTTCCATAAAGTGGCGTGTAGTAAAAGAAAAGAAAACTTTTTTTAGTCTGAGGTTAAAAAGGAGCAATTACAAGTTATCTGCATAGTAACCATTCAATAGTTACTAAAGTCAAGCAACAAGTAAGTAAACATTTCTTTTAAAGAAACAAAATGCTGCCCAATTAGGATGGTAGTCCTGGAGGTGGTCCTTAATGGTATAAATAAAGAATTACATTTATAGTGGTTTTTTTCAAACTTAAACTTTGAAACATTTTAAGTATTGAAACTCTTAGGGCATATTTACAAAGGTTCGCTAACTTTTCGTGGCCGTTATTCCCGCCATTTTTGCAAAAATCGCGTTTTCCCGCGATTTATTAATTGCCGGAAAAAGGCCGCGAAAAGTTAAAGAACCGTTAACTTTCCACGATTAGCAGAACAGTTATCCCCCGCTTCTCGGTTTATACTTGAGTATATACGGTACCTGTGTTTAAAAAGCTTTCAATGACCAACAATGTTAAGATGAATTTGTAGTGTTTAAAAAAAAAGTGGGATAAAATATCCAGCTAAATTTATAACCATGAAATCATGCTCGCAGAGGGCATATCACCCTGCCATACTTACATATTGGCAGAGACATTTGGACTTGTGTAATGGGACAGTCTTTATTAATATTATTGTGTTTGTGTGACTTTAGCTACATATATTATGGAAGCACTTGGTTGCCTGTATGGCTGGTTGGAACCCTTGAGATATTTAAATTACTAAAATGATTTATTATAGTTGCAAAACACCAAACATAATTAATATACTTGGCACCCTCTGTAATGTATGGGACATTATAAGACATCATTACTAAAGGTAAAGTCTAAAGTGTAAAGTCTTTATAAATATTATTACTGGAAATTATTATTTGGCTTGTATTTGTATTACTTAACTGGACTGAGCATTTTACTACAGTTGCTCAACACCAACAGGGAGGTTTACGCAGAGCAGTTCCCTGGAATAATAGACACTGCATTTCCACCAGCCAACTTGCGGGATTGCCTTTGAACAGATGAGGAGCCGCGAACCAGACACCCAGACCAATATATAGGACGGTGGCTGTGACCATACTTCTCTGCAAAGCTGCTATTCCACTCACCAGTGAACTGGAAATTGAGCGGACAAGGACGGCTGGACTATCTGACTGAACCACATATGGGTGAGATCATTTTTATTATGTGCATGCATTGCTTATGACTGTGCAGTGTAGTGGGTTGACGCACCCAACTCCCCATACGATCCCCTAGGATTTTTGATTTTCAATATACACACGTTGGCTCACGGAATAGCCAGGAACTTATTAACTTATTAAACAACACTATTTCTCTGCTGTGTCTCTGCTGTGTATTGCTGTGTCTGCAATGGATAAGGCGAAGTTGTCAGAGAAAATAAGCTCTTTGCCATTGTGATGTCCTGCAATAGCGAAATGCAGAAAATAGCGATTGTTTATAAATATGCCCCAGAGAGTGAGATAGTTTGTCGGGGGGCTGGGGGGGGACTAAGCCTAAGCTAAACAAGTTCTGGATTATAGACATGCTGCTTACATGTATTTATTCATAGATTGAAATAAGGCAAAGTAACTTTTTCAGTGTAAAATTCCTTTAAATACAGTAGAAGAGGGAAATATTAACCACAGTTTTATATTAGGAGGGTGAAAAGTATCTGTGATCTCCAACCTTGTCCAGAGCAGCTCTCAGTGCAATATTGCCTTTTTCTAGCAGACCTGTAGGTTGCTGTATTTCTTTTTTGTCAGTTTCAACCTGTGTTTTGTCTTCTTGCAGCAACTTTAGCCTTTCTTGCAACTCTAGCATCATTGCTCCCTGTTCCTCTTCCTTTTGTTGCTGTTTTGATAGAGACTTAAACAAAATATTTTTATTGTATTTCAGTTGCATTTTAAAGCATAGAAAGACAACCTTAAGTAAAAAAAAAAAAGTTCATCTAAAGCTAGGTACGCACACTGCCGATAAAGCCCCGATACTGTTATCCGAACCAGTATATTTACAATAACTAAAGCTAAAATTTAAATTTAAAGAAAGTGTTTGAGAACAACACTATTTCTCTGATGTGTCTCTGCTGTGTATTGCTGTTTAGTATGGACAGTTTTGTTGGGGCCGCGCAATGTGCATCCTGCCGCATGTATGGAATCTTGGAGCAGCCGCCCCAGGGGACCTATGTATGTGTCAGGTGTGAGTGGGTTGCCCATTTGGAATCTGAGGTACAGAGTCTAAGGGGTAAACTTGCAGCATTGCAGGACTTGGCAAACCTGGGGGAAATGCAGGTACTGGCAGGGGCCAGTAAACTGGTGGGTGGAGATGGGGCAGATAAGGTGGAGAAGGAAGATAGATTTGTAAGGGTCACCAGGGGAAGTAGGGGACGGAAGGATAGGGGGGCTTCTTCCCAGCTGGTCGATCCCAACAGATTTGCCATTTTAGGTGAAGATGTGGAGGACGATGGCTCGGAAGCAGCATGTATGGAGCGGGCCTTTCCCTTGAGCACCCAGGGGACGGCCATCTCCAATACAAGGGAGGGAGAACTGGGGGCTAGGAAGGATAGACAGGTGGTAGTGGTAGGGGATTCTATTATTAGAAGGGTAGATAGGGTAATCTGTCGCCAGGACCCTGCATGCCGAACAGTGTGTTGTCTGCCTGGTGCTAGGGTTCGACATGTGGTGGATCGTGTAGACAGATTATTGGGTGGGGCTGGGAGTGACCCGGCGGTCTTGGTTCACATTGGTGCCAATGACAAAGTTAGAGTAATACAAATACAAGCCAAATAATAATTTCCAGTAATAATATTTATAAAGACTTTACACTTTAGACTTTACCTTTAGTAATGATGTCTTATAATGTCCCATACATTACAGAGGGTGCCAAGTATATTAATTATGTTTGGTGTTTTGCAACTATAATAAATCATTTTAGTAATTTAAATATCTCAAGGGTTCCAACCAGCCATACAGGCAACCAAGTGCTTCCATAATATATGTAGCTAAAGTCACACAAACACAATAATATTAATAAAGACTGTCCCATTACACAAGTCCAAATGTCTCTGCCAATATGTAAGTATGGCAGGGTGATATGCCCTCTGCGAGCATGATTTCATGGTTATAAATTTAGCTGGATATTTTATCCCACTTTTTTTTAAACACTACAAATTCATCTTAACATTGTTGGTCATTGAAAGCTTTTTAAACACAGGTACCGTATATACTCAAGTATAAACCGAGAAGCGGGGGATAACTGTTCTGCTAATCGTGGAAAGTTAACGGTTCTTTAACTTTTCGCGGCCTTTTTCCGGCAATTAATAAATCGCGGGAAAACGCGATTTTTGCAAAAATGGCGGGAATAACGGCCACGAAAAGTTAGCGAACCTTTGTAAATATGCCCTAAGAGTTTCAATACTTAAAATGTTTCAAAGCTTATTAAGTTAGAAAAACACACTATAAATGTAATTCTTTATTTATACCATTAAGGACCACCTCCAGGACTACCCATCCTAATTGGGCAGCATTTTGTTTCTTTTAAAAGAAATGTTTACTTACTTGTATGCTTGACTTTAGTAACTATTGAATGGTTACTATGCAGATAACTTGTAATTGCTCCTTTTTAACCTCAGACTAAAAAAAAGTTTTCTTTTCTTTTACTACACGCCACTTTATGGAAGATTAAGACTAGTACTTTAAGACTTTATAAATCCAAGTTTGTCTCTGTCACTTTAAGGTGGATCACCCTACGGACACTAGCACTTTCTTAGAGAATTTATCCTGGATGTTACACAGATTGAATGTATGGTCTGCCTGATGAGAAAATAATTTTAAAGTCATTTTTATTCTTTCTTACCTTTTTTACCTTACCTTGTCCCACTGGGTTGTGATGTTCAATATGATGTTATAAACTGTTAATTATTTATTATTTCCAGTAGGAGTGGTCACTCTATAGAGTATTTATATCCCCTGAGTGGTTGGGATTGTATTACTTGATGGAGGGGGAATACCTTCCGAAACATTGTTGCTGATGCATCTGGTGGAATAAATTTTACTTTTGCACTATTATAGGTGTGCTGCTCTCTACATTTGATCTTGACTATTTGATTACCCACCCAGAGGTAAGGGTTTACTGAGAGTCTAGCACCCTGGGGTGGATGGATGTGCATTGGATTATTTATTGTAATATTCCCATTTGGCCATTTGTTTTGCGTGTCGCATGTTCAGGTGTTGGGCCTTATACACATGTTAACTTCAAGTCTAGTAACCTAGAACATTCACTAGCCCTAGCCATATCTCGTTCTGTTTTATGCCTAGCTATATATCTCATTTGAGACATCTCAAATTTCAGATAGTTGATGGTGAGAAATCTAATATCAGAGGTGGATATGTAAAAAAAAATGTTTACTGTGCAAAGAATCACAATGGATCTATAATCTGCGAACTGTTTCACCCTTAGGTCTAAACTAAGAGCTGGATTTGGGGCCCTTTATATAGAAACTCCTCGTATACCCAATTTATATTGGCAACTGTCTTATCCTGGATGATATTAATGCGGATGGACTATCAATCTATAAAAAAAGCCATCGCTATATTTGTACCCAGGGTGTGCAGGTTCAATATGTATAGATGTATTTTGAAGATTATTTCTATATGTGTTTCTGGTTGGTGTAGGTTTAATATGTTGATAATATGAAGATAAGTATTGAGTACACTGTATATGTTCCTTGTTCAAATAATATATAAGTGCGGTGATGGTCTGAATTGGACCAGGGATATTAGTCCCGTAACAAATATGGCAACGATCAGTTACTATTGGATGTCGGTTGGAATAAATTTAGTTATTAACATATAATATTTAGAAAATAGTTAATATTAATATCCTATTAAAATAAAAAAAATATCTAGTGGCTCAGTGGGAGTTCATTACAGATTTAAACTTCCAGGCCGCATCCTTATGACGCACATCACATGCGGCACTGAGAAAGTCTGCGCACGTGGACAAAACACATCGATCTCCTTGCCTCCCAGTAATGGTGAACTTTTGGTATTGTATCACTGTATATTGATGCAAGGGTTTGATCCACTGTTTTAATGTTTGTATTTGTTAGATTCAATATCCCCGTATATTGTAGAGGTAGGCAGGGATTGATCTTAAGGGGATGTTTCTAATGTTTTGTTGGGATGGGGTTCGGGAATGGGCAATATCTGTTTTCCACATAAGTAGTTAAATAAAAGTGATATATTTGCATATGATTAAGGTGTTAGTGTGCCCAATTAGTTCCCATACTTTGTCTTTTTGGAATATATTATGAGATTTTATGGGGGAGCACCTACGCGGTATATAGGTTAAACCACTAAGTAAATTATTATCCAGTGCCTAACCAACAGTGTATCAATATGCTGTTTGGTTTAAAGCAGACTGGGATACGGTGTTTTTTGAAAATTCTTCTTAATTTCTAGGAGACCCCTGCTATATATGGGAGGACCATGTTCTATCTCCTGTCTTGCTTTTCCCCTTCACTGTTGGTATTCGTGTTATTTTATTTCCTTCTACTTCTTCTGACAAAGACCCAGTCAGATTATCCACAAGTTTTAAGAGCTCCTCTAAGATGTTTAATATCTTTTGCATTTGCCTCTGTGCTCGTTGGAATGTTCTCTGCTCTGTGTTGCAGGGTTCAGATGACACCCAATTTGTGATCTAAAGGGTGGTGGGAGTCAAATATCAAATACTGGTCTGTGTGGGTTGGTTTTCTGTAAACCTCTACTTCCAGTTTACCATTTTCCCTGACTTCTACCAAGCAGTCCAAGAAGGCCAGTTTGTTGTTTTGTACCTCTTCCCTTGTGAATTTAATATTCTGATCTACAGCATTGATGTGATCTGTGAAGGCTTGTACTTCGTTCTGGTGGATTTTAACCCAGGTGTCACCAGAAGGAAGTACAAGCCTTCACAGAACACATCAATTGTCATAAAATACCTCAGTGAATCAGCAATAATGTGTAATCACAAAGTATGGTGCACTGTTTGTTTTTGTTTTACTGCATGGCCATAAATTGTGGCCTTACAAAATGCTAAGCATCCGTGTTGAATTGCTTGATTTCCATGTCTTGAATATTTCATTGCTTAATTTCTGATGTCATCAGATTTATCCACATTGATAGAATTATACAAATGTACTTTTCACACTACCTAGCCCACTTTCAGAAGCTTAAAGAGTATTCTAAATGCTGAGAGGCTCTAGGGCACCAATAAACTATTTTTGTAGAGCCAAGAGCACCATTACCAGGAAGAAGCAGGAAATGAAAATAAAAGAAATGTTATGCTACAGTAACACCCTAATAAGCAGGAAGGCACTGCTTCTCAAGGCTTATGCTGGGTACTTGGCTATGCCATTGCTCAATTTCTAATTTTCAAAGATGTATCACCTTGCACAGAATCATCCATAGTTGGCTGTAGTTTCATGCAGTTTAAGATTTTGGCTGGACCATCAACATCTATATGTATAAAAGTCAAGCAAGCTCATTTACCAAGAGCCGCTGGCAAATCAATATCAGTTAGCAGGACTCTAACTCCATGTTTGCACCAGCTGCGCAGGTTTCACAAAAGACACTGGTCACGTCTAGCTGCAAAACATCCAATAATTCAGCACGACAGACTAAACACTGAAATGGCGGTCGGTCGGTTGGGCCGAATTATTGTATGGTGTGTAAGGTAAGGATTTTTTTAAACTACTACAGTAGCCTGTAGTGGGTTCAATTTTAGTTTTGTGGGTGGACATGCCCTTTAAGACAGAAATAGACCTACTTGTGAGTGAAAACCTTCACAGACATTCTAAAAACACACTGAATTTAGGAATTTGCTTTCAATGGTAACATTTTCATTTAACAATTCAGGGAAATTGATCTTACCTTCTCTGTAGTGTGTTTTTTTCCAAATGTATTTTATTGACCTTGCACTAATCTGTTCTTATGTAACAACCCAAACAGTTATCATGAGAAATTCACTTTTCAACCTTGAGACCAGATGTGAGTAGCAATTTCGTTATTGCCTTCAACAGATAGCAAATGAATGATAGATGCTTTATAACAACTGTTATCCACCGAGAGTAATAATATTATTGTAAATGGAATCTGTAATATTTTTTTAAAGGCTAAGCTACACTGGCACGTTTTCTTAATAGCTAGTGATCGCATGCTTTTCATGCACATTGCCCTCCGTCATAGTGTGGCCTCAGCCTCATTGGCTTGCATTAAAGTAGAAATACTAAACACTAACAGGCCCATGAAATAAAAGTTCTTACCTTTACAAATGATGCTAATTTTGCCACAACCAATTAGATGTTAGCACCGTTTTTAACAATAAGAACCTTTACTAAATCTCGCTGTAAAACAGAATCTTTTTAACTAACCAAGTCTTTATCTATATTTTAAAGGGCATGTCCACCCCCAACCTAAAATTTAACCCACTAATGGCCCCACTGTACAATTTAAAAAAATCCTTACCTTACTTCCCTGTTCTCCTGTAGTGCATTGTCAAAGTCCTTGAAACTGAACGGTAGGAGCTGTCTTCCTGTCCAAAAGGTTGCTGTTTCCTGTCTTGCCTCCGGAAGCGATGGTGGCATGTGCAGGGGAGCCCTTTCTTTTGCTTTTTAAGGTTAATTTTTCGCTTTTTAAAGATCTTTTTTTTTTTTTTAAGGTTCCGATTTTCTTTATTTACCAATAAAGTCAAATGGGGATCTGAAGGACATATTTATAAAGGGGCATTATTTTTGCTTTGCTTTTTTCCCCACCAGCCTTTACTATAATTTTTTAAACTTTCAACTTTTCCTTTCATCAGTTATTAAAAAGGCGAATTTTCATTAAAAAGCGAAAATTATCAAAAAGTAGCACTAATAATGCTGGAAAAGCTCAGCACGTATGATGGTAAATAGGTAATACTCCCTGGCGGGTTTTCAAAGCAATATTAAATTGGTTAATACACATAGAACAACTATCTTTGTTATTTAAAAATAGTCTAACACATTTTTTTCAGCCAAAGATATAAATAGTATGTAAAGTAATGATGTTTAGCGAAAATTCTGGTAAAACTGCAAAAAAATTCAACAAAAGGGTGAAAAGGGGCAAAAATAAAAAAAAGTGTCAAAAATAGCTCTGAAATTACACTAGAGAGCAATCTCTCTTTTCACAGTGATACCACACTTAACGCAATAAATAAAGTGAAAATAGTGCTCTTTGTCATTGCGATGTCCTGCAATAGCGAAAATAGCGATGGTGTATATGTGCATTACAATATCATATTAGGCCTGGTGTACATGGGTGTACCTGGACCAGTAGTTTGTTGGTAGGGATTTAAAGTGGGACTGCTGTTGAATTTGTAGCGCAACCAATTTTGCTGTTCATTAAAGACCCTTCGAACAGCTCACTTTACCGACACTTACGGACCGATGCTATATCAACCATTTTTGGATTTAATTAGTGCGAGGCCCATGCTACCCGGTGTACTCGGGTTAGCATGGGTTTTGCACTAATTTCACACTGGCCGCACCATTTATAAAACTTTTAGGAAATAGTGCGGCGTAGCATATATAGTTAAGTCTATGTTAAGATTTGTGCAACAATTTTGCAATAATCTTAACGCCTTTACTTCTGGGGTGTACAGGGCTGATGCAGAAACAAAAAGCTTATGATTTACCGGACCGGGATCCCACTTTGCTGTACAATGCAGGTAAGACATTTTTTGGTTCTGCCCCGGCCCATTAGAATGATGATTTGGGCCTGAAACTACAGGCGATAATTCCAATCAACCAAAATATTAGTCTTAGGGGACTGCAATGTGTTAACCATTGGTAATACAGGAAAGAGGGATACAGGTAATACAGGATAGAGGGGCATAATCCAGACACCTGGGCTATTTCTGAGCATCTGAAACTGCCGCATGCCTGAGCTTATTATTTGGTCCCATACAACCCGTTTTTATTCAGATTGGGGGGTACTTGTCCTGTATTTCAGGATCCAGCTCACCATATCTGTGTGAGGCTATACTAGCACCATTGATTTATTGAGTGCCTCTGTACACGGATGGACATTGTAGTGGAGAGAATTCTCCCACTCTATACTAAGATTTAGAGGGACTGAGCATAAGTCCATCTTCTACCACTATCTGGTGTATATCTGGAACAAGAGTTCTCTCCTTTTGGACTTTAACTTTTTTGTCACTAGTTTGTAAATTTTAATGTATACCTAATAAAATTTGTACATTTTAATTTTCACTAACCTTGGTTTGCAATAACTGAGAGGGTATCACTGAGGGGGATACTTTTGTGTCCTTTATTATATCTCATTTATCTTTTATCCCCATGTTCACCCTCTTTTAACTTCCTGAATGATAGTGCACCACAATTTATTTATATTTCTATATTCCTTGGTTACCTACAGCCTAAGCTAATGGGGGATTCGGAGGGGAGTGGTGGGGGGGAGTGTAACTGTCCAGCAGGGGTGACCCTGGTGAAAGGTATCCTTGATCCAAACAAGGAGGGGGGTCCTGTCACAGTCTGGTGCAGGGGAGGGTAGGCTTTTTCTGCCATTACAATGCAGGTAGCCTCTTTAAATTAGGGGAAAGGGTAGATTATAATTGATTATGCACCCAATTCTTTAAATTATAAGGATATAAAAAGTTCCCTCAGAGTTCCGTGTCCTGTATTATCCACTATATAATGAACTGACTACTGAATTTTGTGCATTTATTAAGTGACTGTTAATAAATATGTTTCTATCTGTGTTGTTATTGCACTGCTCACTATAAACTTTAGTCCATGATAATTACTATGAATGGCATTTCATATTCAGAAAACATTATCATTGATATAAATGAATGGTACTGCCTGTTCTCGATCTTTAACTTCTTTCTCCTTCCCATTCCCATTGATTCTCTTCTCTCTATCCAAGACTTTGCTGGCTACATTATAAATAAAATAGAGTCCATCCGTATGGAGATTTCTAGTCCTCATAAAAGCTTTTCTTGAATCTTTTAATCCCCTGACCCAGTCAGAAGTCTCTCTTCTGCTTTAGTTCTGTCCGCTAACTACATGTCACCTCGATCCCATGCCCTCTTTCCTACTGAAGCACTGTAATCAGGCAGTCTCCCTTATACTAACTGACATATTCAATGCCTCCTTGTCATCTTTAACCAACACACACAGGTGAAACCCATAATCATAAAAGCCTCCCTTGACCACTATTGACTTGCTAACTGCCGCCCAGTCTCTCTTTTACCGATATCTCTAAGCTTGTCTTCTCCCGTATCACTTATTATGTTCATGCTCATAACCTACTGAACCCCTTGCAGTCAGGGATTCCTCCTGCGCAAAGTTGTCAATGACCTACAGGCTGCCAAAGCCAAAGGTCACTTTTCTATTCTCATCCTTTTCAACCTCCCATCTGCTTTTGGCACAGTAGATGATTCCTTCCTAATGCAAATTATTTACTCCTTGGGCATCCGGAATGAAGAGGCAACCTGGCTACGATCCTACTTCTCTAACAGAAACTAGTTTCTTTAATAATAAAACATTATCTCAGCTTTCTCTTAGTGTAGGGGCAGGGGCAGTTCTAGGGTTGACCTCAGTTCTTGGAACCTGAGTCAAACCTTATAAAAAGGTGCTTCCAATTGTGTTCTACCATGGTGAGGTGGACGTGGCTTCTGGTTGTGAGTGTGAATTCCGTTTATGGTCGCGGCTAAACACTTGGTAAATTTAGCTTTACAAGGGGGGTGGGGGCACAAGTGAGTGAAAGAGATAGATAATCCCAAAGATAGATATGCTGATAGAAAGCAGATAACTGGGAAGCTGGTGGTTAAGGCTGGGTACACACCGAGGGACTATTTGTCCCGACTGAGAGCTCGGCCGGGACAAATGTCTGTCCATCGAGGCAAATTCGGCCACGGCGTTCCCATAGGGAACTGCACCATCGATCGTAATTTTCCGACACGTCCGATCCGGACGAACGAACGATTGAGGTTGGTCGTGGCTGGCCGCCCCACACCAGCTGATATTTTCGGCCGACCGAAAGTGCTGTAAATCGGTCAGTCGGCCAAAAATATCGGCTGGTGTGTACCCAGCCTTACAATCAAACGGACAGTTGAATAACTGCGAAAGAGATAATGGTGGTTAATGGGGAAAGTAAAGAAGAAGAGAATTGTAATAGAAATGCCCCCCACACAGAGAATTATAATATGCAAAAAGTGCCCCCACACATAGAATAGTAAAATAAGTGCCAAGCTGGTTAAGTTTACTTACCTACCTCTGTAATATCCGAGTGTCAAATTGATTTAGATAGCAAATACTGGACTGTTGACACCAGTTATTACTATGGCACTTCTGCCCATTTCTATGTATCTGTATGTTACCTACCTAATTAGATTTATAAGCTCTACGGAGCAGGGAACTCTTTCCTCATGTTTTATGTTTCAAGTACTTGTATATTTCATGAAACACATACTTATTTATATATTTATGTCTTTATTTTTTGTCCCCCTTGTACAGCATTTTGTAATATTCTAATATTGTACAGCAGTGTGTCCCCAAGTGGCGCTATATAAATAAACATATACATACATACTGTACATGTACATTAATATACTGATGTTATAAAACAATATTGAGGATTGTCCCAAAATAATCAGTTTCAACTTTTAGGAAATTTCGTTTTATGTCAACACAGTAAATAGACAAGGAACCTTTGTTCTTTATTTAGCCGTGGAGATAATTACAGTATTTACATAGCTTTGTTAACATTGCAAACCTGAAACTGACCTATGATCACTGTCGCTGTACTGTTCATTACAGATACATCAATCAAGTGAAGTATTCAGCACGCAATTTAGCGAAGGAGAAAATGGCTTGTATTGTATTTTACTTTTGGTACGATGGGAAGAAATGTATCTGAGGAAATGTCCAAATTAACTTGATGTGCTGGATGTGATGTGTATCTCACAGGAACAAAATTCCTAATTCACGGACACCTAAACTTAAATTGTTTTTTTAGTTAAAGAAGTCACACATGTATTGACATTTGCACACCTGTATTCTTTGCTATAAAAGTTTTATTTGTTGTTTTTATATTATTTTATTATAGAAAATACAGGGTTATTCAATAAAAGTTCTTATCGTTTAAAATGGTGCTAATTTTGCTCAAACCAATCAGATGTTAGCTTTCAAATGTTAAATAAGATCTGATTGGTTGGGGCAAAAGTAGCACCATTTTAAATTATAAGAACTTGGAATAACTCTTGTTAGTATACATACTGCACATATTATTGCAAAAAGACTGTTCAATTCATGCAGAGCTGCAGTGCAGGAAATAGAGGTAAAGCTGAACAAACCCATTTAATACCTTTTAGCATGCTTTACCTTGCTTGCGGTAGCTGCGCAGGTATTCTGGTCAGCAAAAGCATTTTGCTAGGTGATATCTCCATATACAGGGAAAATCCAATAGCTACGGTAGATAAAACTGAAAAAAAACTGAAAATAAAACTGGTTGTGATATGTGTTGTTTTCAATAAATTAAGCTTTTCATTTGAAGTGCGACCCTCGGTTTCTTATTTGCCAGATACAGTGGTTCCTAAGGTTGGACTGTTTGAGGTGTCTGCACCCACCTGCTTGGATAGAGTGCACTTTTACTTGTTTGCTCCAGAAAACTGAAACGTTCCTTCCCGGCAGATAACCCACTCTCCTCAAAATATTATTGTTTCAATTTTCCAGTAAAGAATCAGCTAATATATTTATTTTGGGGTCTTTCTATATTCTGGACCAGAGGTGTGCTATATGGAATATATGTATACTTACTTTAGACTTTATAAGTAAGTATATTATTTAGGGTAGTATTTATAGAAATACTACCACAGCCATGTGTGATTTTAGGGATACAACAAGGGTTTAGGAGTATGTGTGGTATAGGAATGGGTTTTGGGTTTTTAGAGAACTGGGCAGACTTTTCTGTTGGCTACATTTGTGTTGTAGGGATGGGATGCATCTCAGTAATGATGGTGCAACTGTTTTGAGGGAGATGGCTAGAGAGTTGAAGGACATTTTAAACTAGGTATTGGGAAGGAGTTCTGTGGATTTCACAGGTTAGATGGCGGATTAAGGGAACAGTGTAAGATAAAGGGGGAGGAGTGGCATAGAGAGGGACATGTATATCAGAATGTGTAAACAAATTAAACAATAATTAGAACTAATTGCTTTAAAAGAAAAGTATGCTAATGTAAATTGGAATCACAGAAACATGGCTAAATCATTCACATGACTGGACAGATAATTTAGATGATTATTCATTTTATAGACATGATAGAGAAAATTATAAAGGTAGATGGAAATGTGTTTATATTACACAAAAAATGAAGCCAAATTTCAATGAGGATATAACTGGGTTTAAAAAATTATAAGGCTGAACAATATTGGTGGTGCTGTGGAACAGTTAACAAGATGGTAGGTAAATTAATTTGTAGTTCTCTGTTCCAAACCACCATATGCTATTAAATAGGAAGAAATTTACCTTCATATGCAGATGGCAAAGGCTGCAAGTTTAGGCATGTTCTATTTATGGGGGAATTAATTACCTATACTCTGACTGGACCAGCAATCTGACAACAAATGTAAACAAATTTGGTCTTCCCTTATGTGGCTTAATTCTCTAGTCAAAACGGAAATTGAAGTAAAGAAAAGGGCATTTCAAATCTTTAAATCAGAGGGGCACAGAACATAGGGATTGTAAGAAAGCAATCAACCATGATAAATAGAAATGGATTTAGAATAGCTAAACAAAGCAAGACCAGCCCTAAAAAGTTTTTGGGGGGCCAACCCCCGATGCACTACTGTAAGCCGAATGTATAAGTTTGACTAATGATCTGCCAGGTCAGATTATTAAACTAACTGAAACGTTCGTCTTATAGTTGTGTGCTGAGAGTTGGCCCCAAATGGCAAAACAGCCCGACCGACTGCCCCTAGACACACCAATACTCGGCAATAATAGCTGTTTTACAGTCGCATATCACAGGTTGCCCTTAAATTCAGTTTTGAAGGCATTTATATCCTATCTTTTCAGACTGAATTTTTTCTGGAGATGAGCCTTTAGGAAGGAACAACTGGATCTAAGAGAAAAAAATCCCACTTTTCAAAGCATTGTTAAGGTCTCTAGAATATGCTCTGCAATTTTAGAATCCTGTTCACGAAAAAGGACATCTTAGAAATGAAAAGATTTCAGAGAAGGGCAACAAAATTAATAAGGGGAATGAGAGGATTATGAAGACAGATTAGACAGGTTAGAGCTGTGTACACTGAAGAAGAGGTGCTTGCATATTCACTTTGTTCATTTTTTGAAAAAAACGTTTCATCTTCAGGTTAGGAAATGTTTCTTTATAGTGGGAACGGTAAAACAGTGGAACTGCCTTCCAGCAGATGCAATAACGACAGATTCATTGGATAGTCTCAGGGGTTGGAAATAACCATTTAGTTCTTGTTGATCCAGGGATTCTTTATGATTGGCATTTGGTGCCAGAAAGTTTTTTTCCTCCTTTATCCTCTGGATGAACTGTTAGGCAGAGCTAAGTGTAGGCTAAATATGTTGGACTAGATGGACAAATGTATTTATTTCACCTCCAATACTATTTTATAAGTAGGTATACTTAAAACGAATAGTTGCTGTGTGATTTGACTTCCACTTTCAGGCTTTAATACATGGCAAAACCCATTTCTTTACTCAAAAGCTGTACCTTAGTTACCTTTAAATCTGAACGGTACTTGTGTTAGGTCAAGTTGTCAGTGTCCGTGTTTATCCTTCGCAATGACATGCAAAAGTGTGGGCACATTTGCTTAAAATGTCTGTTACTGTAAATAACGCATATACTCGAGTATAAACCGACCCGAGTATAAACCGAAACACCCACTAAAAAGGAGTAAAAGTGATTGACTCGAGTATAAACCGAGGGTAGAAATTATGACCACTACTGCCTTCTGATTCTGTATTGTTTTGATTCTTCAGTTGTCCTTGAAATGGACAGCATAATTCCCATACAGTAGTCCCATACAGTAATAGCCAAATTCAGTATGGCTATTACAGTATGGGACTACTGTATGTAAATTCTGCTGTCCATTTAAAGGGCAACTAAAGCCTCAAAACAATACAGAATCAGAAGGCAGCAATAGATAACATTCTCCTTCTGATTCTGTATTGTTTTTCGGCTTTAGTTGCCCTTTAAATGAACATCAGAAGTCCCATACAGTAATAGCCATACTGTATTTGGCTATTACTGTATGGGAATTCTTATGTCCATTTAAAAGGCAATTAAAGCCTCATTCCTTGGCACTCCAGATGTTTGGAAACTACAACTCCCAGCATGCTTTAGTTGCTGGGAGTTATTGTTTCCAAACATCTGCAGTGCAAAGAATAGCCACTGCAGGAATTACTTAACTCTCTCCCCCCTTCTAAATCCCCACAGTTGCCTTCTCCTACCTGCTCCACATGTTCCCCTGCAGGCTGCTCTGGATCCTCTTCTAAGCTCCGGCGGCCGCATGCTCCACTTTCCTCTGCTGGCTGATGTCACTACTCGGCGCCGACCTCAATTCAGTCAGCAGAGGATGCGGATCGTGCGGCCGCCAGAGCAGGTAAGTCTTTGACTCAAGTATAAACAGAGACTCGATTTTCAGGCTATTTTTTTAGCGAATAGAAGATGAACTTAACATCAGAATGCAGAAAGTTATAGATCTTGTGTTTGTGCAAAATTTGAGAATTGTTTTTTTACAATTGTAGAGAGAAAAAACAAAAGGAACACCATGCAAATGTATGGGCGCTTTTATACATTTGAGTTTAGAGGCACTGTAATGTTAATTAGCTTATTAAGTTATGGCTTGTTCACAGTCATCAATACTATAGATATCTACACCTGAGTACCAATCTCTGGATTTCTGCAGGCAGTACATTGCAGTACATGCCCCCAGTGCCATTTGTATTAAATTAGTATGGGTATAAGCTAAATAATATAAGCAATTAGTTTATATTACATCCTGTACCTTCTTTTTATAATATTTTAGACCTTAATGTGAAGTAAATTTCTGTCTCTTGTGCTTCAGCACAATGGTAACCTTCCAACACAGTTATCAGTAAATAATTATTTTCTTGTCCCCTTCTCCTTTTCTTATACCTCCTCCAAGAGATCCTCCCCCCCACATCATGCCATTAACTAATCATTGCTATATCTTTTATTACATAGCAGTTTAGTAAACTTGTAATGAGAAATTATGGTGAAATGTAATCCTACATCAGTATATAATTCATTTTAAATGTAGACGTTCCCTGCTTATAATGTATTGAATATAGTTCATTTACACCACCAATAAAATCTTTATGGCATGCAATAACAATAAAGCTGGGTACACACAGTAACGATAAAGCGGTATTGGGGCTTTACCATTACTGTGTGTAGCGCATTTTCTGAACGGTTGAGAGGCCGACAAACATTCCCATTGGTCTTGCGTTAGTTCGGAAAAGACTGAAAAATTTTCACGGTTGTCTCCCTATAGGGGAGTTGGTCATGGTCATGGGAAACATGCAGTCCTGAACATCCTTCCTATGCTGTGTATAAGGGGAACGCTCAGAACTGTGTGTAATCTGATCTTTGAAAAATGAAAGACAGAATCTTGTAGATCCTGTTTCTCACCTTCTCGATCATGCAAGCCTGCACTTACCAATCAGGCCATGCAAGCTTGCAATAGCTAATAAAATCATACAAGCCTCAACTAAAAAGTTTATGTAAACTTGCAATACAGAAACATCATGTAAGCCTGAACAAAAAAGTAAAATCATAAAATAGTCAATAACACAATATGTTGGGATAACCAACAAGTTAATGAAAGCCAGAAATGTTTTTTGTATTTTATTATTCTGTTTACGCATATTGGTTTGAAAACTCCCTTAGGGCTAGGCCACACTTGCACAATTTTACTGCGTTTGCACATTCGATTTTTTTCTGAATATAGGAATTGCGGCAACGTGCTGAAAATGCACGTTTACGGGTGCAATTCGATTGGGCATCCATTTACGATACGCAATCACATGCGATCGCCATTTTTATGCGCTATCACATGTGATTTTGTATCTCAAAAGGAGAAATCGCATGTGCAAACACAACGGAATTGCGTTGTGGCGCACTGTGGCCGTGCCCTTAGGAAGTATATATTATATTAATATAATCGATTGACCTGGACTTGTTTTAGTAAATGAAGACATTTCATCACTCATCCAAGTTTCTTTTTCAGTTGAACTGAAGACTTACTATTACTTGTTATACGTTGATCTGAATTATTAAAAATCTTCATAGTCAATAAGTGTTACTCTAATGTCAAATTAGTACTTGAGTTGTATCACAGAACTTGGCAAATATATCTAGCAGGACAGTCATTGAATATATTGTTGACTGATTGGCAGCCAGTTTAATTCTAATAGGAAATTCCACTTCCAGTTGATAGTATGTTGTTAATTTGCTTTTTTTTCTCTTTTATGGGGAAAAAAAATCAAAACACAGCATGAAAAAAAAAGTAAATTTATTATATATATATATATATATTTATATATTCTATAGTAAATCATAATACCATTTGGAGTTGAAACATATATCATATATCAGAGCTTAAAAATTATAATTTAAAATATTAAATATTATCTTTATACATTTTGAATCCATTTCCTATGTCCTACATGAATGGAGTAGGCAAAAAAAGTGGAATGATGCAGATGAAGTAGAAAGTTACTAATGCACCTGTAAATAGATTATGGGTTAACCCCATAGTTCATTAGGCTCCTGAAGACTTTTTGAAAAATTAGGATGTACATGTGTGAAATAATGAGCCAGTTTTGTGCCTTGAAAAGTAACACAAAATTAATTTGTTGGGAAGAAGGTCTCAGATAACATTTACATAGGTCTTTACATATGTAAAGTAAACATTTATGTATGGCTTTGCTAAGGTAGTCTATGACATGAATTCTTTAAATTACTTATTTAAAAGCATTTTAAGAGAACGGGTTAGTGTGCTTACAACTGCAGTCATAGTACTTGATTGACGTGCCAAACCTTTAATACTGGGGTCGTTAAACATCTTGGCTGATGTTGTTTCTGCTGCCTTCAGCAAGCAAATGTAATTTAATACCACCTCATCTATTTTAGCTACAATTTCTTGTTGCTGTATTTCAGAGTTCATCACTTTAACTAGTCGCATGCAGGCCTCTGTTAAACAACAGAGAATTTGAAAGCTTGCATTCATGGCTAACAGCATTTCCTCTTGGCCCTTGTCAGCAGAGGCCATTTTCCTGCAGGCACTTCCTAATTCCCTTGATTCTATGGACAAGCGTTGTTTGTACTGAAAAAGCTCAGAGTCATATATTTCAACAGTTACATCTTCCACTTTTTCAATATTTGATCGTATTAGGCAGAGTAACTCATTTGCATCTTTCTGAGCTGCATGAAATCCATCAGGCATTGCATACATTTTTTCTTTTAGTGCATTTATTCTTGCAATTCTTTCAGAAAAATCCATCTCACCTAAATTCATATTAACTTGCCTTGTGCATATATCCTTTTCATATTTACCAGAATCTTTTATGGAAGTTATGGGAGATTCGGGTTCTTTGTTCCCAGACTCTTTTGGCATAGACAATTCACTTACATTTTGCATTTCTGCTGGTATTTGTGTTACATAAACACATGAGAGCTCCTTTGCTTCATTATTGTTTCCATTGTTAGCTTGTTCACATTCGTCATCTTCATCGCAATTATTTCCCCTGTTTTGAAAACAGTAACTAAAAGGTCCCCGACATCTCCAGTTGCTTGCATCTAGTTTCAACAAAGGCAGCGATCTTGATTGTTTCTGTACCTTTTGCATAGAACCAGTAGATGGAGACCTTTTTGTTTCACCAACAGAATTCACAGAACTGTGAGAACAACTTTTGGACATCTTTTTACCTAGTGGGATCTCTTGTTTCTTCTCAGATCTAGAGGGTCCTGTCTCTATGCCATCTAAACACAAACTTATCGAAGAGATTTTCTTCTCTGGCCATTCCATTCCTGAGGATTTCGTTATGACACTGCTGCTTCGTCTCAGTACCCTTCGGTTATGTGGCATTCTTAGGCTTCCACCAATTTCATATGGATGCAAAGGGACTTCTTCTGCACATGCTGAATTTCCTTGATTAAGATGAAGAGAGTCTTGATTTTGAATTGGCACATTGGATTCTGAGAAGATGTTAGATGGTGTAACAGGTTCCCCTTTGGGATGTTTTAAAGTAGTTGCTGGCATGCCACCTCCTCTTCTTCCTTTTGCAGGCTCTGTGAAAGCTACACTAGGGGTAGTAGAAAAGCAGAGATATTTATTAAGCATTTATTGAAATATAATTTATCGTAGGAAACAAAAGATTGTTTGTCTCTATTAAGATGGGTATGATAAGCATCATTTTTGAGGATTTTAGGTTGGAGTAAAAGGTAATCATGTAAACAGACATTTAGCTGTTATGTATTGTCTAAATACTGGTTCACAACTTTTCATGCATTTGATATAGTAGCGCAACTACCACCAGGCACTGTAATATTTGGTACATTTCTGCAAATTGGTTAACGTGACTTTTAGAGTGGATTTAGCAATCACAGCTCTTAGTGGCCATACATTAGGATGATTTTACTTACCTGACCGAGCAATCCCACAATATTAGACCGATCCTGCCAGATCCGCCTTTCCCGTTCTTCTTTGTGACTGACATGCAATCGCAAAATGAACGGGATCAGTCTAATGTGTGGGATCGCTCAGTTGGGTAAGTAAAATTGTCCTAATGTGTGGCCACCTTTAGTCAATCCCCCAGTGTGTCTCTACTGAGAAAAATTAAAAGGCAAAAAGGCATGTTCAACCCCTACACAACCACCCCACAATAAGCACCCCCAAAGGCCCCACATTCTCAATACTTACCTTTATTTCTCCTAAAAAACGTAATCTTACCTTGAAGTCTGCCAGTCCCTCGCTTATGACTTACAATTGGGGGATGGGGGTGAACATGCACTTTAAGAGCATTATACTCAAAGCTTCATGTCATATTTATCTACATTCATTATAACAATGTTTCATTTCAGAAGTAAAATGTGAAATAAAATGGTGGTGGTAATATCTTATTTTATCTAAATATATGCTATATTTTCTGATTCCGAATTTCTAATTAATACTGTTTTGCATTTACTTACAAATTATTTGCAAGGGGCACTTTTAGGTGAAGTTCAATGTCTTTTATTGACCTTCACCTAAGTGGAAGTTGTTTTGGAAAGCCTTCTTCTGCACCTTCACCAGCAGATATTTTCGGCCGGACAACCGATCCACGGCACTATCGCCTGTTCGTCCAGATCGGACGTGTTGGTAAATCACGATCGATTGTGCGGTTCCCTATGGGGCTCGTAGCGAGCGCTTGTTAGGGACAAATAGTCCCCTAGTGTACCCAGCCTAAATCATATCTCTAGATGAAATTTGTGAGAAATTATTGCTAGAAAGGTTCAGCTTTTTACTTTCTGTTTGAACACTTCCTGTTTTCAGCCATAGGAAGAGCTTGTAGTCATGTGACCAGCCTCTGCCTGCATTAATAGGCTCCTCATGTCAACTGTCAATTTTTCCACCAGGTACTTCTTGTTTTCCCCAGCATTAACTTAGCATGCTTCTCCCCTGGTTCAGAGGGGCGGGCAGAGGTTAGGTCAGGTCAGGTCACTCAACCACCTGAAGGCAGGAAATTTGAACATTCACCTCTAACTTGTCTGTATACCACAGTTGCCCTTTAACATTATAGGGACAACTGGCTTCTTAATCTGAAAGGGCAAAAACGGCCATATAATAAACCCACATTGCAGCTTGCAAATGGTTCAGAGATGCAACCCATAAACCTTTTTATGCAACCCAAAAAAACTTTATTTTTTATATTTATAAAATACATTTAATATTACTATCCTATACCTACTACCCTGTGTAGCTAAATGCATTAGCGGTGAGCTATCAAGGATTCAGTTTTGCAGCGGCTGACAGCTCAACACTCGCTTCAGTCTGCACACTGTGACTCTCCCCTATATTTATAGCAATAGAATAGACACGCCTGCTCACTGAGGTGAGGGGTGAGCACTCAGTCTCTGCACGATTCCGTGCTATCATAAATGGTTAAATGAATCTCTCTTTATGTTAAAGTATAAAACCAAGAGATTAACTTAGTCATGTACCTGTAGTTTCTTTAATTTTGGACATACGATGACCTCCATCTCTTAAACTTCCAAACAATGTATCTGTATTCACTGGTGCATTTATAACTGGCATATTCATTCTGTGGCCAACAGTTTCGGTTTGCTGTAATTCTGTAAATGATGTCATGTGATTTGGAAGTAAAGATGATCTCTCATCCGGAGGAATTAAGCCACCACTCTTAAGTGAGGAGTCAGTGATAATATGCTTAACATCACCAGTGCACAAAGGAGACTCCACCGGGGTTGCACATGAACTGCTACCAGTGCTACAACCAGCATCCAATGAAGAACTCTGTGAACTTTGAATAGAAAAATGTCCTTCACTTTGAAAAGAAGAAATGCTCTTGGTTGTATGGTACTCGCAAGCTCGAGTCATGTTCTGTTCAAATTTTGGTACCTGTTCTGTTGAGCCATCTAAAGGTTTTGAGAGATTATGATCTTTGGAAGGAGACATGGAACTAGCATTTTGGATAACATTCATTTCTTCTTTAACATCAATCTCTATTTTTCCAGCCCCAGAAAGTCTTGGCAAAGTTTTAATGAGATGTGTATCTGCTGTTAGTTTATCATTTGCACTTCTGTCAGTGGTATTATACCATCTTTGACTTTGACTATCTTTACGGAAAGCTGTCCTTTCTAGGTTGAATTCTACTAAGTGCTGGCAGTCCTTGGAAGAAGCAGAGTCAAACTTAGGTTTTGATTCATTATCAAAATCTGCTTTTTTGTTTACCTGCTTTTTAACCATAACATTGACATCAAAATGTGGTTTTGCTTCAGCATCTGAAAACTTGGTTTTCTTTTTACAGTACATCAATGAACCAATGTTTGTTTTATTAAAGTAATCAGAAACTGATTTAATCTCCATTGTTTCTGGTTCCATTTCAATGTTGTCTGAATGGATAACCTGCTTTGAAGGCACAGCCTTTATCTGTGGTTCTACTGCTTGCCTAGTCATAATTAAACAGGATGGTGTTTTGATAGGAATACTTCCTGGCTGGTTCTTGGCTACAGAAAAATTGGTTTGTTCTTCCACTAGTGATTGATAATCATCATTAACAGTCAAAACCATGCGTGTTAAATTTTCTGGATGTTTCTGTGCAGCGGCTAATTCTGAACTTTCAGTCATTTCTGAAGAGTTTGTCTCGTTACCAGAATCAGATGAGGACTCAGGACTATATGCTCTTATGATTGTTACACCTGTATACCACAAAAAAGGAGTGTGTTAATAAAAGTTGAACTTTAATATTTTAATTCATACCATTTGCATTTGTTTCAGTTATCATATTAAAAAAAATAACAAAGAAGTGAAAAAATAAGTCCAATAAATATTATGAAGGGTGGTCTGTTAATGATATATGGGAGAAAAAAAAAATGTGATGATTTGAATGAAATGGTATGTTAATGAATAAAAGTTACAATGGTAAAAGAACCTGTGGTGTCATCTCTTTGGCTTTCCTCTGAGATAGCCAAGTCATCCAGAGTCTGAAGATTTGAAACACCTTTATCTTCCAGGACTGTTTTAGATTTTTCATCTGTGTTTGTAGGAACTGCATCAATGAGAGACACCGGAATATCATCATTACATATACTGCCAGTTATTCCACTTTGTTCTTTGTGCAGCATAGACATGTTTTGACAGTCTTCTTCATCTGAACTATCTCGAAATCCAGGTGGGGGAGCAGCAATGGCCATATTCAGAGAATGCAGTAAAAAATCATCTTCATTATCATCCCCTTCTGGCGGAGGAAGTGAAGTCAGATCAATTATGTCATCACTAGATCCAGACATACTAAGAAGATCTGTTCTATTTTCCTCAGCTACTATAGCATCCTCTTCACAACTAGCTTCATCATCATCTTCAACATCATCTGTGGTTTCAGAATAACATATATCACGTAATAAGGGCTCTTCTATGCCTTCTGTGTTTCCAAACATTTTACTGTCTGATATATTTGTATAAACAGCATCAGCAGCATAATTAATGCTTTCAGCATCTGGTGACAAGTCAAAGTCCTTGATGTCATTGGCATTATTTAAGAAAATAACACTTTGTTTCTCTAACATTTCAGGACTCTCATCCAGCAGTCTTTCATAACCAAGTGTCTGAGGATTTATTGCATCCAAGTTGTGATCTCCAAATATAAAAGACACTTTTGCATTTCTGGGAGAGTCTTGTGCTGTGATAGTGTGTTCTAGTCCTGAGATTGAAATGACAGATGGTTGGCTTACACAAAGGCTATTTTCTAGATCTATATGGTCACATTGTTTGGTTAGTTGCTGATCAAGTTCTCCTGAATTAAATGTAGTTTCTATATACAAACTCCGATGGTCGTTGTAACAAAGTGAACTCTCTAGAACATTTGCAGTTCTCTGTTTCAAGTCTGAAAATATTTGTTGAGAATCTTGGTTATCTTGATTCTCTTCAAAACCAAAGATAGTTGACTTTGGTAAGTAATTCCACTCGCAATCATAATTATACTTGGCTCTCATTTCATTTACTAAAAAATAAATAAATAACATAATTAGCTTTATCAAATAATAAAACAATTCCATTTTATGTTAAATGTTGGAAGTTATTCTGTTTTAAATTTCTGTTTCAAAATACTGTTTAAATTTTTTTCATTTTCACAAATTATTGCGTGTAAAAGTACTTGTAATTTGAGTTGAATTAAAAAAAGAAAAACATTTTATTCAAAATAGCATTTCCTATTCCCTCTTAAACCTCATTCCAAATACTCACAGTATAAATTATATTTTGCAGTGGAAATTTTACCCAGTAGCCATATTATTTTTGTCCAACACATGCACAATTACACATTGAAAATGTCATGATTGTCAAGACAAGTAGGGAGTAATCTTAAATGCAAACTATACTGTAGAATGCCTTTGATTCTATGTAGCTCCTTTGGAAATGCTGAGAAAGTCTCTGATGTTATTAGCAATTGCTATACGCCTACTGATTGGCGCTAATGCCAATATAGTATGTTTTAAGCCTGCCTTATTGTTCTGTGATGTACCCAATGGCATCATTATATGATGAAGGCTATTCAAACTATAACTAAATGACTGTGAGCATGGACAGTTAGTTTATTTCATGTTGTTTTAAAATGATTTTATATGTCACATGTGTATATTTAATAAGAACTGTATTTACTAAAATGTTTTAATGCATATTGATAGAAAAAATTTGAAAAAGAACGACACCAAAATTGTTATACTCCATAATCTGAGCAACCCCACCCCCCAAAAAACACCAATGAACTGTAAATTACCACTACAGTAAATAGTTTTAAAGTAAATAATATCCACTGAACAACCTACAACAAGTTCCTTCAGTAATATGGGATTGGGCACATGCAAAGTCAGGAATGCTGGGGAAAAAAACACAAACCCACATCAAAATTAGAGGTGAGATAAATTGTTCTGAGGCTTTAGTTGTCCTTTAATATTTTAAATCACTGTCAGCTTTAATTAATTTTTTTTTGTCTAAAGTACTTTAGTAATTGTTTGGCATTGTTTAAAAATGTAATCTGTTTTTATCCATTTTGGAATGAAGAAATAATGCAACAATCATTGTTTTAGATTTGGAAGGTTTTTCTTTACTATGATAAATGTATTATTGTTACTATTTACAGGATCATTCATTTGTATCTTTTTTAACTGTACAAATACTAAGATATTTATATAAAATGAATACCTGTTTCTTGATTTGTTGTGTTTTTATTGTTAGTCACATTAAATATTGAGCGCCGTGAATCCACCAGCAACCGATAATAACCTGCTGTTAAGCATGCAAGATTCATGGCATCCGATGATTCCATAAGCAAAGTTATAGGCTGAAAAGAATAAAAAATCCTTCATTATTTATATTCTTTATTAAGTGTTAAATATTATCAGTTTATACTTAGGATCTATCAAATTTTCTAATGTACTAACCAATCCTAATTATAATAATAATAATAAAATAATTAGAATAAGGTTAAATGTAATAGGAACCTGTACTACTATATTTCTAATTTAAAAAACTGAAATTCAATGACTGACATGGCATACAGCCATTTTGTTGAGTTTTTTCTCTCTTTAAGCAGAAAGCATTAACAGAGGCACTCACGGGTCTCATCATCAAAAGAAATTTTTTCAACTCTATTAGAGTATATATAAAATATATACATATTTAAATATATATGAGGGCTAGGCCACACTAACGAGTTTTTAGCGAGTTTGTGCACGCGTTTGTGCATGCAATTTTGGTTAACATGGAAATCGCGATTTCCGATGCGCATGCATTTGCGTTTTGTGAGCACCATTTTTTACGCAAACGCATGCGATTTTATAATATTCAATTACAAAAACATGCGCGAATGCACAGAAATCACACAAGCATAACGACCGTTAGCGGTTGCGTGCACGATTTAGTGAGTTGTAGTGGGACCTCAGCCTAAAGAGCCAAAAGTTCAGAGCACACATGGGTCTTCAAAAGTGCACTAATGTGGTATAAATTAAGGAATTTATGGCCCCTCCCATTCTATCCTACAGGACAAATGGATAGGGCACTGGTATAGTATACCCTGTAGTAGGGGAGGTGCAAATATGGATCTCTAGGCCATAGAACTATATTCAAAAAATATCCATAATGCAACACTCTATAAATTGCAAGTAAAAATCCTTTATTTACACTGGGATATCAACATATAAAAGCATTTAAAAACATAGCATGCCCCTTCATCCTATATCCATAATAATAACACGGTCAAAAATAGCAAACAAGTAATCTACCATGGAAGTTTACCTAACTGTATGTCCACCGTCAGTCACATATTTCAGTCCACTCAAGTAATCAGTATCGGGGTCCAACAGAGGAAAATGAACAGCTAGATAGCCACCTTACTAGGCCACATGGATGAGTATATTCTATGTTGTACTAATGTCTTTTTGGAAGTATAAAGTTTACTCAGATACCGTAAGTCTAATTAGATATGTTTACTTACCTTTAATCCCAGGAGTCTGCTACTCTTGTATTATTATGCCCTACACTATACTGTAAAAATTATTGAAGATGTGGGATACAGAGAGTAATTGGACTCATGTGATATGGATGCATCCATTTGTAAAATAATTCAAAAACAATTCACAGGGTTGAAAACATATACATATGTATATATTACTACTTATATATTTACTTTTATTTTGGTGGTGATGGTGATTTTGAGTGGATTATCAATGTTTATTTTATAATTTATATGTATGGTGAAGGGGTTAATTGATCCGTTAGTTACCTATACAACAGTAAGGTCCTTTGACAGATTCAGGATGTGATGACATGAGACTCACGCAGCGTAAAGTACGTGTAGGTAGATACCTTTGATTACATTGGGACCGACGTATGGACGCACTGATGGACTGACTTAACTACGCGACACTACGCTATGCGGCCCAGTAAGATATTTATATCCTACGGACTAATGGGCTATCAGTAGTTGAGGAAGCTCTGCGTACCTTGGAGGAGCGAAACATGTCCTACATGTCCGGCTGCTCTTTCTTTTATGCTAACCCCTTAACTTCCAATTATACCTTGGCTATCTAGCTGTTCATTCTCCTCAGTTGTACCCCGATACTGATTACTTGAGTGGACTGAAATATGTGACTGACGGTGGACATACAATTAGGTAAACTTCCATGGTAGATTACTTGTCTACTATTTTTGACATTGTTATTATTATGGATATAGAAAGAATGGGGATGATATGTTTTTAAATGCTTTTATATGTTGACATTCTATTATACAGGCGGGGTTGTACCATAGGCAGCAAAATTACCAAATATAATCTTAGGTCAAATAAGATTTTTTTGGGGGGGGACTAAAATCAAAGGTATGTTTATTTGTATAAAATTCAATGTAACCTGATATACCAGGGGATTCATTTTAAACACCCCAACACATGACAAAAATTTGCAATCAAAGGTCAATTTACCTGCAATAGCAAATTTGTGGTATATGTGTTGTGGTATCCTTGCAAACTAGTATAAATAGTTTAGATCACACAGTTCTTGAAAACACAGATCTCACAACAAAGACCAAGTATTATTACACTTAAGGATATAAAATGTCCTGTTTCCAATCATTTTGTAGAAAAGAGACAGACATACTGATGTAAAATTTGTGGTCTGGAAGGAGTGACCTTACCCCCAAGGGGAGGCATTCGCACCAAGAAACACAGCCAACGTGAAATTTGGTGGGTCCATAAATTAAATACGTTATCTCCACATGGTTTGGGCAGGGACTTAGAATAACATTTATTTATATAAGTCTCCCATCATGATCAATGTTTTATAAGGGTTCCATTTTGTTTTTTTTAATGTATGTGTAGAAGCTGTAAGCTGATGGTATTAACAGGAAGGGGTGCCCACCTATCTTTCTGGTGCATTCTTGCTTCTCTGTAAAACTCCTGTCCTCTGGAAGTCAAGGGCAAGCTATTGATTAAGAACTAGATACAGTATATGTAGACACAAGGAATAGGACAAAAGGTGCTGAGCAGGGCTTGTTTATTTGTGCAGTAAACACTACATGTTTCAACCTAATGTGGCCTTTCTCAAGTGTATATTTTGTACATGTTTCTGAGCGTTGATTTAGCCCTAAATCTAAAAAAATCAATGTTATTATGCCACTATGTGATAAATAAGAGGTGTAGTCACAACATTGTATTAATTCTTTTTGTTAGTTTGAGAAAGGATACACAAAGTATCTCTTAAACGTCAATACACTTATGACAATGGATGTGGATCGAAAAAATAAATAAAAACATTAATTAGAAACTATTCACCTGAGTCCTTGTGTGATTTAATTTATTATTAGTTTACAGTAATTAAACATTTGACTAGGTTGAGTGCCATGCAGGTCAATACCATATATATATATATATATATATATATATATATATATATATATATACATGCGCTGACTTCGCGAACAAGGGAGGACCAACGCTCATTTTGGAGAATGGCAAGTTTAAAGTGAAGTACATAAAGATTCTTAATAAATGCTCTAGGGAAATAATGACTCTTAATATAGAATATTTGACTAAGGAGTTGGCCATAATTGCTAATGATTTACAGAAAGTTGATGTGGAACTTTCTTATGCATTGTCACCAGAGGAATAAACTTATTTGAATGAGGATTTAGAAAATAAGTTACTTATCACAAACTGGGTGAGAATGGGAAGTGCAAAAATTTGCCAGGGATAGTAATAGTAATTGATGTTGAAAAAAGACATAAGTCCATCAAGTCCAACCTATTCACCCACCTTTTTTTATCCTATTTTTTTAACCCTACCTAACAGTTGATCCAGAGGAAGGCAAAAACCTCAGCTAAAAATGGGGGAAAATTCCTTCCTGACTCCAAACGGCAAACAGAATAGCATTGACTATGAGGGAGGCAATGCTTATAATTGGTTACACCCACAGTATGGACGGAACGTGCTTACTCATTCACATGCATAATCTGCTGATACCATTAGGGACAGCAGAACTTTCTTTGATAACAACTCTACTTTTTTATCTCAAGGTGGAGATTAATGCCCAGAAGAGGCGTGGGCAAACACCTAGGCCACAGAGGGTGACATGTGCGGGGGTCTGACAACAATAAAGGAAGTAGCAGTAATCAATCTATCCAAGGTACCATTAACACAGATTGAATTAATACTAAAGAGGCTCTTGTCCAAGTGAAAAATTGGACAGTTTTCAACTTATATATATTTATTAAAGGGCATGTTCACCCTTGAAATCATCTTTATATAAGGGTAAGTAGCAGCTGCCCATCCCCAACCGCCGTAATATATCTTTTAAAATATGAGGAAGTTGCAAGCAGGGGCTGGTCCGCCATCTGCGTCTGTGATTGGCTAAGACGCGGCCAATCACAGAGACTCGGCTGACATCATCAAAGGCGCAGCGGGAGAGAAAGGCTCTGTAAGTAACGATGAAAGCATTTTTTTTAGAAATATTATGGTGGTTGGGGGATGGGCAGCTGTCTTCATGTGTATGCAGGAGGTACATTCATTAAAGAACACACATTCATACATCCTGTGATGAAGGAAACATTTAATCTTTGTGATTCCTATACACATGAGACCAAGTTTGCTGTATTCTGTGTTATATGCCCATGTAACTTTTTGAATATTAGGGAGACAACACAAGCTGTGAAAGAATTACCCAACACAGGTCAAGTGTTAGATGTAGGAATTACCAGTAGATGCAAATTTTGCAGCACAAGGGTATCACGAGAAAAAAACTATGGTTCATGATATTTGAGTCTGTTTTTATAAAAAAAAAAAGTGCCTTTGTATCTCCTATAACATATTTGGGGGTAAGGGCATTTATAAATAAAGTGAAATGTAAAGTGACCTTAGAATTAAGTGATCAGATTGGGGGATGATATCACTATAACTTGTCTTCTGAAGAAAGTAAAACTCTGATATCATTAAATGAATGCACTGATATTCCTATTTTGCTCTCTGATAAGGGGGACACTTTAGTTATATTAGATACTAAATACTATTATAACAAAATAATGAACCAGTTATCAGATAGAGATGTGTAGGAATGTATTGCAAGCGATCCCACATGGTTTATTAAAAGGATATTAGACAACCTTGTTGATGGTGAGTTTTGGGTGCACATCATTACTCATGATGTTAAAAGGTATTTAATGGTTGCACATCCCATCACCCCTGTTCTGTATACCCTGCCCAAGGTACACAAATCTCTGTCCAGCCTCCTGGTAGACCCATTGTGGCAGGGATGGGTTCCATCTTTTGCCCGATGGCTACCATGCTGGACAGGGTTTTTGCACTTTTAGTACAGGGTATGCAATTATACTTGAGGAAGATTTCTTGAATAAAATTAGAAATGTACAAGTAGAAAATTAGGATACCATTATTTGGCCACTTTGGACATATCATCGTTATATACATATAGGGATGCCATACTAACTTTTAGGAGTATGTTGGTCCGGAGGAGCGAACATAATCAGGATGAAATAAAAAAGTTTAATTTAATGCCTTGAGATCATTTTAACTAAAAGTTATTCACATTTAATGAAAAGTTTTTATCTTCAGCGACGAGGTACTGCTATGGGATACAATGTCCCCCGACCTATGCCAATACCTTCATGGCACGGCTTGAGGAAACATTCATGTACATTAGAGCATCCTCACACTTTCACAAAGATGGCTGCCACCTTGATACCTGTGTACTTTACCCTTAGTACCATAAACTGAAGGAACAAGTAAAGAAAACAGTTTATATAGGTGGATTATAATATGCTAATACTAATATGGTGGGGTGACATACAAGGTGACGGACAGAAACCAACTTCTGTCGTACAACAGTTTCCATTCTAAGGCCTTACCGATGTGTCAGCTCACCAGGGTACATGGGATAACGTCTGAAGCTGTTGTGAATGACAGATGAAAGAGATGCAGACCAAATTAAAACAAAGAGGTTATTCAGAGAGATTGTTGGTTAGGGCCCAAAATTTAGGAGAAAAATCAGTATGGGCTAATTTGCAGGAGAGTAAAAAAAAAAGGCAACAATAAATGTATACCGTTTGTAATTAGTTATTCCATTGGAAGTGAAGCCATAGGACATATATTGGGAAAAAATTGGTATATGTCACACCGAGCTTATCCTGATATTTGTGAATTTATGGAGCCGCCACTATTATCATATTATAGAGGATGCACTTGGTCAGATCTGTGTATAGAAGGTACAGATTCACATGGTTCACAGGTTCAAATTTTTTGTCTATGAAATGCAAGGGGATGTATCCCTGTTTACATTACATACAGTGCAAATTGGTTCATAAAGGTGGGCCCTTTATATATTTGGGCATGCAACAATCTTTTACCTTGCGGAACTACTTGTGACAGTATATATGCAGTCTATGCATTGTGAAGTCTGAAACTTATTGTATATTGGGGAGACCACCCAATCAGTAAAATCGAGGATATTGATCAAGCATTAGTGATGTTGATATTTAATACATGATTCCATTTCCCTCTAGGGGGGGAGCCAAGGGAGACAAAGGTAGTTTGCTGGATACATTGCTTGAATATGTTGTATCCAGCAGGCCTTAATAGAGATACAATATACACCTGAAATCTGCCTATATGATAAAAGGTCCAAGCTGTATATGTATTTTTATTATACATATTTCAGTTTGGACAGGGCTATCCAATCTGTGATGGCTGAAGGGGATGTTGTAATTTCCTTTGTGATTTTGTTGCATGTTACATAATAAATATATTGTATATTTGTATTTATACATATGGATAGGAGCTGCCATACTCTTTCTTTGCAATTTAGACATTTTGCTTTAATGGGGAACTGTGGCCCAAAAATGACTTTAGGCAAGTTGATAGGAGTTGCTCTCCTGAGAATTTTTGCAATTTATTTTCATTGTTTTTTTTGCATAGTTTTGAAGATATTTACATTTTTGTGTGTTATATGGCAGCAGCATCACCAGGTCCCCTGCACTTCCTGCTTCCTGCTCTGAAACCATGTCAGTGGATGACAGTCAATCTGCCCTGTGTCTCCTCCTCCCCTTGCAGCCCCCTCCTCTTGTAAGCCTCCTGGTCCCTCCCACTCATAGACCCTCCATTTGCAGACCCCCTTGGCCCCTTATCTTACAGCCCCATGTGGCCACACCCACTTATGGGTTCCTTAGCCCCACCCACTCACGGGTGCCATTGCCCCACCTACTCAGGGTGCTGTGGCCTTGCCCACTCGCAGGTACTTTGGGACACTCAGACACACTCCCTACAGAAATCTGAGCTGTTTTCACATAGAAAAAGGCTGTTTTCACATAGAGGGAGAGTAGGGCTGTAGATTCCCTTACCTTCTCTGTGGGGATCTTCACACAGCAGGGAGGGGGAGGGACTTCCTGTCTCCTGACCTGTCACTGAAGTCTGAGGTTGTGCTCACAATTGGCGAGGTAGAGGAGCAGCCTTAGGAATGTCACATGTCAGCCTCCCACTCATTAACTTTATGGTCAGTAATTTCTTTATATCTTGGACTGTGGAGTTCTAAGAAAGGTGGTTAATGGCTTGTTTTAAAGGTAAGAAACGGGCCTTTCATTTAAACTCAACTTGTTCAGAGACCACAGTTCTCCTTTAATATTGATATAATCCACCACTTCCATTGACTACAATGGGACACAACCGTAAAATACTATCCTTATAATCATTGTGCTACAATGTAGTAGCGTGTATAAATTATAAATAAACATAGCAACATAGCTCCAACAAATAGACAATACTCACCTTTACATCCAAAACATGAAGCTCGACTCTCACAGTTACATCCTCTTCTGTGAACATCTCAATTCGATTTACATGGCTAAAGTCAGCAAGTAGGGCAACAAGGTTGGTTTTTGCATTTATCACATGGCTGATTCCATACCGTGGGCCCACAAGCAGTGTTACATCTGAATGTTTTTCTCCTTGCTGTAAACGTAAAGTACAAAAGCTCAAATCAGTTATTTATACCCAATCAGGCTGACTGCCTATTATAAAGGAGTGTTCTGGGCAAAAATAATAGAAGTAGCCTCTAAAATCTATAAATGATCGTAGATAATTCCTGATCTCTTGCTATGGTATGGTATGGGTTAGTTTCCCAGGGAAAAATACTAACTTTCTGAGTAATCCTGAGTAATATAACATTGAGGACTCCTGCTCCATCATTTAAGCAGACTGATGGGTGAATTCAGGTTAAAGCTATGTTGTCTAATTGATTCCACCTGTTAGGCCCACCTGTTTTATAGGAGAAATTAAAAAGAAAATCATTTTGAGGTGTGCAGAAACCTGTACTAATTCTAAACTGACTTGAACTGGACTTTTTTGGAACAATATAGCTAAAGCCATTTGGAGTGGCATTTTAATATGTCATACACTAATGTACTGATGCAAAAAAAAGGGCATATGTTTGCCTCTGCTAGTAATCTGCAGCAACCAATCATTTGTTATCTAACTGCAATAACAAAGTAAAAAGCTTATATCAGATTGGTTGCTGAATGTTAATAGCACAAGCAAAGTTTGCACCCCTTAATGTATCATACCCTAAGCCAGGGTTTCTCAAAGGGTCTGCTGGAGCACGCTGGTGTGCCTCAGAATTTTGGTAGTGGAAATATTTTCACCAGTATAACCTACATTTTTGTTATTTTTTACATAAAGTATAATTTATGATAAAATTTCAACAATCAACACAGTCAATGTAGCGCAACATTACACTACATTGATTAGAATACAATATACACTGTAAAGTGCATGAAATATGGGTAACATTAAGAACACAGGTTTGCTTGAGAAAAAATTTGCATTGCCAAATGCACCACAATCTGAAAAAGTTTGAGAACCACTGCCCTAAGCTGGTCATGGAGAGTTCGTATCACTTAGGATAAGATACTTTAGCCCCAGATAAACAGCAGATATTGAATAGGGTTCCTTATTTCCCACCGACCTTTTCAAACAATAAGACCAGCAGTATTTAGTGCAAAAACAGCAAAATTTGCTAAATTATCTGGCAAGGAAATGTGCAAAAATTCACACAATGTCACAGATTAAAGGGCGTGTCCACCCCTTTTTAAAAATTTGCTGTAGTGTAGGGCTCCCTCACCCACCCCAACCTCTATAGTACTATGTAAAAAAACTCCCCCGATCACTACTTACTTTGCCTCTTTCCCCCGACGTTCTGTCACAGCCCTCTGCTTGCATGACACTGAGAGGCAGCCAATCACGGACGCGGCTTCTGGCAGAACAGAACGCCGGGGGGAAACAGGCAAAGTAAGTAGTGATCGGGAGAGTTTTATTACAAAGAACTATAGTGGTTGGGGTTGGGTGAGGGAACCCTACACTACAGAAAAGGGGTTTGGAGCTAGGGGGAGGGAGAGGAAAACGGGAGGGAGAGGGAGGGTGGGAGGGCTGCACTGCGCATGGCAAACTTCTCCAGGAGGAGAAACAGGAGGCAGAGACCTATATGGACACAGATAGGCTCCTGCTGTTCACTTTTTAGGACTTTGGAGGGACATTGCAGGGCAGTCATTTGGAGCAGGGATATAAGGTAAGGATTTTACTACACTACACAGTGGGGCCAGTAGTGGGTTAAAATGTAGATTTGGGGGCGGGCATGCCCTTTTAACTGGTATAAACACATGCAAACCTGTTGCAAATCATTTCACAGCATTTGCACCAATGTTTTCTATAACAAATCTTGTGAATAAACCCTTATGTTAATGGGAAAATGTGTAAAGAAGATCTATAAGTCATTATTTTTAATATTGCATTCTGTGCATGTATTTCGAATGTATATTTTATTACTCAAATGTATGCCCATAAATAATCATAAACCACATTTCAAAGGCCAAAAAATTGGAACTGAATAGAAAAGGCTTCTGCTAGCGTTGGATGAACCACTTAATCTAACCCTAATCTTAGTATCACTTTATATGTCCCATCACACTAGATTCCCTATTCAGTTGTCTTACAAGTCTAACATAAACTAGTTGCATTACAGTTGACATAATACACTGTTCTTTGAAATATAAAAAAAAGTAAATCTTGACTAGAAAAGCTTATCAGACTATAAAATGCCTCACTGCTACAATTCTATATTTTAACTACACAAATACTTACGACCAATTTTGATTTGAACACACGTCCTCCATATAGACGCAGGTCACTAAGAAACTTCAAATAGTGAACCTTTGCTTGCAGAGCTGATAGCTGTAGGGGGGGAAATGAACAATCAATGGTGCTTCAAATAATTTCTGAAATAGGGAAAATAGAATAACTAGTTTAAAAAAGTTAGAGCTTTATTTAAATGATGAGACCCACGGCACATTAAAAATCACAATAGGGAGTAGACTTGGGCTACGTTCATACAAACCTTTCCTTGACAGGTTCTTAGGGGATCCAGATGTTTAGCAGTAGAAAAACAATATATGTATATGTTGTGTCATTAGTGACCACTTACATTTGGTTACCACTAGGAAACTCTCACAAGTGCTGTTGCTGGTAGTTCCTCTCCCTCTCTAACATTTTACACATGCATGACTATGTTAGAGATGAGACTAAAAAATGTGGAATGGTAGGTAGGAATATTCTCTTACCACCTTGGCAAATATTGTATAGATTGGAATGCTTTAAATGCCATTTAAACGTTAAAAATAGGGGCACTTTTAGAACTTGTACTTGTTGTATTCTATAAAGGTCCACTGTTTTTCTTTTCTCTCCATAAAATCATAGTACAGATTTAAAATGTCCACATACACAGGATAATGACAAACTTGAAGCTGTTTTTTTATCTTTAAAACTGTTTTATATGGTGTGTTTTTTTTAACATTAACATTTTTAACAGTGCTCATTCTTTCTTTTTCTGAGACTAGAATGACGTACAATCTGCCTGATACTTTTATCTTACTGTTATTATATGTTGCTTTTATTGAGTGATTGAAACAACCTTCAATGACCTTGTCACTGTACAAGGTTCTATTGATGCATGAACAGGTCCTCGCTTTTCCTACAGCCATTGTGTATATTCAATATGACAACTGCGTCTCTCTGTAAATTGGATTGGTTTTTTAGTGGTTGCATATAATTTCCAACATAAAAACGCCACAATCGTTCGCTACAATAGCATTGTAGCGGCTCTGCGAATGACTGTTTCAAAGCTCACACAGCCACTGCGAATCCTAAAAAGTCTTAAAGTCACAATAACATTTTAAAAAATTGATTAATATGAATTTATTAAGGGATTTACACATTGCAGTTCCCTCTAAATAGACCCAATACTGCTTTAAAATATATAGGTTAAGGTTATAATTAAATTACACCCCTACTTTAATGTGATTTAACTTGGGAAGGTAAATGCAATGACTTAGAAAGACACCAAAATTGAACGTTTTGCAATTATAATGTTCTAAATGAGTGCAATTTGCTTTATTGTTTGTGTGGAACTAAAGTGAATATGACTAAAATTATAGAGGAGCAAATAAATATTATAATTTGAAAGAATCTGCAGACAGAAGTGAGTAAAATGCAGATTTGCTAATCATTTCTGGGCACCTAATCTTCCTACATATGGATTTACCAAGAAAATATGCATATAGAATGCAGATAGCTGTAGTCCTGTTCATTTCAGGTAAATGCTGTTGAGTTTAAAATATAGTATTACTCTAGACTAATGACTTTACACATCATTCCCATTCATCCTTAATATACAGTTAGTAAAATTTAGTTTAATTACATTCTTGTATGACCGTATTAGAGCTGCCTGAATAAAATCATAATCTATTTCAAGAGGAGGCATATCTATATTCTACATGCAAGTGATTAAACTACTAAATTACCAAGATTTAGTAGTTTTCAATTAGGTTTTTGTTTTATTTTGGGGTTTTTTATAACAGATTATGCATTTTTAAAAGAAAATTAAAACTACACCAGGTCATGGTATATCTGTTGTATTCATTTAGATGAACATTTTAGAGACTAACAGGGTTATTAAAAAAAAAAAGTTCTTATTGTTAAAAATGGTGCTAATTTCTGCCCCAACCAATCAGATGTAATTTAACATTTGCAAGCTAACATCTGATTGGTTGGGGCAGAATTAGCACCATTTTTAACAATAAGAAGTTTTATTACATCTCCCCCTGAGTGCCCAAACTGCAATCCAAAACCCACTTATGTATTGCATAGTGCCAACATGAATACTGAGGTTTTACTTTACAAAAAACAACTCAGATAGACAAACAGACACAGACATACAGTAGATAGAATCGATTATAGATTAACATTGATTGTTGTTTGCACAATGCATTTTAAAAAACTGATGTAGTGTGCTCCTCTTACTTTGATTTGAGGATGGATTCTATCAACCCCAGGCTGAATATGATACACCAAATCACAGTTTATAAAATAAATATATATATATATATAAAATATTATGTATCTAGTGATCTACTAATGTTAGTGAGCAATTTAGTGAGGCTAGGTATAGTCATGCAATGAAGCTCTGCATTTAAATGTTCCAGTTATCAGAGTAACATGCCTGAATATACATTATGGATGGAATACTGAGTACCCCTGCAAAAACTTTATGCTTTCGGGGGGGTTGTGCAGGTAGTCAATCAGAAGCGGGATTATCCTAAACCATTTAGACATTTGAGGAAGAATAACCTGGTTGGGACTCTTCTCTATCTTTCAAGGATGTTGGGTATTGGCTTTTCTAGAAGAGAACTCCAAGCTCCAAAGTGACTGGTGTTCCTAAAATATGACATTGTAAAGGTGGAATGCTATAGACAGATGACTTGTCTTATCTTGCTTGCACCTAATTCAGAAGTTACAGACCAGAGGACTACAATCTATGTAGTGTGCTCCTCTTACTTTGATTTGAGGATGGATTCTATCAACCCCAGGCTTGGTGTGCTAGAGTGAATATATACTTGTTTTGATCTCTCTTGTTACCAGAAAGGCCATGTCTCTCTGGTTTTCTGTTAACAAACTCTGGCAAACTCTGCTGTGCATGAGTGCCCACAGAAAGGGCTCCTCTGGCACGTGTGCCATAGGTTCAACACCACTGAGTTAGATCAATTGGACTTGAAGTTTAAAACTGAATATGATACACCAAATCACAGTTTATAAAATAAATATATATTTATATATATAAAATATTATGTATCTTGTGATCTACTAATGTTAGTGAGCAATTTAGTGAGGCTAGGTATAGTCATGCCATGAAGCTCTGCATTTAAATGTTCCAGTTATCAGAGTAACATGCCTGAATATATATTATGGATGGAATACTGAGTACCCCTGCAAAAACTTTATGCTTTCGGGGGGTTGTGCAGGTAGTCAATCAGAAGCGGGATTATCATAAACCATTTAGACATTTGAGGAAGAATAACCTGGTTGACTCTTCTCTATCTTTCAAGGATGTTGGGTATTGGCTTTTCTAGAAGAGAACTCCAAGCTCCAAAGTGACTGGTGTTCCTAAAGTATGACATTGTAAAGGTGGAATGCTATAGACAGATGACTCGTCTTATCTTGCTTGCACCTAAGTCAGAAGTCACAGACCAGAGGACTACAATCTATGCTTCTAGCTGATAATAGTAAACCTTTTTAGTAATTATATTTTGGTCATGATGTGCACTGAACATTACCACTCTTTTCAAAACAAGCTTCATTTCCCACCCCTCTAGTACTGTATAGGAAAAATATTTTTCATATCATTACATTTTAGGCTGTAATAATTACTTTTTCATCACTTTATATTTTCCATCTCATTCCCCATAGATGTACAGTACAAATGCCTTACTTTTTTGCCTGGAGGAACGAGGTTTTGATTAGCTTTGACAAGGTGTGAAAGGGCCTTTTTTATGTTCTTCTCTTTCATGCTTTGAAGCACAGCAGTTGGGAGAAAAGTCTCTAATCCCCACTCTTTTCTGCAATAAAAGGAACATTTGTTTGGTTTATATACCAGTGTTAATTTACAGGAGACTAGAGCAGATTTGTTTCATTCCAAATGAATCAATTATCATATAACAGAACATTTGTTCTCTCTCTATATGTAATACTCCTGTTAGCACTTTTTATTAGAACCTTTTGTAATAATCAATTCTGAAGATGTCTCTGATGTACAGCAAAATGATGTTTTAACTTTTTGTCCTTCTTAATGTCCATTATAACATTTAATTTGAAATCCATATATATGTTTTATTATTATTGTCTTTCTCTTAAAGGGCTTGTCCACACTTAAAACACAAAAACTAGTTACATGTCCATTACCTGTCCCCAACCCCAACAGATATATTCAGCACATTATTAGATGTATTATTAACCAGATATTTAAGGATAATTATTGCCTCCATTCTAACAGAGTAAGTTTGCTCCTCCCTCCCATGTAGTTAACCAATCATGCCGGTTCCCCTGCCGTCTTCTTTGCACATGCTCCAGCTTTTAAAAAGTTCATTGATAAATTGTGATTAAATACCAGGTTACAAATGCATTTAATAAACTAGTAAAAATAGCAGTTGGGGTTGCGGGCAGATACCTGACAAGTCACCAGTTTTTTGTTTTAAGGATGGACATGCCCTTTAAATTTGATTTCATCCCTTGCTTTGTGTTCAGTCAGGGCAGTTATCCACCTTCACTCTACTTTAAAAAAGAGATGAGCCAAGGTTCATGCATGTTTGCTGCCTAACTTGGCAAACATCTGTAGATTTCACCTACTGTGTAACTAGTCTAAACTGGGGGCTCTAGACTACCGGTGAAATATTTTTAAAATAAAAAACATACGTCCTATCTGACGGCGATCAGTAGTCAAGTAAGACATAAGTTTTTTTGTTCCTGCATCGGCCTGTAAATGTAGTGGAGAACCACATGATTTTATGGTTAATGTGTATCAGCTTTTAGCACATGAATTCTAATTTCTTAAAATTTTGTTTCCCAGTGAGCTGCATTATTTTATTTGGTTTCTTCTGGTTTTCATTGTTTTATACCAATCAGTTTTCTATTCACATCAAATTGAGTCTAAGGTGAAGTCCTGGTTGGGTCAGAGGTTTTATGGTTTGCTCCTATCCCGTGATTATAATACAATTGGTTAATAAGACATAGGCAGAGTTGGTGTCGCTGGCTGGGAAGAAAGAAGACACTCTACAAGGGCTCTTCTAAGAGCCAACGAGGGTCCTGGGAGGACCCGGGAGGGCAGTTATCCACCTTCACTCTACTTTAAAAAAGAGATGAGCCAAGGTTCATGCATGTTTGCTGCCTAACTTGGCAAACATCTGTAGATTTCACCTACTGTGTAACTAGTCTAAATTGGGGGCTCTAGACTACCGGTGAAATATTTTTAAAATGTTTATAAAATTTAGCCTGTCTGTGTAAGGTAGCATTTTAAACAGGCTTAGATTTTGGAACTGTGGCAGCTATCTTATAATATTTTTAACATAGCTACAGTACTTTCCCCACTCCTACTTTATAGTTTAGCTTCTGTATATTTCCAAAGGTAGCTCGATTGGTAGCTGTAGTGCTTATTACCTTCGGTGAATTCAGAAGTCTTCAACGCTTTATCACTTTTCCTCATTATTTCTAGTAAATACCAGTTAAAGTACATTTTAACCTCAGTTACCATCATAATCGTTGTACAAAAAGTGTTGAGAACAGCAGAGAGTAATGTACACTCCTCTGCTTGTTGAAGGAAGCAAAGTATTTTTTTTATTGCTGCTAAATTGCTCTGATATAAAAGGAAGTGACAATAGATGGAACATTGCAAGAATAGGAGATTTAGGCTGGGTACACACCAGCAGATATTTTCGTCCGACCGACTGATTCATTGCACTTTTGGTATTTTGATATATCTGCTGGTGTTGGACGGCCAGCCTGCAAACGTCCTTGATCGTTTGTTCGTCTGGATCGGACGATCAGACTTGCTGGTAAATTCCGGTTGAGTGTGCAGTTCCCTATGGGACCGCACGATCGATCGTTCGCACTTTAGACCATGGCCGATTTTGCCGCGACCGACGGTTGGGACTAATAGTCCCTTCGTGTTTACCCAGCCTAAAGTTCATAGGCCAGTACTGTCCCACAGATTCTGGTACTGTTGGTATGTCTAGCTTCTTTTCAATTTGGGAGTGCATCTAATTGGTTGGGGCTACATTAAGTTATAAAAAGCAAACTGCAGTGTCCCTTGTACTCCTACTTCCAGTCAGCTGAAAATTGTAGATACATGCAGTTTTAGCTTTTGTTTAAAAAAAAAAAAAAAAAAGAGAGAAATCATTGTTTCTCTGTGCACTTAGATAAACTTACTCAATATACTTCATGGAGATCTTCTGTGTTTGCTTTGTTGTAACTGTGGCAATGTACATTTGTAGTGCAGCTAGTCTCAGTGCAGTATCATATTTTAGCTCTGGTCCGAACCTCTCTTGAACAACATCATTGCAGCTCTAAAAATCAACCAGTAGATGGAGCATTATGTTCACTTTAAGTAAATTGCAAGAGTTTTACCTAAAATAGTAGATGATGCAGAATATGCAATCAAGTAACCAGTATGCTCTCAATATTTATATAATTTAAATAAATATTAAAGGACAATTATACTCACCTCCCCCTCGTTCCTTTCCCCCCACTCCTGCAAAGTACCCAAGGTGAGGACCTAAAACGCTAAGTCCTCAACTCTGGGCACTTAACAAAAGTCCTGAAGTACTTACTTGTAATCTCCCTCGTGGCTCCAGTCCGATCCTCCCCACTGGCACTTAGAGTGACAGGTCTCGAAGCAGCCAATGGGAAGACGTGCTCTGCAAGGAGGCGTGTCTTCCCATTGGCTGCCTCCCAGACTGTCACTGACAGTGCCAGTCGGGAGGATCGGACAAGAGTGACGAGGGAGATTACAAGTAAGTACTTCAGGACTTCTGTAAAGTACCCAGAGGTGAGGACTTAGCGCTTTAGGTCCTCACCCTGGGTACTTTGCAGGAGTGGATCGGGGAAATGGTAAGTATAATTGTCCTTTAATTTCTATCACTATAGAAACAGTTCTATAATCTTATATAGTAATAGTTTACCACCCAAACAAAAGGAAACTTATGGGGCCGATGCTATATCGGGCATTTTTGGACTGAAATAGTGTAAAACCCACACTACCCGATGTCAGGTTAATGTGGGTTTTGCACTAATTTCGTGCTGGCCAAGCCATTTCCAAAGATTTGGGAAATAGCCTGTCGTTGCCTATGTAGAAAAGGCCAAGTTATGATTTGTGCAACAATTTTGCCAAAATCTTAACGCCGTTTCTATAAAAGCATACAGGGCTGATGTACAAATAAAAAACATACGTCCTATCTGACGGCAATCAGTAGTCAAGTAAGACATAAGTTTTTTTGTTCCTGCATCGGCCTGTAAATGTAGTGGAGAACCACATGATTTTATGGTTAATGTGTATCAGCTTTTAGCACATGAATTCTAATTTCTTAAAATTTTGTTTCCCAGTGAGCTGCATTATTTTATTTGGTTTCTTCTGGTTTTCATTGTTTTATACCAATCAGTTTTCTATTCACATCAAATTGAGTCTAAGGTGAAGTCCTGGTTGGGTCAGAGGTTTTATGGTTTGCTCCTATCCCGTGATTATAATACAATTGGTTAATAAGACATAGGCAGAGTTGGTGTCGCTGGCTGGGAAGAAAGAAGATACTCTACAAGGGCTCTTCTAAGAGCCAACGAGGGTCCTGGTTTCAAGCTGCAGGACCCCAAGTCAAGGCACTAGGCGCTAGGGCATGTCTAAGTGCCGGGGGTGTGTGTCACAGTATGATCTGCGGGACCCCTTAAGCCCCAAAAGGCACTTGTGAGTGCCACAAGGGCACTTATAAGTTCCGGGGAGGAGAGTTCCTGATTTTGAGCTGCGGGACCGCTTAAGCCCCAAAAGGCCTTTCTAAGGGCCACAATGGTCCTTCTAAGGACCCGGGAGGGGGTCCCAGGTTGTGCCGCGGGAGTACTCCAATGTTTGTAAATCCTCAAGCGTACGATGATATTTGTAAATTTTCAAATGGGGTTGGAAAAAATTTGGAAATCGGAATTCCGGGGAGATTCCGTGAGATCTGCCGCAAAACCGGGTTCGCAATCCGGCCATCTCTAGTAAGCACCATAGTGATTTAAAATAATCTGTGCCCTACTATACACATTTTGATGATTTACTATTACCTACTATTTTTTTGTAGTACGAAAGAAAACTTGAACGTACCTGCACATATAGGTATTCAAAGGCAACTGGGTCCCTCCGTAATAAGTCAATTGGATCCTTTGGAACAAAGCTAATTCGGAATAGGCATCTCATCATGTGCGCACATGGTCTCTGAGTCACCTATGTACAGTTTCAAATTGTCTGGTTAGGAGCTGGATTTGGTTACATGCTGAATTAGCATACTTTTTAATGAAAATGTCAAAAACGTTAGTGATATCCACTGATTTCTCTTTAAGAATTTAATAAAACTAAAATGGCAATGTAATTTTTGCCTACTGGCTTAATCTGTCACAACTGTTGGGCCAAAGTATTTAAGGAAAATGCAATATATTAGGCTATCCCCTAGGCCTACACACCAGCAGATATTTCCGTCCGTCCGACAGATAGTGCCGTGTATGGAGCTCGGTCGTCTGTTAGTCCGTATCGGATGAACAGGCGATTGGGACTTTCAGTAAATCATTGGCGATCGTGTGGTTCTCTATGGGACTGCACGATCGGTCACACACACTGCCGGCCGCGACCGACAGTACTTTGTTCCCGACCGAGCACTCACAAGTAGTGAATGCTCGGTCGGGACAAAAACTCGGTTGGATTGTACCCGGCCCTAAATTAGTGTAAAAACTGTGCTATCCAATATACTCAACATGTAACACCTTTTCAATCCGAGTGTTATAGCCCTGCAAGAGATTGCAACATACTGCACTTGTTTCCACAATGTAATCCTCGCAAAGTGGTCAATACATTGTGGAAGCAGTGCGGGTAATTTAAAATAGGATTAGGATTAAACAAATTAAGTTTAGTTCTCCTTTAAGGATAGAGGATTTAAAAATAACTATAAAAAAATACCCACACAGATTTTCACCCTCAGTTGAAATGTTTTGGTGATATTTATATCACCAAAGTGATGGGTGGCATCAAATTTGTGCTGCTTAAAGGGGAAGTTCAGTGCAAATACATATGCTTTTCAGAAAAAAAAACCAATGACCTTAATCTGGCAATTCAGCCTTTTGTCTGTATATAAATAAATGCAACCAAAATACTGACTCCATGTTTGCAGGACCCCTAGTAGAGACAGTTATGGTCTTGCCCTTGACCCAGCACCTGAATTGATTCAGTTGCTCAGTAGAGATCTGAGCATCTTTGACCCATCCAAGAGCCAATCAGTAGAAATAACTGTTAGGAACATTCCAAGGATGTGGTGCATCCTAGGAAGAAGAAGGACCTTTAGAACCTAAAATGGCAGCTCACTAATGTCAACAGCAGGGAACAGCAAAGGGCATGAAATCAACTTATTTTTCAAAATGGGAGAGAATCTTGCAAAGTAATAAACTTTTCTTTAGTTTAGGGGACCCCCCTGCAACTCCAAATGCCATGGTAGTAAGTTCAAAATAACTTAAAGGTTGACAACTTAACTTGTTGACCTTTGTTGCCTCATCTCTCTCAATAGCACTGCAGCTGCGTCAGTGATTAGCTGACTCACAGACGTGGCTGCTGTTCTGAATCCTATTTCTAATCTGTCCCCAGTTCCCTGTTCCCAAGTAGCAATGCAGGCAGAGGCCAAGGGAATGAAGGTGGATAAGTCTGTTTCTGTGCACTTTTTTTTAACTTAATACTATGGTGTTTGGGGTTGCAGGGGGTCCCCTGCACTACAGCAAAAGTTATATTTAGGGGTGGAGATACCCTTAAAAACTAAACTTTACTAAAACAGGACTAATTTATTTCCTACCTAAACCTGGTCCTATCCCACCTTTTTCTACTTCTGTTGACAACACCCCCATTAATCCTATTCATTTGGCATGTTGCTTAGAGGTAATTATTAAGTAATCTTTTTCCTTTTCAAATCTCATTAACATTGTTGCTAAACCTGTCACTTTTTGCTTGCAAAAATCCTTAGATTCTGCTTTTTTCACGACTACTGCTATGCTTATCCATGCTCTCATCCTATCACAGCTGCACTATTGTAAACTTCTGCTTTCTGGTCTTCCTGCTCCCCATCTTTCTCCCCTGTTCAGTTAATACTAAATTCTGCTGCACGTATTGTCTCGCTCTCTAATAATCAAGAACTTAAATCTCCCCTGTACTGCACAACTGCCTGGTTTCCCAACAATGCATTATTTGTGGTTCATTGTGTTTTTGGGCAGCACAGTGGCTCAGTGGTTAGCACTGATGCCTTGCAGGGCTGAAGTCCTGAGTTCGATTCCACATCTACACATTCTACAAACTCCCTTGGACACATCTGCAGGGAGATTGTATGTTCTCCCCATGCATGGTGGGTTTCCTCTGGGCACTCTGGTTTCCCCCACAATAATAAAGACATACTAAAAGGTTGTATGTGTCAAATAAATGTGCTTAGATTTTAAGCACTTCGGTGCAGGTCCTGATGTCAATGTGTACATGTAATTGCAAAGCGCTATATAAATCCACAATAATAATAATAACAGGGTGATGCACTGAGAGCTGATATTGGCAACCCTTTGCAATCAGCCCGGCGATGTTATATGCTGTTTTTCTATTCAGGCACTTTTAATGACAGCTATTAGCTGGCGTTTAAAGTGCCGCAATAGAATGCCACTTTTGGCATATAACATCGCTTGAGGCTGCGTGGTTAACTTTCTCGTTAGCCACGCAGCCCCCACAAAGATCGGTTAGTCAAGCTAACCGATCTAACATTGGTGCATCGCCCTATAAGTATCTACAAAATCCTTCTCTTAACATTTAAATCTCTTCTCTCTGCCGCTCATTCTGTTCCCCTGTCTCTTCATCAAGAAACCTCAATAAACAGGTTGAAATCTAATCTCACATCCTATCTCTCAGAGCAAAGCACAGCATAGGACTGTTGACACTGCACCAGTTCTTACTATAGTACTTCTACTCATTCCTATGTATCTGTAGATTACCTACCTAATTAGGCTGTAACATTATTCAAGCACTTGTATACTTTATGATGCATTAGTCTATTTATATATTTATGTACGTTACAGTATTTATATTTTTTTTCCCCCTTGTATGTCTCTTTGTGTTCTAATATTGTACAAAGCTGCTTATGTTTATATAAATAAACATATACATACATACATACATCATTTGAAATCGTTAACTTATCTGCTGGTAAGGTAATCATAAAATCAAACCTGAGTGAGTGTCTCCTGTTCATGTAACAAAAGAAGTTTGGTTCCAGCTCCTTCTATTGTTTGCTCAAGCATCAAAGAAAAGTGTTCAATGCACTTTATAGAAAGCTTTTCTTGGAGTGTTAATATAACATCCTTTAAAGACAAAAACAATTTGTTTTTCAGCTTTTAATTCAAACAAGTATGATCAAGAAGAAATTTGTGAGCAGGATTTTTATTTTTATAAATATTCCTTAATATTTTCCTACGTATGTGCAATATGTGCAATATGTGCAATGGTTATATTAGTAGCTTGGGTTTAGTGTGAACAGAATGCGTATATATGTGTGTAGGAGAAACAGGGAATTATTTATGCAATGAGCCAACATTTCACCTACACTATATCAATTAAATATGATTAACAGAGTAAAGACATGATTTTACTGTTTTTTACAATAAATGTTTTTCCCCCAACATAAAAAAGTATATAAATATATCTATATAACTAAAGGTTCATACACAAGTGTGATCCGCAACACATGATGTGTACGAACGGCCATTTTGGGCGCTAATTGTCCCGTGTATGGGCACTTAATTGACCGTAATGCCCATTCGTTCGGGGATCGTTGTTTGATCCGCTGGGTGGATTTCCGAACGAGTGGACGTTTTTCCCAATAAAGTGCCCATACACGGGACAATTATCAGCCGAAATGGCCGTTTGTACACATCGTACAAGCGGGTCGGCACTCGCAATCACACGTGTGTATGAACCTTTAGTTATATAGATATAGTTATATACATTTATGTTGGGAAAAAAACATTTATTGTAAAATTCAACCGTTGGTACCCATCATGTGTTGCGGGTTGGCACCCGCGATCGCACGTGTGTCAGAAAAATGAAGGCCTGTTTATTGTAACGGAGCTAAAGTACTTAGAGTACTTATACATTGACCTTTGAATAACAGGGGAACAGTGCCACTAATGACTTATTTGATCTTATAACTACACAGTTCTTTAGATCTTATAGTTCCTACATTGATAATCTTGTGTACGTTAAAAGATTGAATATCGTTTGGTTTTTTTTTGTTTTTTAGTGAGGAATGAATCATAATTGTCCATGTCAGGCATATGTGAATAATAAAATAAACAACATGCCCAGAGCCTTCCCTGTTTTGTAGCAAATCTTAATTAGAATTGGGAACATAAGTAGATTATGCAGTAATATCCTTCTATCAGGGGGAATCACATTTCTGATCACATTTCCTCACTGGGATTTATAGTTGTATAATAAAACATTAAGGCAGTCTGGTGTTCAGCAATTTTCTTATGCTCATTAAGGAAATAAGATCTTAAGCTGGGGCAATATATAATTGACAAAGTAATCTACCTAATCCAAATGTGTCTGTCTGCTTTTTCATTGTTTCTAACAATTGCTTTTTTAGAAATCCTTACCATCTGTCTAGATTGCAAAAAGAAATGTGGGGCAGATTAATACATGTTGAACTATTTAGGAATTGTACTTAGATATAAAATAAAAGAATACACTTGCACTGTGAATACACTTGCAGGTGAATTTACCCAGAGCCACAAGAGATTGAAGTCATGCTAAACTATTCAATACTAGAGATGGAATCCTGGTCAGACATCGAACCGGATCTGACACGGAACCCCTCAGTTCCGAAATCCGAATGATCGTCCGGATTTCGGGACTTCTATTTTCTATAGTTATCAAACGTTCAAAGATTATTGAAATCGCATTGAATGTTCGATACTCCTCGAAAATAAGATCGGAAACTCGAAAGTAGTCTCCGATCGTATTTTCAATACGTTATCTGAACGTTCGAGGCTCTTTCAGAAAATTATCAAAAATAGTCTTGAACATTGGAAAATAATCGAAAATTCATTCCGTTTTCAGATTTTCGGATCTTCGGGATTTTCCTGAGATATGGGAATTCGAAAATGAAACTGGTGAGTTTCGGCCATCTTTATTCAAAACCAGTTAGCTTTACTCCCTTACTTGCATTGGTTGGGAGAGTATTAGTATAGTATAGTATTTTAGGTTGAATAAAGACATAAGCCCATCCCATGCAGCCGTCACAAGCTATTCAATAGTGGTTTTGCGGGGGTTAATCCTTTCCAAGTTTCCAGTACCATTTGATTTCCGGACGAATAAATTTGAGTGCACTTTTGTTTTTTGTAACATACATTTAATGACAATATGTCATGGTCACTAATAGTCCCAAAGATTCCCTAAGATTCCCTTTACTTTTATGCCTATAATATAGTATTGCATTTGAGGTTGAATAAAGATGTACATTCGTCCAACCAACTCAGCAATACCCACATTTTCTGCCTAACTGTTGATCCCAGAGGAAGGCCCCAGTACAGAACCAATGCTATATCTATGTACAAATGTTTTTTTTCAAGGTCAAAAGCTTTAGCAGTATACTACATCCACTGCTATGCCAGAATCTAAATTCTTACTCACCTCTTCATACAAACCAAGCAAGTTAGTTTGATCTATTTTTAATGAATCTTGATTACTACTTGTAATATCAGTTCTTGAGACAAAGTCCAGAATATGATCCGTAACAAAGTTTCCAGTATCTTCCCCACCACCAGTTACCAGGCTGGAAACCACTATCTTTTTAAAATATTGGTATTGCATTTACTTTTTTCCAATCCAAAGGGCTGTATTGATAAACATTTTCTTAATCAGTAAAGCATAATAAAAGCCTTTATTGCGATTTTTAAAAACTACTGCTAGTAGCGACTGTTTTTACAACGACGATAATATCTTCCGATTGCAGCTTAAATCGCCGCTGCGGCTGTAAGGTAGATTCCGAATGGTATTTTGATTCCATCTGATAATGCCCCGTTGACTTCAATAATGAACCCTTATAATAAACCAATAGTTTGCAGTTTCCTTTTTCTATGTCTCTATGTCAGATTACATTTTAATGCAACATTTAATTGAGGAAGCCAAGTGCCTTAGAAGTCTTATTTCTCAGTCCATTGACTTTGTTAAATTAAATGCCAACTAAATAAATTGAAAATGATTTACAAAGAGGTGGACCAGATGCTATTTTCCTTTGTATGACATTTATTAGCTATGCAGCTAAAGAGTTTACAGCATTGTGAATACAATGAAACACCTTTTAGATAATAAATAAGATTCTACAAGAGAAAGTTTAATTGAACAGTAGCCATTTGATAGACTTACATGACTGGTTAATTGCTATAAAAACCAAAATCTTAAGGTTCATACACACGCTCAATTTGCAAAAGCGATCCACGACCCCTGACACCGAGCGCTCGTCCGTGTGTATGCGTTCGGACCAAATGCATACACACAGATGATTCTCAGCCGAAACTGCTCTGTGTCGGGGGTCATCGATCATTGGCAAAATCATACGTGTGTACGAACCTTTAGTTTAATGTTCAAGTAGTAGACATGGCATTCTACCTTATTCTGCCTTTTTGAATTTTATGTTCTGACCTATTCAATGAAATAAAATGTAAAAACATGAATTTGATAACAGCAGAGGTACTATTTAACTCTCTTTCTTCAGAAATCATCTTTAAACATATTTACCATTACTATGTGCAGCATTTGTGAACAAGGCCAGTTTGCTGTATACTGAAGGCGAATAGAAATAGTGTACAATGGGATGTAGCAATACTCCCATTCTACACAGTAGATTTGGCATTTTAATGGCTATTCTAGTTTGCTTTTTTTTTGCTGTGTCAAAGTGCAAATTAAACAGGCACTAGAACTTTGAGTTGGCTTCACATAACCTAGTTCAGAACCCAGAAAGGTATACTGAATAATGTATATAAATGTAATTCCCCTGTCAATTTGTCATCTAGTAGCTGTTCCAACATTGTGTCACACACCTAAAGATGCCTTGGTGCATTCTAAATAAATGTAGTCATTTCCTACAACTACCTTTTTAATATAAATAATTATGTAACCATGAAAAATAAATTTACAATCTGGAATGAAGTATTCCATAAATAGGAACATTTCTATCATCGGCTCTAGTCATTTCGTCCAACACTGAAGTAGTGATTGCAGAACCGAGGCAAAGCAAATACATGCTGAATACAGAATATTTTTAAACCTTAATAAAACCTTTGCTATTTTGAAAGACCCCACTTAACTTCAATGTTAAAAGATGAATTGTTGAAAACTTGCAAGGCAACATGGGTATGAGATATAAAATAGCTATTAAAACAACAACACTAAAAACCTTGTGATTCAAGTTTATTCTTTCACCATTCTATTAAATTATTTTTAAATTAATCCGTTGCCTTTATTCTTAAATCATAGGAATATCCATCTTCGTTTTAAAATAGAAACCCATGTGCATGGCCATATCTTTCTGCATATTAAAGCGAAATGGATAGATAACATTAGCCTAGGACTCAAGGAGAAGACAAAGTATCCTTATGGCACCTTTCACTACATATCCTTGCATCAACACATCAGATTTCAGCAGTGCTTTCAATCCATAAATCCAAGTGCCTTGAGTTTCATTCCTTCTCGTAAGCTGAAACATATATTTTCATTACAAGCTACTGTAAGACTTTTTTTAAAGGTCACACGCTGTTGTTGCACTTTTACATCAATTTGCATTTAATATACACACAGATTATAGAGAGGCGTTGGAATCTTTTTTTAAATTAGATGGTAGAAAGACATATTTCTATTGGTTTATTAGGAATGCAATCCCATAAACACAATCAGGTGAATTAACTAAGAGTCACAACTGCAAATTTCCCCATTTTAAAATCATGCTAACCCATATTTAAAGTGTTAGTGGAACTTTAAGTCAAGAAATTCGTCAGCTGCATGTGTTTTGGAAAAGCCACACAGGCAGCTACCGATGAGAGGCTTGCTCACTTTAGACTTAGGGGCATATTTATAAACAATCACTGGTTTTCCTATCATGACTTAAGGGGTCCCACAGCTTATAAGTTCCCTTCCCCGGTACTTATGTGTCACTGCCACAGGGGCACTTATAAGTGTCCTGGTTTCAAGCTGCGATACCCCTAAAGCCCTAAAAGGTCCTTGCTTATGGGGTGGGGGAGGCCCCCTGTTAGTGCACACCCCATGGGAGTGCCACTAGTGGGACACAATTCCCTCTTCCCAGGAGCCCCTTGCACCCCGCGTGCACGCACCACCCTTAATGCTGGGAAAGACAGAAAGTACCTGCACAGACATAAAAAAATTGGGAAGTTAAGAGGGGGTCTATTAATGCAGGCAGATGCTAATCACATAACTACAAGATGGTCACATGTTGCAAGTTGCTGAAAACAGAAAGTGTTCAGGAACAAATATTGCTGAACCTTTCCAGCTATAAGATTTCAAAAATTTTACCTACAGGGTCATTTTATTTATCCCTAACTTGTTTAAAGACTACAGTCAGTTCCCCTTTAATATCTCATTTGCAATGAATGGAGATGGCCGAACTTTCGAAAGTTCGAAAATGGACCAATTAATGTCAGAGGGAGTCAAATAGTTCCAAAAGTTCGAATGAAATACAACTAAAATATCAATGGTAACTTAATGTAAATAGCTGTGGGACCTGGGAAATGGTCTGGGAAACACGTTCGAATATCCAGGACTTTTGCAAAATCGATTTTACTCTCACGCGCGCTACTTTCGAGCTCTCACATATGAACATTCGATACTTATTCCATTAACGACTTGCGGATTTGATAATTCGATATTTCCTCGCGTATTGGTATAATAGACATTTTACTCGCATATTTGCTAATTCAATATTTACTCGCATATTGGTATAATAGACATTTACTCGCATATTCGTTTACTCGATATTTACTCACGTATTGGTTTAATAGACATTTTACTCGCACATTCGTTTATTCAATATTTACTCGTGTATTGGTATAATAGACATTTTACTCGCATATTCGCGCCTCGAATGTTCGAACAATCAATAATTATCGAAAGTTCGAAAATTATCGAAAGTCCGAGAAATCCGGGTCCGCGATAGTTTGAGAAGTCCGAGTCCGTTCGAACTCAAATAGTTCGGCTCGAACTCATTCAAGTTTGAGTTCTAGTCCATCTCTATGAATGAATGTATCTTTTTTAATGCCAGCATATGCTGTAAAATTTTACTTTTTAAAAATGAAAAGCACCTGGGGCAAGGGGATAGGATTGATTATTCCCACCTCCCAATATTGTTTTGTTGTGGAGCTACAGCACATACAGTTTTCATCTGCCAGGTTATGGCCCTGGGCCATTTTGTATTAAAGATAGTGCTGAAGCATACAGGAAGACTGGCAGAAGCAGTTTTCTTCGTCTCGCTGCTCCTTATAGAAAAGATTTTGGAAGGTAAAATACACCAATCCTACCTCTCTGCCTAAGGCACTTTTTATTTTAAGTGGTTTTAAAAAAAACTTTATACGCTCTAGAGTTTCCCTTTAAGTCAGGCAGTGTTGGTACTTACTTTGAATTAAGTAAGTAAAAGTCCACTAATTATTTAGCTGTATAGTGAAGTTTGTTGTCTTTTTTTTAGAATTACACACTTTGTGCAAAACTGTAAAAAAAATTAAAATAAAAAAAATACAAAAAAAAAACCCCCCTTCTTACCTTAATCGATGTTCCACTATCAAAGCGGAAGGATTTTGTTTGTCCATTTTCTAAGTAAACCTTCAATACATTTGGCATGAAAAGAAGTGAATTGTCTTTGACGGTTTCCTATATAAAAATGAAAAGAACAAGAATAAATTATAAATGCCTACTTCTTTCCAGACACTCTTTCCAGGTAAATCTAATAAATATATTACTATATGTTACTATATGTAGTAACATTTAGTAACAATTAGAGATGGACGAAACTCACCAGTTTCGTTACGTTTTCAGATTTCCAGATCTCTGGAAAATCCCAAAGATCTGAAAATCTGAAAACGGAACGATTTTTTGATTATTATGGAATGTTCAATGCTATTTTCGATAATTTTTTAAAATAGCTTAAAACGTTCGATAATCCTCGAAAATACGACTGGAGACTACTTTTGAGTTTCTGATCGTATTTTTGAAGACTATCGAACATTCGAGGATATTTTCGATAATCCTGGAACGTTTGGTTTTGGTATGAGTAGCACCAAGGCACCTGAACACAATGATCCTGAAATCTTAGTTTGAAAATTAGCTAAATTTAAACAGGGCACACAAACCTGTATTTACATGTGTAAGGAAAAGGTGCCATAGGGTAGTTAAAACTACCAAGAAACAATATATATTTTTGGGAAATGCAGTTCAGAGTGATGTTATCAGATTAACCCATTAACACATTTCATTCATAATATTTTATAATTCCACACAGGATTTGATTTCCAAGGTTAATCCAATATTAACAGGTATCATTACTCAAATAAATCGAATTTTCAAAAATAGTACCTTTAGCTACAACAAGATTCCACTTCTCAGTAGATTCTAAGAAATCATCATTTTAATCACAGCATTTACAGGGAAAGACCTGTCACTCCAGAAGCAGAAATTAGAATATGTAACCCATGCTTGACCTCTTTGCCTGCCTGACAGCACACTTTCTGCAACATTTAAGAGAATCAGCAGAAAAAAGACGGCAGGGGGGAGGGGGGGAGATGTGTAAGCAGAGCAGTGTCCATAGTGAGGCTGTGCAGAACACATAAGTGTCGCAGACACTAAAAGAAGGGAGGGGGGGGAATTAGCAGTACTCACTAAACATTAATAATTTAATGACAAAGCAAGCACAGATAAATATGTGAGTACCACCATTTTACTTTGTAAATTGTAGTTTCAGAAAATGTAAAGTTGCATTGTAACCTAGTTCCTTATGTGCTTATATTCCTTTTCCCTTATGTACTTTTTATACAGAATATAGCAAGAAGTGTGGTTTGTTTAGCCTAATTTACACCAGTATTGTGAAAGCTACTGTGATTTGCTTCCTGTGAAAACTGTCAATTAATTGTTTCTTTCATTAATAGGAGATGCAGTTTTGACAATGACTCATTGAACGATTTCAACAGGCTCAGATTTCATTGTATTTTATTAAATAATTAAATAAATGTTTCTTACTTAAAAATATATCTCTTAAAAGTATATTTATCCCATCCACTTGGGGGGGATCAACCAAGATTTTTTTAAGGAAAATTCTTAAATAAAACGTGTCAAAAACTAATAAAAGGAAAGCATCTTTAATTCCATGTTAAATAAACAGTAAAGCCACAAAACATTTGAATTTCTATATATGAGTGAGATTTTCTTTCTCACTTGCCCTGGTAGAAACAGATATAAAATTAGTTAGTGGGCAGCATTTACTTTTACAAAAAACTATGGTAAGAAAAGAAATAAAAAATTATGAGACACCTTCTTTTTACATGTACCGTAATACATATTCTGTTTTAAATGGATACTGTAGCCAAATACATATGGCTCTCTTATAAAATCCCTTTGTCTTACCTTTACATCAATCCATTTGTGTGACTGGTTTCCCTGCTGGTACTTCAGTACACCAATGTCCTTCTTCCTTTGCATTGTCTCCCTAGGTTTGAAGCAGGCACCATTGCTACTTTATGATGGAAAAGAAGCGATGGCACATGCTTTGTTATTGGAATGTGGCAGAGATCCTAGAAGTGACATCGGGATCATGAAGTTCTCTGGAATTCTTCCAACTTTGGACCTTTAGATATTCATTATTCCAGCAGGGAATGTGGATGGATCAATGTAAATTTAAGCCTTTTGTATTTTGGCCATAGTTCCCTTAAAAGACCATGTATTGTAAGTGGAATATATTATTATTATTATAAACGGTCTTAATTTGCTGAAAAGAACAAATAATTCATTTTTGTACAAGAATTATTGCTGCAGAAGAATCTGTTTCAATAAATCTACAGAAAGGGCTGATAATGAGTCTTTCCTCATTTGAAAAGCCACAAACATATTTAAAAAAAAAAAACTTTCAGCCAATCACATGCCTGTCTTAGGTTAGAATGATTTACCAGAGCTAGAAAGAAGTAATTTGCCTAGAAAAAGAAATAATGAAATAAATAGCGCAAGTGTTTAAAATTACATTTTACATAAGGCAGTGAAGACAAATACTTAGAAAAGAGAATCTTTAGAAGAGAATAGGATCTTTAGAAAATAGCCAGTTCTACCTTTGGAAATGATATTAGAATCCATTAGGTACAAACAGAAGAAAAAAAGTTTAAAGGAGTAAATAGCCTGTTTTTTTGTTTGAGTACTCTGTGTGCTTGCTTTTTGATGTTTGAGACCTTTGTTACCCTTGTTACCCTGCATTTTATTTTCCAGCCAGAATAAACCAGACAGTCTACCAGGAACAATACAAAATACATTTAAATAGCTGACCCCTAATACCCCTAGGTTAATTTCATAAACCAGCCTACAGCCACAGAAAAAGGAAAGGTGAGACACAGCTTGTAACTTTGTTGATGTTTCCAGTCTATTAAAACAATGTTGTTAATATATGGCCACCTTAAATTACCTGAGGGTAATACCTGAGGGTATACATTTGCAGGGTAATGAGCTCCATTACCCTGCAAATGTATAAGGCTGCAGGCCATTGCATATCATACACAAAAAACATTTAGTGAGTCATCAGCCACCCTCTCTCTCTTACAGAGCCCCCCTCATCCAAGGAGCTGCAGCCAAGACTGCATTTCCTCACCCAGTCTCATGTTGCATCCGGAAAGGGAGAGGCAAAAGACTGAGGAGGGTACGTAATGTGCAATAGCGGGCATCCCCAAGCTGATGACTTCTGTGTTATAAACTACTATGTAGTTGCGTGCCGATTATAAGGTTATTGTTTTACAGTTGGGTCCCATTGGGATCCATGGGAGGGGTGTGTTATATAGTGGATAATTTACCCCCTACTGTAAATTATAAGGATATTAGAAGTCACCGACGAGTTCTGTGGCCATATAAAAGCACTCGGCCGAAGGTGACTTAATATCTTTACCAATTTACAGTAGGGGGTACATTATCCGTTATAACCCACCCCTCCTTCACCCTCATTTAAAGCCCTCATTTAAAGACATTGCTATGTTTACTATTGTGCAGTACATGTTTAGAGGCTAACATCACCCTCCTAAACCCCCCCCCCCACACACACACACCGTTACTTTTCTTTCATGCTCAAAGGCTCTCTGTCACATCTACAGCCCCTCCCCCTCTCTTTCTGGCTGGTCCGTTCCCCAAAAAATTATATTACCATCCTCCATTTCCTCTCTCCTGTTGTTACTGTGTGATGTCCCACACAGCAGCTTTACAAGGTCACCTGACCCTTCACCTCCTCGAGTGTAGAAGCTGTTCGGACCTCCCACCTGTGATCCAGTGTTCCGGTGTTTAGCAGCTTCGAGACCATGCCACCTCTACTACCTCTTGGATTCCCTCTGACACGTACCAACCCCCTGGCTTCTCAGACTTGCTTCGCGAGTCTTTGAACTTACATCAAAGGATACGTTTCCTGCAGTTCCGTGTTATAATCAGAGCACTACTACGTAGTAGCAGGCCGGTTATAAGAATATTATTTAAAGGTTGCCCCCATAGGGATCAATGGGAGGGGTGGGTAATAACCGGATACATACATATAATTTCAAATCATGTTAGTTTAGTGGGTGCATTATTACTTCACTTTTTCAGGATTGCTAGAACCAATTGATGTACTTACCGAAACCTGCCCATTGATTATCACTTCCTCTGAGAATCGCACTTTGACTGGGTTTGATTTCAATCTTGCTTTTTTTGCAGCACTTATAAATGCTGATTTAGGAGACTAAAAAACAAAAGTGAAGAAAAACACAAGACAATTATATTACTATTCAATTAAACTGACAGTATGTATACTTCTATACTTTAGATTTTGTTTAAATAGGGGAAGATGCAGGAATTGGGCAGTGCAGTACTTCCACACTCCTGCCATGCAGTAAGCACTAGAGCCCATAAGTTTTGTGCTTGCAGCATTCTACTTTTTTCATGCAGCTGCCACAAGTTTTATGCAAAGCCCATGTTAACCCCTTACTGCACTAAGGGGTTATGGATTTTACATAAAATAGGGCACAGCATGAATGGACTTTTTTTCTCCTGCATATTTTTTCCGGAGTATCCACATATTGACAAAATGTCTACAATACCTTCCAAGAATTGTATTTTTATTTTATTACCTTCAGTGTGGTACAAATGTGTGATGTGGGTTGTATTAAAATCTCTGTATCTGGATTTAGTACATTTTTCATTGTATAACATTAGATTAGCATGCATTAGATGCAAAAGTTTGATTTAACAAGCAAATAATACATATCAAGAAACTGTTTTCCAGGCTTCCCTGCAAACAAAACCTTCATTTTGGTTTCTACTTCTCCTTTAAATATTAGGTGGGCTAAATGTATATCTAAGCTCCCTTTGCATATGATTTGTTTCTGGTTTAGTGGATATCAATACATTAAACAGTTTTCTCTTCCCACATTCTATTTTTCTATAAACAGTATTGTATTTATTAGATATTTTTGAGATGTGTTTTGCTGTGCAATTTGTGGAGATTTATATTCAGCAGCACAAATACAGCATACATAGAAATGTAGAAGGGCCAGCATTCACAAGATATTTATTTTAAAATAGGTACACTAATGGCCTAGGACATTGGATAAATAAATAAAATGTTCTATCGCCAATATAAAGGCAAAGTACTGATTATATGTAAATGGGGAAAACACAATGGGACACATTTACCCATAAGTCATCCGCTAAAATAAGAGGTATATATTGAATAGGTTACTACAAGTTAAAGGGTATCTCCAGTGGGTAAAAGCACTTTTTGCTAGGGAGGTAAAGGATCTGTGTCTTACCCCCCGTTCTTCAATAAAACGAAGTTAAGTAATTTAATCAGTCACTCGTTCCTCTGACAGGTCCCAACTGACTCTGTATTCTAGGCACAGCACATATGCGCATGCTTTTAAAGTACTAAGTGCGTCTGAACCTGTTAGAGGATGCAGCGGAGGAGCGAGAGACCAGGTAAGTTGCTTAACTTCATTCCTAGGTCCTGAACGTTTTATTGAAGAATGGGAGGTAAGACAAAGCTCCTTTACCTCCCATTCTTCAATAAAAGTGAATAGCAAAAAGTGCTTTTAATTACAGTAGAAACCCTTTAATACCGGTGTTTGCCCTACTTTTACCGCTACTATTTAATGCCAGCTAATGGTTCCGCTGGGGTTCGAGCCCTTTCCAATAAATACCAGAATCCACGTTTTGCAGTTCCGAGTTAATGAGGCCCCATGTCTTCAATCCTTTCAATATAGTTCTAGTTCTATAGATGTGTACAAAAACATATTTCTGTATGGAAATTACAAGTAGACATTAACATTACTTTTTTTTTTTAAAAGGGACCTACTGTACATTATAGGCTGTTCATGAACATATATTTTGTTTGAAGACATTTATATAAACACTAGACATTAAGCCCATTATATTAACGGGTGCTAGAAGCCCAGAGACCCCCCCTCAGTGTCCCACGGCCAGAGTCCCCCCTCTATCCCAAAAGGCAGAGCCCCCCTATTCTCAAAATGCAGAGTACCTCCCTCTGTCCCAAAAAGCAGAGTGCCCCCCTCTGTCCCAAAAGGCAGAGTACACCCCCCATGTCCCAAAAGGCAGAGTCCCCCTCTGTGGCAGTCACCCCCCTCAGTGACATTGTCCCCCCTCAGTGACAGTCCCCCCCCTTCTACCTTATCTGCTGTCAGTCTCCATGCTGCTGTGTGTGTTTTCAGTGTTTCTCTTTCTAGTGGTGAGTCAATAGGAACTGCAGTGGCACACACTCGAACTCACAGAACCGGAAGCAGCAGTTAGGCTTTTATATATATAGATTCTACTGTGGTTAAGTTTGATTCACACACAGATGTTTTGTTTTTCTTACACAATTACCTTTTGCATTATTGAAAAACTATTTTGCTATATTTTCCTGTGTAGTTTATATAACACTGTGGAAAACGTTATAGATCATTGCCTAAGGTTAAGTTCACACAAAAAGCATGGGGAAAAAAACAAAATAAATTCCATTTCAATTGAAAGCATTTTGTAAATGCGGTTTTATGCATCTGCGGTATGTTTTATTCGTTTTTTGCGCTTTGTTATGCAATACGTTTTAGTGTAAAGTGCCTACACTACATATGACAATTACCATTAAGATGGCTTATATAACAGGTGTTGGTAGGTTGTCCTGGAAACGTGCACATATATGTTACATAAAATATATTGTATACTGTATGAAAGTTTGGGTCCGATTTGAATCTGGTTTCGTACTTCCGACAGAATGTTCTTGCAGAAGTTATTTTTTTTTTGTTTTGGTTATATGTACGTGTTTCCCAGACCATTTCCCAGGTCCCTGAGCCATTTCCACTAGCTTACTATTGCTACTTATATCTTTAATTTAATCTGAACTCTTGGATTTTTAGCTCCCATTGATTTCTTTGGATCTGTTTTCGAATTTTCAAAGTTTAGCAGAAATCCAAAAATGGAACTCGGCGTTAAATAATATTTGTATAATATCCCTGACAATTTAAATAACCCGCAGGAAGCTTAATTCTATAGACTCCCTCCCTCTTACTTCTTTTAAGTGAATATTAATTAATTTTGCTTGAAAAAGCCAAATTACTGTTCTTTCTATTTCTTCTTCTTTTTCTTCCGTTTTATTCTTCCGCTTTTTTGGACCGTATCTCTTCCCACAGTTTTTGAGCTAGAGACATGAAATTCGGTACAGACGTGCGGGACATATATGAGAAGTGTGCTATCTTCTAGCTAAGGAATCTGCGGAAGCGTTACGGTGTTATCGGCGAATTTCCGGACATTTTTTTCCCATAGACTATAATGGTAACAATGCTCAAATGTGGATATTTCAAAACAGATTTTATCATGGTCATAAATACAAATGGTGATACCCCCAACCCCCCACACAGACCCAGGTACACCCACCTACTGACCCACCTTTACATTCCTATGGAAGCCATATTTAAAGGGTAACTAAAGTCAAAATAACTAATTTAGATTTATCCTCAAAAAAAGATAGTTTTATGGTTATAAACACAAAAAAGACATACCCCCTCAACCAGACCTAGGTACACACACATACTAATCTACTTATCCATTACTGTGGCAGCCATACTTAAAGGGTAACTAAAGTAAAAAAAAACTAATTTAGATTTATTCTCAATAAAAGATAGTTTTATAGTTTTAAACACAAAAAAGACATACCCCCCTCAACCAGACCCAGGTACACATGCCTACTGATCTACTTATCCATTACGGTGGCAGCCATATTTAAAGGGTAACTGAAGTCAAAAAAACAAATTTAGATCTATCCTCAATAAAAGATAGTTTTATGGTTGTAAACACAAAAAAGACATACCCCCTCAACCAGACCCAGGTACACACACCTACTGATCTACTTATCTATTACAGTGGCAGCCATACTTAAAGGGTAACTAAAGTAAAAAAACTAATTTAGATTTATCCTCAATAAAAAATAATTTTATGGTTGTAAACACAAAAAAGACATACCCCTCAACCAGACACAGGTACACACACCTACTGATCTACTTATCCATTACTGTGGAAGCCATACTTTAAAGGGTAACTAAAGTTAAAAAAACTAATTTTGACCAATCATCAAAAAAGTTTTTTTTTTTTTTTAACCCCCACGTGGCACAGGTACATACACCTACTGATCTACTTATCCATTACTGTGGCAGACATACTTAAAGGGTAACTAAAGTAAAAAAAAGTAATTTTGATCAATAATCAAAAAAGTTAGTTTTTTTAACCCCCACATGGCACCGGTACATACACCTACTGACCTACCCCTCCCATTACTGTTGCAGCCATACCTTAAGGGTAACTAAAGTAAATTTTTTTGACCAATCATCAAAAAAAAATTTTTTTTTAACCCCCAACCTGATCCAGGTACACATGCCTACTGACCTACCCTTCCATTTTCATGGCAACCATATTTAAAGGGTAACTATAGTCAAAATACAAATTTGACTAATCATGAACAAAGTTTGTTTTTTAACCCCCAACCTGACACAGGTACACACACCTACTGATCTACTTATCCATTACTGTGGCAGCCATACTTTAAGGGTAACTAAAGTAAAAAAAATAATTTTGATCAATAATCAAAAAAGTTAGATTTTTTAACCCCCACGTGGCATAGGTACATACCCCTACTGACCTACCCCTCCATTACTGTTGCAGCCATACCTAAAGGGTAACTAAAGTCAAAAAATTTTTTGATCAGTATTAAAAAAGTTTTTACCTGACGCAGGTACACACACCTACTGATCTACTTATCCATTACTGTGGCCAGACATACTTAAAGGGTAACTGAAGTCAAAAAAATACATTTTGATCAAAAATCATTATCATTGAAAATTCTGCTAATTTTGCCCTAACCAATCATATGTTAGCTTTCTGATTGATTGAATCAAAATTAGCACCACTTTGGGCTGTGTACACACAAATGTTTTTTTTGTCCCAAACAATTGTTCACTACAAACTCATCATTCCCATTATTGAGTTTTAAAATCTGCAGCAAACACACATATTCCCTTCCAAAATGCAGCCCTTCAAGCCAAATTCAAAGTTTATACTTAAACTTTCCCTTTCTAGTTTGTTTTAGAACTTCTTAGTCCTATTCAAGCACATCAGGCAGTACTGACAGCTCTAGCAATTGGAGAAAGGGGGAAAATTCACTAAGCATGTGCAGATTTATGTCATCGCTTTGACCAGCTAGTAATGCGACACAAACAGACTGCGGTTGTGGTTTCTCAGTAATGTTGCAAAATTAGAGACAAAGCTAACAGAACCTAAAATACTTTATATTTATATTTTTAGCTTCCCCCTTTAAATATGTAAATGTGCACTGTTAAAAGGTATTTTACTTACTGGGTATGGTTGTATAACTGTTAGCAGGATTGATTCTTTGCAGCTTCTGTATGAAAAAAAAAATAATTGTGGATTTTATAATTCTTTATTTTCCATAATACAGAGTCATTCACACCACATTATATTGTAACTTCTAATACTTTGTATTAATACAAGGCAGTTAAATAAACTATTGATGTATACAGGGGTGTTATGCCCATGAGGTAGGTTGAAAAACCTTTTCAGGTCTCTCAGGAACCAGCCCCCTTGGTTTTACATACAGGTTTAATAGTTTAATGACATTATTTAGAACAACCTTGGGTCTTTGAATGTCTGCTGTCTTATCTTTAAAACAATCCATGGAACACAGTAAACCCTGTAATAAGCTATGGATCTGAAAAGGTAAACATTTTTGGCTTCCATTTGTTTGTACAAAGCAAACACACCCTCTGCACTGCATCCTTGCCAGTGGTGCAATGCCTACACACGAACATTTACTATTTTCTGCTGTAAAAAGAAACTACGTCATCAGTTTCTGCTCCCTCACAAAGACACTGAAATAATACATCTGCCAAGGCAGCAGGTTTTCCAAGGAAATGTAAATTGTGTTCATGCTTTAAGGCATTTTCTAAGCTATGATCTTTTAAAGGGTGGTAATTGCAGTTTACTAGAATAGGCTGTATATATATCTGTAAACAATAACGTTTCCAACCTTGGAGCTTCTCACAGGGTGCACTTAGATAAAATATGTAATCTGGGCAAGGGTACCCAGATGCACTAGCCATGTATATATACCTTCCAACATTCCATTTTAAAAAGAAACACAGGAGTAAGGCTAATGAAGATAAACTGATTTTAACAAAGATCTGTACAATGCGTTTTAAGGAATGTCCCACTTTAAATGTGAATGTTGGTAGGAAGGCGTTTATGGCCTTTAATACCAAAAGGCTGCTTTACATTTAAGCTTGTACATAATTTTTCTTTCTTTAACAGGATATACTTCACCTTTAAAGAAGAAATACTGTAACCGTACACATTTAGTGAGAGTCAATGAAAAATAAAACTCAGTTCAGAGCAAACTTACATGATGGGGACATTCATGTTTATTTATAAAAAAAAATACCAAGCTATGAATTGAAAAAAATGTTTTGCAGTGAATACCAATTTTGCAAAGCTTTTGGCTGACTCGGCTGACTGAGTCCTCGTCACTAAGGTTTACTTCTCTATTGTGTTTGTCATTTGAACCAGATAATGAGAATAAAGCATTCATAAGATATTTAATATAACAAAAATAGCTTTGACTTAAAGTTGCTAAGCTAATCAAATTTCCTACTTATAAAACTGATGGTATGTGGAGTGTAGATTTGTGACATTTCAAATAAAAAGCTTAAGTAAGGTAAGGTAAGAGCTGAAGTGTTATTTTTGCCATCTTAAAGGGCATTTTCACCCTTGAAACAAAAAAACTGGTAAATTGTCAGTTACCTGCCCCCAACCCCAACTGATATATTTTGCACTTTACTAACCAGCTATTTAAGAATAAATATTGTGCCCATTCTGGCAGAGAATGCTGGCCCCTCCCCCCATGCAGTGGTAGTGTGACTACTGACATCATAACCAATGATTGACTGCTGTTTTACCTGCTATCTCCTCTGCACATGCTCAAGCATTTAAAAAGCTCATTAAGCAGAGGTACAAGGTAGATACATTTACCAGAATGGAATGGAAATTATTATTAAAGGGGAACTGTGGTCTCCAAAGTTGAGTTTAAATGAAAGGACAGTTTCCTACCTTTAAAACGAACCATCAACCACCTCTCTATGTGCTCCACAGAGCAATATATAAAGAAATCACTGACCAGAAAGTTAATGGGTGGGAGGCTGACATGTGACATTCCTAAGGCTTCTCCTACACAGTGCCACCGGCAAGCACAGCCTCAGACTCCCTCAGTGTGTGAGGGAGACAGGAAGTCCCTCCTCATCTCTGCTGTGTGAGGTCCTGAAAAGACTGTTTCCACAGAGTTTTCTGTAGGGGGGGGGGTCTGAGTGGCCCACGGCACTTACCTATATTAAATAGGTTAGCGCAAGTTTAACTCCATAATTGCACTGGCTGCACCAGTTTTACAAAAGACACCTGTGCAACCAACGCAATGTATTTGATAAAGGATTTGCACCACTTTAAACTCCACAATTTAAGACCAGCTAATGGCTGGTCTTAAAGTGGCCCAGGGGTAAAATCCCTTTTGGGATTTACCACAAGGGGCAAATCCAGTATTAAATACTGAAAGCCATATTGCCCGGAGCAATTTGCGGCTCTGGGTAAATGAGGCTCCTAATTCTTTAAAAATTTCAGTTAATGTTTTTGATACATTGGTTTCTTTGTTGTGGTACAGATACTGAAAATCTAATTAAATAATTTTTGGGATAGAAAAGGGTGGACCGCACGCTCGGTCGCTGCGAATTGTCAGACATGGCTACTTTTGCCATGACCTTTGTCCTGGCCGACCAGTCGGAAGAGCTAATGTCGGGACTATTGTTTGGCTCGTATTTGCCCATCTTTAGATTACCTGAACCCAAAAGAAAACTTGATAAGCTTTTAAGGACAAGAGACTCTAGCGATAATATTATTAATCTGAACAATAAGGTGTTTCTTTGGAAAATAATGAATTTCATGTCATTGTAAAAGAAAACTGCATTCGTTCTACTTCATTGGATAAAATACTAATTTTAGAATGAAATGCGTTAGTAAAACTAAACTGTATACATTTATACATATGTTTCGGTATACTAATTAAAATTCTGAAGATAAATAGGCTTATTAATAAATAAACAGTCCTGATCAATTAAATAACGGGCCCCAAGTATATAGACAACACACTATGTGTATGAGCGCTTTGACGGCTGAAACAGACGTTCAGTTAGGGCTCGTTGATGATCTGCCTGGTGGATCAGGCAACGAGCCCCTACTGAAAGTTCATTCTTTAACATTGTGTATGAGCGCTCATACATATCGTGCATTGCAGGTCGGTCTCCACGATTGCACGTATGTATGAGCCTTAAGTTAGAGTAGCTCTGATCAATACACTTAAAGGAACTTAACAATCTAAATCATATCCCTCTCAACTTTCAAAGTAGTTGCTACTTAGTGATCCAGCACTGCAAATCTTCTACTCCAGCAAGCAATCTGGTCACTTTTTTTCTTTTTATGATGCTTCTGACTCTTCAATAAGCTTGTGTCTCTTGCAACATTGTCTTTTGGTGTTTGCTATTTAGCAACCATACTATTATCATGATACAGTTTAAAAAATCATAAGGAACCAAATTGTACCAAAACCTTTCCAGCCACAACATTGTGGGGATCAAGGATATTTAAAAAAAAAAAAAAAATTCAACCTGGTGTAAAACAGGTATAATGTCCTCTTTGGACTTACATTTTAATTAAGCATCATAGATTTGGGTATAATTATTTTATTTTTCAATATCATCATTACTATTCAGCCATGCATATCCTTGAAATCAAACTGGGCTACATACAAAAGGGACTATGGAAATGTCAAATCCTCATTAGCAAACTGTGTTTCGTTATTTTTAGGAAGTCATAATTCTGAATGTCATCTCTGTTTCAGGTAATGTTGCTATTATTTAAGGGAAAATGGCATGTGCATTGATGGAATATTATGACAGTTATTGAAAGTCTTCTATACTATTAGTCTGTGTTTTGTAAGGAACACTTATGGTGTTAAGGGATGACACACAAAAATGACATTTATGTAGGAGGAAATATTCAATATTAGGATTGCCCAAGGCAGTCCAGTTATGTGGGAAGGTGGTTTGTTTAACTGTATATATAACTATATTTTCAAAAACATTGAGGCATAGCAATGCAATATGTGCTATGATCCCTTAGCTTACTTATAATGAAATTGCTTCCAGCAAAAGAGCAAAAATAACCAGAACAGTGCGTATTAAATGACAGCTGTCAGGTTACACTGCAATTTAAATCTTTCCAAAAGAGTTTTCTTTTCTATATTTGTAAAGCAATATAGATTGAATCTATTAGTAGGGAAAAAAAACAAAAAACGTTCATAAATGAGTCTATTTTAAACAATCAAATTATTTCATTGATGATCATAACTATACCAGTAGTTTATATATCTATAATTAACATAGTAGACTGCTACATTCCTCTCCTAGTTCTGACAAACTGCAATACTATTGTGAAGAGGACATACACTTCTTGTTGCCATACTCCTATAATTTAGCTTTAGAGCTCATTATATTCTGTCCATTATCTTTATTGAAATGTGTAAATTCTGTATATTCTCTGGCCATTGCTAGTTTCAAATGGGTTAACAACTCACCAATCAAGAAATTTGTTAATTTGCAAAAAGAAGAATATTGTGATACATTAAAAAAAGCCGCATCAAAAAGTTTGAACAGACCAACAATAATTAATGAAGCTATTGATATAAATTATAATAATTCACCTTGTACTCTACATCAAACCATATTACTAATACTGTATATACTCGAGTATAAGCCGAGGTTTTCAGGTCTTAAAAATGACCTGAAAAATGAACCTCGGCTTATACTCGGGGTCAAGCTGGGATTTACCTTAATTCCAGACGCAGCCGCGAGTCAGGTAAAAAAAAGGCAGTTCCTAGTAGTACTTTGCGCACGTCGGCGCGATGATGTCATCGCGCACCCGCAAAGCACTACTGGGAACTGCCGGCTTTCCATCCTGACTTGCGGCTGTGTCTGTAAGGCTTTGCGAAGGCGTCCGGAAGGCTCTGGGAAGGTGTCCGGAAGGCTCTGCACACCAAACTGTAAGTACATTTCCCATGGCTACCAGTAATCCCCAAGGCTACCAGTAATCCCCATGGCTACCAGTAATCCCCATGGCTACCAGCAGCTAATGTTCCGCTGGGTGTTTCGAAGCCCTTTCCAATAAATACCAAAATCCACGGTTGTGGCAGTTCCGATTATGAGGGCCCAATGTCTTCAATCCTTTCAATATAGTTCGGTTCTATAGATGTGACAAAAAACTATTCTGTATGGAAATTACAAGTGGACATTAACTTTACTTTTTTTTTTTTAAAGACCTACTGTACCTTATAGGGCTGTCATGAACATATATTTTGTTTGAAGACATTTATATAAACAACTAGACATTAAGCCCTTATATTAACGGGTGCTAGAAGCCAGAGAGCCCCCCCTCAGTGTCCCACGGCCAGAGTCCCCCCTCTATCCCAAGGTCGAAGCCCCCCTATTCTCAAAATGCAGAGTACCTCCTCCTCGTCCCAAAAAGCAGAGTGCCCCCCTTTTCCCAAAGGCAGAGTACACACCCCCCATGTCCCAAACAGCAAGTCCCCTCTGTGGCAGTCCACCCCCCTCAGTGACATTGTCCCCCCTCGATACAGTCCCCCCCCTTCTACCTTATGCTGTCGTCTCCATGCTGCTGTGTGTGTTTTCAGTGTTTCTCTTTCTATTGGTGAGTCAATAGGAACTGCAGTGGCACACACCGAACTCACAGAACCGGAAAGCACAGTTAGGCTTTTATATATATAGTTCTACTGTGGTTAGTTTGATTCAACACAGAGTGTTTGTTTTTCTTACACAATTACCTTTTGCATTATTGAAAACTATTTGGCTATATTTTCCTGGTGTATTTATTACACTGTGGAAAACGTATAGATCATTGCCTAAGGTTAAGTTCACCACAAAGCATGGGGAAAAAACAAAATAAATTCCATTCCAATTGAAGGCATTTTGTATCGCGGTGTTTATGCATCTGCGGTATGTTTTATATTTCGTTTTTTGGTCGCTTTGTCTCAATACGTTTTTAGTGTAAAGTGCCTACACTACATATGACATTAACCATTAAGATTGGCTTATATAACAGGTGTTGGTAGGTTGTCCTGGAAACGTGCACATATATGTTACATAAATATATTGATACTGTCGTAAAGTTTGGGGTCCGATTTGAATCTGGTTTCGTACTTCCACAGAATGTTCTTGCAGGGTTATTTTTTTTTTGTTTTGGTTATATGTACGTGTTTCCCAACCTTTCCCAGTCCCCTGAGCCATTTCCACTAGCTTACTATTGCTACTTTATTCTTTAATTTATCTGAACTCTTGGTTTTTAGCTCCCTTGATTCTTTGGATCTGTTTTTCGAATTTTCAAGTTTAGCAGAATCCAAAATGGAACTCGGCGTTAAAATAAATTTGTATATATCCCTGACAATTTAAATAACCCGCAGGAAGCTTAATTCTATAACTCCCTCCTCTCTTACTTCTTTTAAGTGAATTTAATTAATTTGCTTGAAAACGCAAATTACTGTTCTTTCTATTTCTTCTTCTTTTTTTCTCTTCCGTTGTTATTCTCCGCTTTTTTGACCGTATCTCTTCCCAGTTTTTTGAGCTAGAGACATGAAATTTCGGTACAGACGTGCGGGACATATATGAGAAGTGTGCTATCTTCCAGTAAGAATCTGCGGAAGCGTTAACGTGTTATCGGCGAATTTCCGGACATTTTTTTCCCATAGCTAAAATGGTAACAATGCTCAAATGTGGATATTCAAACACGATTTTATCATGTGCATAAATACAAATGGTGATACCCCAACCCCCCACAGCAGACCAGGTACACCCACCTACTGACCCACCTTTACATTCCTATGAAAGCCATATTTAAAGGGTAACTAAAGTCAAAATAACTAATTTAATTTATCCTCAAAAAAGATAGTTTTATGGTTATAAAAAACACAAAAAGACCATACCCCCTCAACCAGACCTAGGTACACACACATACTATCTACTTATCCATTACTGTGGCAGCCATACTTAAAGGGAACTAAAGTAAAAAAAAAAACTAATTTAGAGTTTATTCTCACTAAAAGATAGTTTTATAGTTTTAAACACACAAAAAGACATACCCCCCCCCCCCCTCACCAACCCGGTACACATGCCTACTGATCTATTATCCCTTACGTTGGCAGCCCATATTTAAAGGGTAACTGAAGTCCAAAAAAAAATTTAGAATCTATCCTCAATAAAAGATAGTTTTATGGTTGTAACACAAAAAAGACATACCCCTCAACCAGACCAGTACACACAACCTACTGATCTACTTATCTCTTACAGTGGCAGCCATACTTAAGGGTAACTAAAGTAAAAAAACTAATTATAGATTATCCTCATAAAAAATAATTTTATGGTTTTGTAAACACAAAAAAGACATACCCTCAACCAGACACGGTCCACACACACCTACTGATCTACTTATCCATTACTGTGGAAGCCATACTTTAAAGGGTAACAAGTTAAACAAATAATTTTGACCATCATCAAAAAAGTTTTTTTTTTTTTTTAACCCCCCACGTGCCAGGTACATACACCTACTGTCTACTTTCCATTACTGTGGCAGACATCACTTAAAGGGTAACTAAGTAAAAAAGTAATTTTGATCATAATCAAAAAAGTTAGTTTTTTAACCACCCACAGGCAGCAACCGGTACATACACCTACTGACCTACCCCTCCCATTACTGTTGCAGCCATACCTTAAGGTAACTAAAGTAAATTTTTTTGACCATCATCAAAAAAAAATTTTTTTTTAACAACCCCAACCTGATCCAGGTACACTGCCTACTGACCTACCCTTCCATTTTCATGGCAACCATATTTAAAGGGTACTATAGTCAAATACAAATTTGACTAATCATGAACAAAGTTTGGTTTTAAACCCCCAACCTGACACAGGTACACACACTACTGTCTACATTATCCATTACGTGGCAGCCATACTTTAAGGTTAACTAAAGTAAAAAAATAATTTTTGATCATAATCAAAAAAGTTAGATTTTTTTAACCCCCACGTGGCATAGGTACATACCCCTACTGACACCTACCCCTCCATTACTGTTGCAGCCATACTAAAGAGGTACTAAGTCAAAAATTTTTGATCAGATATAAAAAGTTTTTACCTGACGCAGGTACACACACCTACTGATCTACTTATTCCATTACTGTGGCCAGACTACTACAAAGGGTAACTGAAGTCAAAAAAATACTTTTTGATCAAAATCATTATCATTGAAAATTCTGCTAATTTGCCCTAACCACCATCAATGTTAGCTTTCTGATTGATTGAATCAAATTAGCACCCCACTTTGGGCTGTGTACACACAAATGTTTTTTTGTCCCAAACATTGTTCACTACAAACTCATCATTCCATTATTGAGTTTTAAAATCTGCAGCAAACACACATATTCCCTTCCAAAATGCAGCCCTTCAAGCCAAATTCAAAGTTTATACTTAAACTTTCCCTTCTAGTTTGTTTTAGAACTTCTCGTTCCTATTCAATTCAGCACATCAGCAGTACTGACAGCTCTAGCAATTGAAAAGGGGGAAATTCACTAAGCTTGTGCGATTTATGTCATCCGCTTTGACCAGCTAGTAATGCGACACAAACAGACTGCGGTTGTGGTTTCGTCAGTATGTTTGCAAAATTAGAGACAAAGCTAACAGAACCTAAAATATTTATATTTATATTTTAGCTTCCCTCCCTTTAAATTGTAAATGTGCACTGTTAAAAGGTTATTTTACTTACTGGGTTATGGTTGTATAACTGTTAGCAGAGGATTGATTCTTTGGCAGCTTCTGTATAAAAAAAAATAATTGTGGATTTTATAATTCTTTATTTTCCATAATACAGAGTCATTCAACACCACATTATTGTAAACTTCTAATACTTTGGTATTATACAAGGCAGTTTAAATAAACTATTGATGTATACAGGGGTGTTATGCCATGAGTAGGTTGAAAAACCTTTTCAGGTCTCTCAGGAACCACCCCCTTGGTTTTTACATACAGTTTAATAGTTTAATGACATTATTTTAGAACAACCTTGGGTCTTTGAATGTCTGCTGTCCTTATCTTTAAAACAATCCATGGAACACAGTAACCCTGTAATAAGCTTGATCTGAAAGGTAAAATTTTTGGCTTCCGTATTTGTTTGTACAAAGCAAACCACAACCCTCTGCACTGCATCCTTGCCAGTGGTGCAATGCCTACACAACGAACATTTACTATTTTCTCTGCTGTAAAAAGAAACTACGTCATCAGTTCTGCTCCCTCACAAAGACACTGAAGTAATACATCTCCAGCAGCAGGTTTTCCAAGGAATGTAATTGTGTCATTCTTTACACAGCGCCGCTCCTACCATGAACAACCTGAAACAGTTGCTCATGGCGGCACCTGCACCCACCCAAAAAAAAAGGACTAATAGGCGGCATTTCCCCGAACCTCCACCCCTGCCGCGCATAATACCATATAATGAGCAGCGACTTCGCGAGCGCCTGTGAGTCTCGGCCACCCAGCAGCTCCGTAGACCCTGCAAAATCCTCAACCGGAAGTTCGGGAACCAATCAGCACTGGTTATTTTTTAAATTGCATGCTGCCCCGGCCCTTCCATTGGCCAGTGTTGCGCAACTATTCCGCTCTGCGTAAGTAACGTGCTTACGTCACTGTCACTTACGCACCCAGCAGCTTGGGGGAGGATACCAAACTACGAGGCGAACAGCATCAGGCCAGCACAGCAGCCAGCGCCGCTCCTAACTGAAGCAACCTGAAACAGTTGCTCATGGCGGCACCTGGGCACCCACCCAAAAAAAAAGGACTAATAGGCGGCATTTCCTTCCCCCGAACCTCCCCCCCCTGCCAGCGCCATAAATACCATATAGATGAAGCCGCGACTACTTCGCGAGCGCCTGGAGTCTCGGCGCACCCAGCGCTGCCCGTAGACCCTGCAAAAATCCTCAACCGAAGTTCGGAACCAATAGCACTGGTTATTTTTTAATTGCATGCTGCGCCCTTCCCATTGGCCATGGTGCGCAACTTCCTGCCCTGCGTAGTAAGTTGCTTACGTCACGTCACTTACGCACCCAATGCGTGCTTGGGGGAGGTACCAAACTCGACGAACACAGCAGCCAGCACAGCAGCAGTTCTTAATGTCCAGGACAGGACTCCAGGACCGGGTGGCAGCGAGAGGTAGGGGAGAGAGATAGTGCTTGTCTCTGTCAGTTGCTGTGTGGGTTGTGTCAGGGAAATGTGTGTGTGTGTGTGTGTGTCAGTGGCATGCTGTGGTGTGTCAGTTTGCTGTCTGTGTGTGTCAGTGGCTGTGTGTGTGTGTGTCAGTGGCGTGTGTGTGGTGTCGTGGCTGGTGGGTGTGTCAGTGCTGTGTGTGTGTCAGTGGCTGTGTGTTGTGGGTGGTCAGAGGCTGTGTGTGTGTGTGTCAGTGGCTGTGTGTTTTATGTAGTGTGCAGGGCCCCTTCTGTATGCATGCATTGCACCCCTCTCCTATCCCCCTCTACATCACAACCACCCACAGCACCCTCTAACCCCCTGTATCATACACCCACAGTCACCCTCTCTATCCCCCTGTATACACCACACACCATCTCTATCCCCCTTTATGTACACCCACAGCAACCCTCTCTATCACCCCCTTTACTACAACCCCACACCCCCTCTATACCCCTTTCCGTACACCCACAGCACCCTCTCTATTCCCCCTTTACGTACAACCCACAGCACCTCTCTATCCCCCTTTACCTACAACACCCAGCACCCTCTCTATATCCCCCTTTACCTGCACCCTCTATATCCCCCTTTACGTACACCCACAGCACCCTCTCTATCCCCCTTTACGTACACCCACAGCACCCTCTCTAATCCCCTTTACGTACACCCACAGCACCCTCTCTAATCCCCTTTACGTACACCCCAGCAACCCTCTTTATCCCCTTTCACTACACCAACTGTCTCTCTATCCCTCTGTATATACACCCACAGCACCCTCTCTATCCGACCGGAACATGCCACCCCAGCATGTGTGTGGTGTGTGGTGCGTGGTGTGCGTGTTTGTGGTGTGTGGTGATGGGTGTGTGGTGTGTGTGTGCTCGCGTGTGTGAGGTGTGCGCGTGTGTGTGATGTGTGTGGCGTGTGTGTTGCGCGGTAGGTGTGGCGTGGGTGTGTGGTGTGCGTGTGGTGCGATTTGTGTGGCGTTGATGTGTGGTGGTGTGTGTGTGTGTGTGTGTGTGCGTGTTTAGTGTGTGTGTGCTGTGCGCGGCGTGTGTTGTGTGCGCGCGCCGTTGTGTGTGTGGTGTGGGTGTCGTGGTTTGTGTGTTGTGTGTGTGGTGTGCGTTGTGTGCGCGTGTTCGTGATGTTGTGTGTGTGCGGTGTGTGTGCGCGTGTGTGATTCGCGTGTGTGTTGTGCGCGTGTGTGTGTGCGTTGTTTGTGTGAGCAGTGTGTGTGTGTGTGTGTGTGTGTGTGCTTAGTGTGTGTGATGGTGTGTGTGTGGTGGGTTGTGTGTGTGTGTGTGTGTGTGCGTGTGTGTGTGTTGTTGTGTGAGAGTGTGTGGTGTGGTAGTTGGTGTGAGGTGTGGGATGGTTTTAGATGTCGTGCGTGGACGTGTGTGAATGTGTGGGCGCGCGTGTGTGTGTGTGTGATGTGTGTGAGGTGTTGTGTGTGTGTGTGTGTGTGTGTGTGTGGCTGTGTGTGGTGCGGCTGGGTTTGTGTGTGAGAGCGTCGTGTGTGTGTGCGTAGGTGGTGTCGTCGTGTGATGTGTGTGATGGGTGTGTGTGTGTCGTTTTGTGTGGAGTGTGGCGTTGTGTGAGTGTGTGTGGTGTGGTAGGGTGTGTGTGTGAGGTGAGTGTGGCGAGCGTGTGTGTTTAGAGTGTTGGGTGTGTGCAGTCGATCGTGTTGTGGATGAGTGAGTGCGTGGTGATGGGGTGAGATGTGTGTGTGGCAGGGCGTGTTTGTGAGAGTTCTGAGTGTGTGTGAGAGTTTGTCGTGTGATGGCGTGGGTGTGTAGTGGTGAGACGTGTGTGTGTTCCGTGTGAGGGGTTCCAATCTGTCTGTAGGGCCCCCTCCTTGTTCACACTGCTGACAGTGCCGGCGATGAACAATTCGACAGCTCCTAACCATTGCCCCCTTGCACCGGAACAGCTGTGGACTGGGGACCATCAGTGACATCCTTATTCCTGATTGTAAATGGTGCGGGTCCAGACACTGGAAAATCCTCTGCATTGAATTGCCGCAGATCACCAAAGATAAGTAGGAAGTCGTCAGCGCGCGCCCCTAGAACAGGTTTTGGGAGGTAGGCGGGGTGGGACTACTGTAAGAGTAAGTTTGTGTTGGTAGAGGCATTTTTCAGGGGGTGCCTACTATTTGTGGCTGTGGCTGGGGTTTCACACTACCTATTTGGGGGCTGCACGACCTATTTTGGGGCTGGCTACCTACTGTGTGGTGCTGGGGTCCCCGCACCTAACTCTACCCCTACTTGGGGGGCTGGATCTACCTAATTGGGGGCTGGCTACATACCGTACTTGTTCCGCTTGGGTCTACTACCTCAATAGTGCTTACTAGGCCTACCTACTTATTGGGGCTGGGGACCTAATAATCTAAATTTTGTGTGCACCTACCTACTCTACTACTTCAGCAGCCCTCCTTGCTGAATATCAAAAGGGAAGACGGCACCAGATAATTCCGTGGTTCAAGGTACTTGAAGGTGTTTGACCAAAAAAATAACTCCTAAATGAATTGTTGAACTTTGGCCTAAAAAAGATATGATGGGGGATCCATATTTACCAGATAGCTCTTCCAAACATAATTTTGCTGCAGATGATTTTTTTAATATTCTTCTTTGACTAAAGATATGTTGGATATTGTTTTAAAAGGAATTTTTTGGCTAGGCTAGCTTTTAAGCTGGTTGTTTAAGGTTAGGTCAGCGCCCGCTCTCTACCATGGGGAGCGCAACTTGAAAAAGTTGACTCATGGCGGCATTGTACTGTCTATGTTTTTTGAAAAGAAAGGCGGTCATTTTCCCCGGACACCCCGTGCATGAACTCAGCACACTTGGAAGTTCGGGTAAGTGCAAGCGGACTAACTCAGACTCAGCAGCGCGGTGTGTTTTTACACAGCTTGGGTACCTTCTTGCCATGCGGGTGTCCCTCATCTGTCTCATCCACGGTCGGTTACAGTAAGGGAAATTTTTTAAAAATTAAGTTTGCCAAGCTCAATTGTTGTGATGATGAAAACTCCTTCCTTGCAGCAGTGGTCGGAAGCTTGTGCGTGTTACAAGGGGGGGGTGGGGTGAGGTAGGAAGTTGTTGTGAAGATAGAAGCTGACACCCGAGATAGTTAGAGATAAAAGGTAGGTCGGTTTGATAGACAAGGATGCTAGTGTAGGTAGGTTAGGTGAGTAGATTAGATGATAGATAGCACAGATACATAGATATGCACAGATACATAAATATAAAGAACTAATCGTAGAGAGATAGTAGCGAGTAGACGGAGATGATGGATAGATGGATACCCGAGAGAGATGGGATAGCTAGCCGAAAGAGAGATGGATAGCCTAGCCGAGAGAGAGAATGGATAGCGAGAGAGATGGATAGCCGAGAGCGGATGGAATAGATAGATAAATAAATATCAAGCAATTAATATAGAATAGAAAGCAAGAATAGTGAGATATTAGGCAAGAGAGATAATAGAGAAAAATAGATAGTCATAGAGATAGCATAGGGATAAGATAGACTAGAGAGATAGATAGATAGATCGATAGATAGATGGACAGTCGATGAAGATAGAAAGAATAGACGGAAAGATAGATTGGAATAGATAGAGATAATAACAGTACATAGTAAGACATAGATTAGATAGAAATAGATAGCATAGATATGATAGATAATAGATAGATAGATAGAGCAGAGATAAGAAGGTAGAGAAGGAGTAGATACCAGAGATAGATGAGATACCAGAAGATACATAGATAAGCAGGATAGATCGATCGCAGAGAAGAGTAGTAGTAGCAGAGATCGATAGATAGCATATAGATAGCAGAGATAGATAGCAGAATGATAGCAGAGGATAGTATAGATATATAGAACTAGAGAGAAGATAGATAGCATAGAACAGATATAGTAGCAGAGATAGTAGATGTAGAAGATCTAGATATAGATAATAGAGAATAGATAGATATAGAGATAGATCAGATACAGCGATAGATAATTAATAAGCGATAGATAGTAATAGAGATAGGATAGATAATAGCGATAGGAAAGAAGATAGAAGAATAAGATAGATGGACCGATATAGAAGAGATAGATAGCAGACAGATAAATAATATAGATAGATAGAGTAACATAAGAGATGATTAAAGCACGAGATAGCATAGATAGATAACAGAACGAGAGAGATAGATAGCAGAGCATAATAGATAGAATCAGAGAAGATTGAAATAGATTAGCAGAGAATAGATCTAGATAGATACAGAGATAGATTAGATAGATAGCAAGAAGAGTAAATTAAATAGAATAGCAGAGAATTTAGATAGGCATAGTCAGTAATAGATTAGATAGATAGCAGAGATAGATTAGTATGATAGCAGAGATAGACAGATAATAGCAGAGAAGAGCAGATAGATAGAGAGATAGCTAGATAGCAGAGATAGATAGTACAAAGTATAGGTAGAGTGATAGATTGCTAAGATAGAATAGCAGGATTAGATAGATAGCAGATGATAGAAGATTCGATAGATACTAGCAGAGGAGTAGATAGATAGATAGATAGATAGATAGATAGCAGAGATAGATAGTTAGAATAGATGCTAGAGATGGATAGATAGATAGAGATAGGGCAGATAGCAGTGGAAATTAGATAATAGAAGATAGATAGATGATGATCGTAGATAGATACAGACTAGTAGCTCGATAGATACGATCATAGATAGCGAACTAGCATACGCATAGACTACGTACGACGACTGTCGCTGCTAGATACGATCTCGCTAGCTGTCTGCTTCGTCGTCGCTCGATAGCTCGATAGCTAGCTAGATAGTACGTCCGCCTGATAGCTGAGTACGTAGACTCGATCGTCGATCTTGCTAGACTACGACTAGTCTCTCTGCTCTGTGCTGCGGTCCTCCCAGCTAGGCTTCGCTCTCGCTCTCACTCGCAGAGATAATTAGATCGATAGATAGATAGATTGTATGATACGAATGAGGCAGAGCTAGTATTTTGGTAGATAGCGAATGGGGCTCTATGATATTGTCGAGTCAGAGAATGATAGTAAGCAGAGATTAGATAGATTGATAGATTAGATTGGATAGTAGATAGATAAGTTTGATGTCATAGATAGTAAATAGAGATCAGTAGATTTAATAGCTGATATGATAGATGCAGAGATAGATGACAGACAGATGGACTTATTTTTTAGATGCTTGATTTAAGATAGATAGATGAGATAGATGAAGATACGATAGATGGACAGATAGAAGAGAATAGATAGCAGAGATACATAGTATAAGATAATAATAGATAAGCGCAGAGACTTAGATAGAATAGCAGAGAGGCTCGATACGCAATGATCAGAAGAGAGATAAGAGGAGGCGTAGAGTAGCAAAGATAGCAGAGAGATTGATTAGATAATAAGATAGATAGACATGAGCAGATGAAGATACGGTAGATAGAGGATAGAAGATAGATAGATAATAGTATAGATATGATGATAGCAATAGATAGATAGATAGCAGCATAGAGGAGATAGATAGCGAGAAGATCGATAGATAGATGCAGAAGATAGTAGCAGAGATAGATAGATAGCAGAGATAGATAGATAGCAGAGATAGATAGATAGCAGGATATAGAAGATAGCAGGATATAGATAGCAATAATAGATAGCAGAGGTAGATAGATTGCAGAGATCAGATAGATTGCAGAGATAGATAGATAGCAGAGCTTAGAATAGATAGCAGAGATATAGAATAGCAGAGATAGATAGATAGATAGATAATAGAGATAGATAGATAATAGAGATTAGATAGATAATAGAGAAGACTAGATAATAAGCGTAGATAGTATAGCAGAGATAGATAAGAACAGACAGACTAACAGATAGATAGATTAATATGAGAGTAGATAATTGGACAGCTATCGAAGAGATAGATAGCAGAGAGATAAATAATATAAGAGATAGATAGCAGAGTAATAGAATCAATGCAAGAGATAGATAGATAGACAGAAGAGAGAGATAGATAGCAGAGATGATAGATAGATAGCAGAGAGATAGATTAGATAAATAGCAGAGATAGATAGATTAGATAGATAGCAGAGATAGATAGATTAGGTAGATAGATGAAGCAGATGTGATAGAGATCAGAATAGATTAGAAGATAGCAAGATAGAAGATAGATAGCAAAGATAGATTGCTAGATAGCAGAGAGTAGGATAGCAGAGATAAGGTAGCAGAGATGAATAGATAGCATAGATAGATAGATGGACAGATAGAAGAGATAGATCAGGATTAAATAAATAGATAGATAGCAGATAGATAAATCAGCGATAAGTAATAGGCATGAGATGAAAGAAGATAAGAGAGCTGATAGCAAGAGATAGATTAGATAGCAGAGTATAGATTAGATAGCAGAGGATGATTAGATAGATTAGGTAAGATAGCAGAGATAATAGATAGATAGCATAGATATGAGATGATAGATTAGCAGAGATAGCGAGATAGATACGCAGGATGAGAAGATGATAGCAGGATAGATAGATAGCCAGAGATAGAGAGTAGATAGCAGAATTAGAGAGATAGCATAGATAGATAGCTAGCGAGATATCGATAGATTAGATAGATAGCAGAGATGATAGATAGATAGATAGCAGAGATAGATAGATACAGAGATTGATAGATAGCAAGACGGATATAGAGTAGATAAGCAGAGCTAGATGATAGATAGTAGGAGATAGAGAGTTAATACAAGATAAAGAGATAGATAGTCAGAGATAGAGAGAAGATACGCACGAGATAGAGAGGATAGATAGCAAGAGATAGAGATGATATAGTATAGGAATAGGCAGAGATAGAGAGATAATAGCAGAGTAAGAAGTAGCAGAGATACGAGATAGATCAGCAGAGATAGAGAGATAGGATAGCAGAGATAAGAGGATGGATAGCAGAGATAGAGAGATGGAATAGATGAGAGTGCAGAAGATAGATGGCTAGCAGATGAGGGATACAGAGTAGATGGATAGCAGAGATTATGATGACTAGAAGTACAGAGATAGATATCATGAGCAGAGATAGATAGGTAGCAGAGATGATAAGGGTAGCAAAGATGATAGGTAGGAGTGTGCAGAGATTAGAATATCTATCTATTCTCTGGCTTCTCTCACTATATCTCCGATATCTTCACTCTATCTGCTATTATCACTCTATCTTCGTATCTATCATAGCTCTGCTATCTATCTATCGTATCCTGACTACCTATCTATGATATCTAGATACCCAGGATAGATAGCTACCAGAGATAAGATACAGATATAGAGAACAGGAAGATAAATAGATAGATGAACAGAGATAGATAGATACAGGATAGATAGTATTTAGATAGATAGCAGAGATAGATAGATATCGAGACGATATGAGTAGCAGAGATAGATAGTATAGAGATATATATAGATGAGATATCAGAGATAGATAATAATCTATATAATATATAATCTATATATAAATATGAATCTAGATAATAGTTAGGCCCTGCTGAAGAGTCTACCTTGACGTTGCAGCAGGGCTTACAAATCTTTGGCCAACATCTTTATTCTACGAGTAATTGTTGGTGTTTAGGGCTGATTTCTATGTAATGATACCAGTGTGCACACAACATGTTTTTAAGTGTTTTCTAAAAATAGAGAAGCGTCAAATACACCATTTTCAAAACAAACAATTATGAAATTTAGCCACGCCCCCCACGCGATAAGCCACGCCCAACATGCTAAGTCACAGCCCACACACTAAGTCCACGCCACTTTTCCGTCGCGCCCGCCCGCTCAGTCTAAGGGCGGCATTCAAAGTTGTTTCAGGTGCCAACAAAAAAACCAAAAAAAAAAATCAACCCCCTTTTATGGTGTTTATTTTTGTAATACAGCGCCCTGCTCTTGGTTTAGCATGTGTGGGACAGAATCGGGTGTATAGGTTCTTTAATTGGGTCACTTGCTTTAAGGCATTTTCTAAGCTATGATCTTTTAAAGGGTGGTAATTGCAGTTTACTAGAATAGGCTGTATATATATCTGTAAACAATAACGTTTCCAACCTTGGAGCTTCTCACAGGGTGCACTTAGATAAAATATGTAATCTGGGCAAGGGTACCCAGATGCACTAGCCATGTATATATACCTTCCAACTTCCATTTTAAAAAGAAACACAGGAGTAAGGCTAATGAAGATAAAACTGATTTTAACAAAGATCTGTACAATGCGTTTTAAGAATGTCCCACTTTAAATGTGAATGTTGGTAGGAAGGCGTTATGGCCTTTAATACCAAAAGGCTGCTTTACATTTAAGCTTGTACATAATTTTTCTTTCTTTAACAGGATATACTTCACCTTTAAAGAAGAAATACTGTAACCGTACACATTTAGTGAGAGTCAATGAAAAATAAAACTCAGTTCAGAGCAAACTTACATGATGGGACATTCATGTTTATTTATAAAAAAAAATACCAAGCTTGAATTGAAAAAAATGTTTTGCAGTGAATACCAATTTTGCAAAGCTTTTGGCTGACTCGGCTGACTGAGTCCTCGTCACTAAGGTTTACTTCTCTATTGTGTTTGTCATTTGAACCAGATAATGAGAATAAAGCATTCATAAGATATTTAATATAACAAAAATAGCTTTGACTTAAAGTTGCTAAGCTAATCAATTTCCTACTTATAAAAACTGATGGTATGTGGAGTGTAGATTTGTGACATTTCAAATAAAAAGCTTAAGTAAGGTAAGGTAAGAGCTGAAGTGTTATTTTTGCCATCTTAAAGGGCATTTCACCCTTGAAACAAAAAACTGGTAAATTGTCAGTTACCTGCCCCCAACCCCACTGATATATTTTGCACTTATAACCAGCTATTAAGAATAAATATTGTGCCCATTCTGGCAGAGAATGCTGGCCCCCCCCCCATGCAGTGGGTAGTGTGACTACTGACATCATACCAATGATTGACTGCTGTTTTACCTGCTATCTCCTCTGCACATGCTCAAGCATTTAAAAAGCTCATTAAGCAGAGGTACAAGGTAGATACATTTACCAGAATGGAATGGAAATTATTATTAAAGGGGAACTGTGGTCTCCAAAGTTGAGTTTAAATGAAAGGACAGTTTCTACCTTTAAACGAACCATCAACACCCTCTCTATGTGCTCCACAGAGCAATATATAAAGAAATCACTGACCAGAAAGTTAATGGGTGGGAGGCTGACATGTGACATTCCTAAGGCTTCTCCTACACAGTGCCACCGGCAAGCACAGCCTCAGACTCCCTCAGTGTGTGAGGGAGACAGGAAGTCCCCTCTCATCTCTGCTGTGTGAGGTCCTGAAAAGACTGTTTCCACAGAGTTTTCTGTAGGGGGGGGGTCTGAGTGGCCCACGGCACTTACCTATATATAGGTTAGCGCAAGTTTAACTCCTATTGCACTGGCTGCACCAGTTTTACAAAAGACACCTGTGCAACCAACGCAATGTATTTGATAAAGGATTTGCACCACTTTAACTCCACAATTTAAGACCAGCTAATGGCTGGTCTTAAAGTGGCCCAGGGGTAAAATCCCTTTTGGGATTACCACAAGGGGCAAATCCAGTATTAAATATGAAAGCCATATTGCCCGGAGCAATTTGCGGCTCTGGGTAAATGAGGCTCCTAATTCTTTAAAAATTTCAGTTAATGTTTTTGATACATTGGTTTCTTTGTTGTGGTACAGATACTGAAAATCTAATTAAATAATTTTGGGATAGAAAAGGGTGGACCGACGCTCGGTCGCTGTGAATTGTCAGACATGGCTACTTTTGCCATGGACCTTTGTCCTGGCCGACCAGTCGGAAGAGCTAATGTCGGGACTATTGTTTGGCTCGTATTTGCCCATCTTAGATTACCTGAACCCAAAGAAAAACTTGATAAGCTTTTAAGGACAAGAGACTCTAGCGATAATATTATTAATCTGAACAATAAGGTGTTTCTTGGAAAATAATGAATTTCATGTCATTGTAAAAGAAAACTGCATTCGTTCTACTTCATTGGATAAAATACTAATTTTAGAATGAAATGCGTTAGTAAAACTAAACTGTATACATTTATACATATGTTTCGGTATACTAATTAAATTCTGAAGATAAATAGGCTTATTAATAAATAAACAGTCCTGATCAATTAAATAATGGGCCCCAAGTATATAGACAACACCTATGTGTATGAGCGCTTTGACGGCTGAAACAGACGTTCAGTTAGGGCTCGTTGATGATCTGCCTGGTGGATCAGGCACGAGCCCCTACTGAAAGTTCTTTAACATTGTGTATGAGCGCTCATACATATCGTGCATTGCAGGTCGGTCTCCACGATTGCACGTATGTATGAGCCTTAAGTTAGAGTAGCTCTGATCAATACACTTAAAGGAACTTAACAATCTAAATCATATCCTCTCAACTTCAAAGTAGTTGCTACTTAGTGATCCAGCACTGCAAATCTTCTACTCCAGCAAGCAATCTGGTCACTTTTTTTCTTTTATGATGCTTCTACTCTTCAATAAGCTTGTGTCTCTTGCAACATTGTCTTTTGGTGTTTGCTATTTAGCAACCATACTATTATCATGATACAGTTTAAAAATCATAAGGAACCAAATTGTACCAAAACCTTTCCAGCCACAACATTGTGGGATCAAGGATATTTAAAAAAAAAAAAAATTCAACCTGGTGTAAAACAGGTATAATGTCCTCTTTGGACTTACATTTTAATTAAGCATCATAGATTGGGTATAATTATTTTATTTTTCAATATCATCATACTATTCAGCCATGCATATCCTTGAAATCAAAACTGGGCTACATACAAAAGGGACTATGGAAATGTCAAATCCTCATTAGCAAACTGTGTTTCGTTATTTTTAGGAAGTCATAATTCTGAATGTCATCTCTGTTTCAGGTAATGTTGCTATTATTTAAGGGAAAATGGCATGTGCATTGATGGAATATTATGACAGTTATTGAAAGTCTTCTATACTATTAGTCTGTGTTTTGTAAGGAACACTTATGGTGTTAAGGGATGACACACAAAAATGACATTTATGTAGGAGGAAATATTCAATATTAGGATTGCCCAAGGCAGTCCAGTTATGTGGGAAGGTGGTTTGTTTAACTGTATATATATATATTTTCAAAAAACATTGAGGCATAGCAATGCAATATGTGCTATGATCCCTTAGCTTACTTATAATGAAATTGCTTCCAGCAAAAGAGCAAAAATAACCAGCACAGTGCGTATTAAATGACAGCTGTCAGGTTACACTGCAATTTAAATCTTTCCCAAAGAGTTTTCTTTTCTATATTTGTAAAGCAATATAGATTGAATCTATTAGTAGGGAAAAAAAACAAAAAACGTTCATAAATGAGTCTATTTTAAACAATCAAATATTATTCATTGATGATCATAACTATACCAGTAGTTTATATATCTATAATTAACATAGTAGACTGCTACATTCCTCTCCTAGTTCTGACAAACTGCAATACTATGTGAAGAGGACATACACTTCTTGTTGCCATACTCCTATAATTTAGCTTTAGAGCTCATTATATCTGTCCATTATCTTTATTGAAATGTGTAAATTCGTGTATATTCTCTGGTCATTGCTAGTTTCAAATGGGTTAACAACTCACCAATCAAGAAATTTGTTAATATGCAAAAAGAAGAATATTGTGATACATTAAAAAAAAGCCGCATCAAAAAGTTTGAACAGACCAACAATAATTAATGAAGCTATTGATATAATTATAATAATTCACCTTGTACTCTACATCAAACCATATTACTAATACTGTATATACTCGAGTATAAGCCGAGGTTTTCAGGTCTTAAAAATGACCTGAAAAATGAACATCGGCTTATACTCGGGTCAAGCTTGGACTTACCTTAATTCCAGACGCAGCCGCGAGTCAGGTAAAAAAAACGGCAGTTCCTAGTAGTACTGTATGTCATCGCGCACCCGCAAAGCACTACTGGGAACTGCCGGCTTTCCATCCTGACTTGCGGCTGCGTCTGTAAGGCTTTGCGAAGGCGTCCGGAAGGCTCTGGGAAGGTGTCCGGAAGGCTCTGCACACCAAACTGTAAGTAACAATTTCCCATGGCTACCAGTAATCCCCAAGGCTACCAGTAATCCCATGGCTACGCATTATCCCCATGGCTACCAGTAATCCCCAGGCTACCAGTAATCCCCTGGCTACCCATTATCCCATGGCTACCAGTAATCCCCATGGCTACCACAGTAAGTCCCCATGGCTACCAGTTATCCCCTGGCTACCAGTAATCCATCATGGAATTACCACCCTTTAAAAGATCATAGCTTAGAAAATGCCTTAAAGCACAGGGGTGTCCCTAGGGTTTTTGGCACCTGAAACAACTTTGAATGCCGCCCTTAGACTGAGCGGCGCGCGTAGCGGAAAAGTGGGCGTGGCTTAGTGTGTGGGCGTGACTTAGCATGTGGGCGTGGCTTATCGTGTGGGCGTGGTAAATTTCATAATTGTGTTTTTGAAAATGGTTATTTATTTCCACCCTGTAATGGTAAAATTATAGAAACAACATGGTGCAGAGTACAAGTGGCATACCCTTCAACATTCCCCTTTATATGTACAATTATAGAAAAAGCATAGTGCAGTGCTGCAGGTGGCGGATAATATAATGACCCTGATCTTGGTACAGCTCTGTGTGAAAGCATTTCTCAGTATTGCGCCTATTTTAAGGCGAATGTTGGATGGTAAGAAGTGGAAGAAAATCGTGATATCTTTTTAACTGGGTTGCCACCGAGTGCTTATAAAATCTATAAGACAAATGGCTAGTTGAAATTTCTATAAGAAGCATGATGTGGCTACATTAATTTCAGTGTAACAATATGTATTAAAGCAATGGCACTTAGCACAGCAGCATGTAGATTTTATACGTGTTTGGGTCTTAAAGACAAGGTAGCAACCTTAAGGTGCCCATACACTCTATAAGATTTTACTTACCCGACCGAGCGCTCAAGCGATGTTCCTTCGATCCTGCCGGAACCGCTCTATGATCTTACATTCGACCCACATGCGATCGCAAAATGAATATGATTTTGCGATCGCATGTCAGTCGAACTAAGATCGGGAGAAGCGGTTCCGGCAGCATCGATGAAACAGCGTGAGCGCTCGGTCGGTAAGTAAAATATTATAGATGTATGGGCACCTTAAGTCTTGCACTGTATTGTATGAGTGTACCAGGCTTAACTAGCCACACTTTTTCATAGGTGCCCTACATGTTTCACTGATCAGGCAACCCTGACCTTTAAATAGGTACACTACTAAGGTTGCATTGCACAGAGCTGTGTTAAGATAAGTTCACTTCACTATCATACCCCTAAAGCTTGTACTATGTTGTTTTTATACATACAGTATAAACAAAAACACCACTCTTCCTACCCTCCAACAGTCTCTTTAATAAGATACACAGATGAGAAATGCATTGCACAGTCCTGTGCTAAGATCAGGTTCACTTCAACTCCCCCCCCTACAGTTCTGCACCATGGTGGTTTCTATAAACACACTCTCCCCTACCCTCCAACCATTTCCCCTTTAAAGGGCATGTCCCCCTAAATCAACTTGGGGGTAAAGTAGGTAAACCCTACCCACCCAACCGCCAGCATAAGTTTTTTTTTTAAAAAAACCCTGATTTCTGCTTACACAGCCTTCTCTCCCACGGCGATCTGATTGCAAGCAGGGCCGTACCTCAGCTGCATCTGAGAGGCACCCAATCACAGATGCGGCTGACGTCACTAGAAATGCCATGGGAGAGAAGGCTCTGTGAATACGGATCAGGGGGATTTTTTAAGAAATATTTTGAAAATCAAAAAAAACCATCTTAATAAAGATGATAGTTCAGATGCAGTACAAATTAAGAACTTTTCAATTACTAAAATCATTTTTGCAGCTGTACAGATTGTCACTTAACACTCACAGATAAGTTACCAAGGTTTAAACTCATTATTTTGGGTAAATGTTGGGTTTACCACTTAGTAATCATTTTATTATAAATTCCAATACAAACCTTTTGGTTTGTCTTTGGCTCTCGGTTTTACATTATTTTAACAGAATATATTTTTTACCGATTGCTTTTTCTTTCTGTTGTGATAGTTATCGGCTGCAATCTGTCCTTTATAGCAATTATTGTTCATTTTCCTGCTAGTGGGCTAAAAAAAAACTTCTCTGTGAGACCAATTTACAGAAATGATTGCAGACTTTGAGATGTTACTCTAGTGAAAGCTTTGTAACCGTAGTTTGGTAATTGGAGGCTGTGTAACAACACAAGTCCTATTATTAGCTGGCATTTCTAGCCAGTGAATGTTATTAACAAACATAATGTAAAAGGCAAAATATGTATGTATATAAGTAAAATGAGTCTTTGCACTTTATATCTACACTATATAGTACAGCTTATGATTAAAAATATTTGAATACAAACAAAATAGAATATCAGTGTATGTCGAATCCAATTTATTTTCAACTTCAAATTGCATATATTATGTATTCCAACTGTAAAGCTGCATCATAGCCTGCTCTTTCCTATGAATAAATGAAAGCAATGGGCTTATAATGGCCAATTTACATAAGCCAACCATTTTATGGTTGCTTTTGTTGGCTGGTTCCACTGCTAACATTATAATGCTTGACTTTTCGGAGTTGAAGACCACTATAAGCCTTAACTTCTAAAGGTACATATACCATTAGTTACCATACACATTCTGGTAATCCTGCAGCCTGGTGGTATCTATTATTCAAAAAATATGCCTGGTGATATTTATTGTTATGATTGAATAAGAAATAAGACTATATAGATTAAAAAGAAATGTCAAGAAATACAATTAGCACTATGGTCTGGCTAAATGTGCTTATTATATGAGAGATTCCTCTAGGTTAATGTATCTCCTCATAAGTTACTACTAAATGGCTTATACATATAAGTATATTATTGGCTTGTTGTAAAGAAATGTTGATTCATAGCTTTTACCTAAGGAAACAAAACAAGAACATTAACATTAATATCCGTAATTTTATTAAAAGATATCCAGCCCTCTCTTAAAGTATCCAATGAACTTACAATTACTACATATGTTGGTAGATCATTCCAGTTTTACTGTTCTGACTGTAAAGAAAAACTTCTAACCTGAAGCATTTCTCAATAGACTACAAATATTGTCTGGTAGTCACACCTGGGTTGTTTTCTTTGGCATTTTGATTATATCAATCAGAAGAGCCAAAAAAACTGACCCACATATATATTTTTATTTTTTTTTAAATTGCCCATTACAAGAAACTATCAGGGAGATTCAACAAAAGTTCTTATTGTTAAAAATGGTGCTAATTTTATTTTTATATTTTTTATTTATTCGTAATAAATAACAATATAACAAGAATATATAAAAATGTATAGTGGGGAATGTTAAGAATGTGTTTTCTACACACCGTAGTGTATGTGACATACTGTGACACAGAAGCGTTCAATGACAGGTTTTTTTTTTGAGCAGATATAACATTTATTATCAAAGGAACGTATGAATAAACAGAAATGCAAATTAGACTCTGTGGTATAATTACATGTTTGACAGTATGTTTTAGTGAACATTCATAAAAGAAAATCAAGAGAATGAAAGGTGTGATGGACAGTGGACAGATGAGTTATAAAAGGTCTGCAGTTCATCTTTAATTTATGACAATTGTTCATTACTGTTTCTTTTTTTTGCAAATAGTTATTTATATTAAGAAAATAGTAAACCGCTGTTTTCACTTTAAGGATACATGAAAGAACTAATAAAACTAATACACTTAGTTTAACACACAAAAAAAAAGGATAAAACACTAGTTGGCTTCCATATTTTACATCACACTGCTCAATGAACAAGAAATCTCAGTGGACACATATATTTGATATATGGTATGTAATATATATTTACAGTCAGTTTAGAGTCCAACATTAAAAGGCCATAGTGCACGTTCTGTATAAACCTTTTTTCTGGCACATCTTGCCAAAAGCTGTATAATTTTTTATATGGTTAATTGAAGTTTCATTTTTATTTCTAGAACTCATTAAAGGAACTTAAACACTCAGAAATATTAAAGTAATGTGTTTAAAGTGTTCTTTAGCACCATTTCATTTTGCTATATTAATTTTTCCAACAAAGATTCATGTGTTAGGGACAGTAGATTCCAGTGAATCCTTGAAAATGTGTGGCCCACGAGTTTATTTACTTTGTATGGAGCTTAACCAATTAGAAATATCTTTGTATTGTCTTTTCCCATCATTCCTATGATCTTCTGAAAACTCCTTTGTATTGGGTTTTTCCAAACCAGACCCAATGATCTTATTTTACAAAAAAATTTTAGTATTGTTTTCATACCTTCTATTTAAAAATTAGTTCTGCTTTATTCAGGATTCTTTCTATAATCCTAACCATAATATAATTTTTCATAGAAAGCATAGACAATTCCATCATTTTTCTATCCTAAACATTATAACATCCTTTATGCTATTTAGACTTTTCAAATTGATAGAAAATATGAAGCATTTTTTGAATTGCAATTGTTAAAAGGGTATTGAAGTTAAGGGGGAAAAGACCAAACCATAAAAGGTGATATAATGGACATGAAAACATTTTGTAAGCAAATGTATGTTTCTTCTTGGGAAAAATAACCCACAACTTTCTACAGTATCTTATTCTTTTAACACTTTTAGAAGTATCTAGGATAACTGGAAAACTGGAGTTTTCTTTTATACATTGTGAAACTAGAAAGAGGTTTACTTCGGTCCAATACATATTTCATGTCAGGTTTGTTTAACTTGTCATCTGTCTATACAAGCCAACTGTTGGAAAAATTTAGATTTTGAAGCAAACTACCGTATATACTTGAGTATAAGCCGACCCGAGTATAAGCCGAGTTACCTATTTTTACCTAAAAAATTAGGAAAACCACATTGACTCGAGTATAAGCTGAGGGTTGAAATTGACCATACTGCCTTCTGTAGCCATGTGCATTTTATTGCATACTGGTAGCCATGGGGATTACTGGTAGCCATGGGGATTACTGGTTAGCCATGGGGATTACTGGTAGCCATGGGAAATAAAGGCTGGTAGCCATGGGGATTATGGTAGCCATGGGGATTACTGGTAGCACATGGGATAACTGGTAGCCATGGGGATACTGCTACCAGTAATCCCCATGGCTACCAGTAATCCCCATGGCTACCAGTATGCAATAAAATGCACATGGCTACAGAAGGCAGTATTGGTCAATTTCAACCCTCGGCTTATACTCCAGTCAATGTGGTTTTCCTAATTTTTTAGGTAAAAATAGGTAACTCGGCTTATACTCGGGTCGGCTTATACTCAAGTATATACGGTAGTTTGCTTCAAAATCTAAATTTTTCCAACAGTTGGCTTGTATAGACAGATGACAAGTTAAACAAACCTGACATGAAATATGTATTGGACCGAAGTATAAAACCTCTTTCTAGTTTCAACAATGTATAAAAGAAAACTCCAGTTTTCCAGTTTATCCTAGATACTTCTAAAAGTGTTAAAAAGAATAAGATACTGTAGAAAGTTGTGGGTTATTTTTCCCAAGAAGAGAACATACATTTTGCTTACAAAATGTTTTCATGTCCATTATATCACCTTTTATGGTTTGGTCTTTTCCCCCTTAACTTCAATAACCCTTTTAACAATTGCAATTCAAAAAATGCTTCATATTTTCTATCAATTTGAAAAGTCTAAATAGCATAAAGGATGTTATAATGTTTAGGATAGAAAAATGGATGGAATTGTCTATGCTTTCTATGCAAAAATTATATTATGGTTAGGATTATAGAAATCCTGAATTAAAGCAGAACTAATTTTAAATAGAAGGATGAAAACAATACTAAAACTTTTTTTGTAAAATAAGATCATTGGGTCTGGTTTGGAAAGAACCCAATACAAAGGAGTTTTCAGAAGATCATAGGAATGATGGGAAAAGACAATGCAAAGATATTTCTAATTGGTTAAGCTCCATACAAAGTAAATAAACTTGTGGGCCACACATTTTCAAGGATTCACTGGAATCTACTGTCCCTAACACATGAATCTTTGTTGGAAAAATTAATATAGCAAAATGAAATGGTGCTAAAGAGAACACTTTAAACACATTTACTTTAATTATTTCTGAGTGTTTAAGTTCCCTTTAATGAGGTTCTAGAAATAAAAAATGAAACTTCATTAACCATATATAAAAAATTATACAGCTTTTGGCAAGATGTGCCAGAAAAAAGGTTTATACAGAACAGTGCACTATGGCCTTTTAATGTTGGACTCTAAACTGACTGTACAATATATATTACATACCATATATCAAATATATGTGCTCCACTGAGATTTCATTGTTCATTGAGCAGTGTGATGTAAAATATGGAAGCCAACTAGTGTTTTATCCTTTTTTTTTGTGTGTTAAACTAAAGTGTATTAGTTTTATTAGTTCTTTCATGTATCCTTAAAGTGAAAACAGCGGTTTACATATTTTCTTAATATTAAATAACTATTTGCAAAAAAAGAAACAGTAATGAACAATTGTCATAAATTAAAGATGAACTGCAGACCTTTTATAACTCATCTGTCCACTGTCCATCACACCTTTTTCATTCTCTTGATTTTTCTTTTATGAATGTTCACTAAAACATACTGTCAAACATGTAATTATACACAGGAGTCTAATTTGCATATTTCTGTTTATTCATACAGTTCCTTTGATAATAAAATGTTATATCTGCTCAAAAAAAAACCTGTCATTGAACGCTTCTGTGTCACAGTATGTCACATACACTACGGTGTAGAAAACACATTCTTAACATTCCCCACTATACATTTTTAATATATTCTTGTTATATTGTTATTTATTACGAATAAATAAAAAATAAATAAAAATAAAATTAGCACCATTTTTAACAATAAGAACTTTTGTTGAATCTCCCTGATAGTTTCTTGTAATGGGCAATTTAAATAAAAAAAATATATATATATGTGGGTCAGTTTTTTTGGCTCTTCTGATTGATATAATCAAAATGCCCAAAGAAAACAACCCAGGTGTGACTACCAGACAATATTTGGTAGTCTATTGAAGAAATGCTTCAGGTTAGAAAGTTTTTCTTTACAGTCAGAACAGTAAAACTGGAATGATCTACCAACATATGTAGTAATTGTAAGTTCATTGGATAGCTTTAAGAGAGGGCTGGATATCTTTTAATAAAATTACGGATATTAATGTTAATGTTCTTGTTTTGTTTCCTTAGGTAGAAAGCTATGAATCAACATTTCTATTACAACAAGCCAATAATATACTTATATGTATAAGCCATTTAAGTAGTACTTATGAGGAGATAACATTAACCTAGAGGAATCTCTCATATAATATAGCACATTTAGCCAGACCATAGTGCTAATTGTATTTCTTGACATTTCTTTTTTAATCTATATAGTCTTATTTCTTATTCAATCAATATACAATAAATATCACCAGGCATTATTTTTTGAATAATAGATACCACCAGGCTGCAGGATTACCAGAATGTGTATGGTAACTAATGGTATATGTACCTTTAGAAGTTAAGGCTTATAGTGGCTTTCAACTCCGAAAAGTCAAGCATTATAATGTTAGCAGTGGAACCAGCCAACAAAAGCAACCATAAAATGGTTGGGCTTATGTAAATTGGCCATTTATAAGCCCATTGCTTTCATTTATTCATAGGAAAGAGCAGGCTATGATGCAGCTTTACAGTTGGAATACATAATATATGCAATTTGAAGTTGAAAATAAATTGGATTCGACATACACTGATATTCTATTTTGTTTGTATTCAAAATATTTTTAATCATAAGCTGTACTATATAGTGTAGATATAAAGTGCAAAGACTCATTTTACTTAATATACATACATATTTTGCCTTTTTCATTATGTTTGTTGAATAACATTCACTGGCTAGAAATGCCAGCTAATAATAGGACTTGGTTGTTACACAGCCTCCAATTACCAAACTGGTTTACAAAGCTTTCACTAGAGTAAACATCTCAAAGTCTGCAATCATTTCTGTAAATTGGTCTCACAGAGAAGTTTTTTTTAGCCCACTAGCAGGAAAATGAACAATAATTGCTATAAAGGACAGGATCTGCAGCCGATTAACTATCACAACAGAAAGAAAAAGCAATCGGTAAAAAATATATTCTGTTAAAATAATGTAAAACCGAGAAGCACAAAAGACAAACCAAAAGGTTTGTATTGGAATTTTTATAATAAAATGATTACTAAAGTGGTAAACCCAACATTTACCCAAAATAATGAGTTTAAACCTTGGTAACTTATCTGTGAGTGTTAAGTGACAATTCTGACAGCTGCAAAAATGATTTTAGTAATTGAAAAGTTCATTAATTTGTACTGCATCTGAACTATCATCTTTATTAAGATGGGTTTTTTTTTGATTTTCAAAATATTTCTTAAAAAATCCCCCTGATCCGTATTCACAGAGCCTTCTCTCCCATGGCATTTCTAGTGACGTCAGCCGCATCTGTGATTGGGTGCCTCTCAGATGCAGCTGAGGTACGGCCCCTGCTTGCAATCAGATCGCCGTGGGAGAGAAGGCTGTGTAAGCAGAAATCAGGTTTTTTTTAAAAAAAAAACTTATGCTGGCGGTTGGGGGTGGGTAGGGTTTACCTACTTTACCCCCAAAGTTGATTTAGGGGGACATGCCCTTTAAAGGGGAAATGTTGGAGGGTAGGGAGAGTGTGTTTTATAGGAACCACATGGTGCAGAACTGTAGGGGGGATAGTGAAGTGAACCTGATCTTAGCACAGGACTGTGCAATGCATTTCTCATCTGTGTATCTTATTAAAGAGACTGTTGGAGGGTAGGAAGAGTGTGTTTTTGTTTATACTGTATGTATAAAAACAACATAGTACAGAGCTTTAGGGGTATGATAGTGAAGTGAACTTTATCTTAACACAGCTCTGTGCAATGCATACCTTAGTAGTGTACCTATTTAAAGGGTCAGGGTTGCCTGATCAGTGAAACATGTAGGGACACCTATGAAAAAGTGTGGCTAAGTTAAGCCTGGTACACTCATACAATACAGTGCAAGACTTAAGGTGCCCATACATCTATAAGATTTTACTTACCCGACCGAGCGCTCACGCGATGTTCATCGATGCTGCCGGAACCGCTTCTCCCGATCTTAAGTTCGACTGACATGCGATCGCAAAATCATATTCATTTTGCGATCGCATGTGGGTCGAATGTAAGATCAGTAGAAGCGGTTCCGGCAGGATCGAAGGAACATCGCTTGAGCGCTCGGTCAGGTAAGTAAAATCTTATAGATGTATGGGCACCTTAAGGTTGCTACCTTTGTCTTTAAGACCCAAACACGTATAAAATCTACATGCTGCTGTGCTAAGTGCCATTGCTTTAAATACATATTGTACACTGAAATTAATGTAGCCAGCATCATGCTTCTTATAGAAATTTCAACTAGCCATTTGTCTTATAGATTTTATAAGCACTCGGTGGCAACCCCAGTTAAAAGATATCACATTTTCTTCCACTTCTTACCATCCAACATTCGCCTTAAAATAGGTGCAATACTGAGAAATGCATTTCACAGAGCTGTACCAAGATCAGGGTCATTATATTATCCGCCACCTGCAGCACTGCACTATGCTTTTTCTATAATTGTACATATTAAAGGGGAATGTTGAAGGGTATGCCACTTGTAGCTCTGCACCATGTTGTTTCTATAAGTTTACCAATTAAAGGGGGACTGTTGGAGGGGATGCATACATGTTCTATAAAATTGATGCAGCAGGAGAGCTGCCTGTGGGAAGCTTTGCATAAAGAAAGCAAAGCTTTCTTACCTCTTACCTTTGCCTTTCAGACCCGAACACATATAAAATCTACAAAAATCTATAGTGCAGAAATACAGTATGTATTTAATGCAATGGTACTTGCTGCAGCATGTACATTAAATGTGTTTGGTTTTTAAAGATGGCCTTTGCCTTTACACTACCAACCTTAGTTGCCAGATTATTTGGTCTAGCAGGGACACACTTAATACATGTAATTAGCAGGGTTCCACTGGTTGCAATTAAATAATAGTAATTCGAACTCAGCCATGCTACATATGTTTTTAATAGGTGTCTCTACATGTTTCACTGATCTGGCAACCCTGCCTCCAACATTCCCCTTTTAAATGCATTGCACAGAGCTGTGCTAAGATCAGGTTCACTTCAATATGCTGCACCTGCAGCTCTGAGCTGTTTTGTTTTTATAAGTGTACCTTGTAAAATTTTCAGTACAATTCTACTAGGGTTGCCACCTTTCCATTTGAGGCTCAGACTCTTAGGGCTAGGCCCCACTGGTGCATTTTGGATCACGATTTGCAATCCAATTCCACTAGTGAGAGTGCAGGCCTGTGGGACCGGCAGCACTTCCGTGCATTATCGGAGTGCATGTGATCACCATTTTCGGTCCGAATTGGTTCCAGAACCACCAAGAGGAGGAAACACTAGAAACCAGCAGTGACATCACAGATTGCCAGTTTCTATAAAGGATTTCTACACTTGGAGGGTGAATTCAAAGGTGAGTGACAAATGGTTTTATTAATTAAAAATTATATGGATGTGGATCTACCTTTGTATTTTGGGTTTCGTTAACATTTAATTTATAGTAGCTGGTAGGATGTTTAGGGGGTTATGTATCAACGGGCATAACCGTAGTAAGGAAAAGCAATTCGCGTGTGTTTTGCATATGCAAAAAAATGTTTTGCATATGGTAGTGGGTTGATCCTGCCTTGGAGTGGCGTGTCAGCTCAAAGCTCAGTTTAAATGATTCATTTTTATTACATGCATATATGTTTAACTTTTATATACATGTGTAGTTGAGTGCTGGGGATTCTTATGTTGTGTTTAAATTGCGTAGCCCCATTTGCACCACTCAATCTAGATTAAAGGTTTGAGCAGCTTTTTTGTATTTGTGTATAATATCAGCTAAACCCTCTTTTGCTAGCTCCCTGTTTAAATTCCCCGCCTCTTTAACGCAGTCCAGCTGAAAGAAGATTTCTAAGCTTTGTAAACTCATATGGTTCCCAGGAAGAGATCATACTAAAGAAAGAGAGAAGCAGGTATGGTCTTTCTCCTCCCAGGGAGAGTACTCTTTTGTTTACGTTAGGACTGATGCTAGTATACTGACTCAGTTTAAAGCATGATTGTATAAACAATGTAGCCAAATGTACCCATTTTAATCTTAGTATAAGTGATTACTTTTCATTACTTGCCTATAAGTTTAACTTTTATATACATGTGTAGTTGAGTGCTGGGGATTTAGAACTGTTACGGTTGTCAATGACCTTTCAAACTGCCAGGTCTCAGTGGTATACTCTGTAACATGAGCAAAGTTTAAATACAGTTGTTAGACCTAATGTATTGTTTAAATGCTAGTTAAATCTAGAAAACTGTATTGCCAAATAGTTTTGACTGATAGTATACTGTATATTATTTAAAAGGAAGCTTAGAAATATTTTAACATTGCCTTTAAAAAAAACAATGATCTGGGTTCTTAAATGTTTAATTTTTTAGTTGTTGATTCTTTTTTTAAATTTATATTTAAACAGTAATGCGCAGAAAAAATGTCAAGGAACATTAAAGGGTATGTCCAACCCCCAAAAATGTTTTTAATATGTGGCAAGAAATGGCCACCTCCGAGGTTTATTTGTATGATTGCTCTCCCCAAATGTACTTCGTTCCCTCACTGCCTTTGTTCTCTCGCTGCCTTCTGCTTGTCTTCAGTGCACGGAAGCAAGCAGAAGGGTCTTGACCGCCATCCACTTCTATGATTGGCCTTAGCCAATTACAGGAGCGGATGCTGGTTGAGCCCCTTCTGCTTGTCTTCCGTGCATGGAAAAGGAACAGAAGACAGGCAGAAGGCAGTGAGGGAACGAGGGCTGGTAAGTACATTTGGGGAGAGTTTTCATACATATAAACCTCGCGAGGTCGAGGTTTGTGCCCATTTCCTGCCACATATTAAAAAAAATTTTTGGGGTAGACAAAACCTTTAAGTTCTAATCCAAGGGCAAACGTGACTTTAAGACATAACTTACGGTGGTACGCAAATCTGTCACACAACTGCCGCAAGTTATGTACCGAGTCGATAATGGCACTTTTATACCGGAATGGTAAAACCCCATTCGCAGTACATTGCCTAGTGGAGGCAATAAAGAGCGATACTGGCTCTCGGTACATAGAGAAGATTCTCTTTCCCAGTCATTGAGACTTTTTTGATAGTGATTTAAGTCTTAATATGGAGAAATACAAATTGCTTTTATTCTCCTTAAATTTTAATTAAATTTAGCAAAGTATATATTTAATTTAGTAAGTTTGTCTTACAAATATAACCTAGTTAATGATCTGTTATTATTTGTAGAATACACTGTTTCACACTTTGAATGCAAGGCTTTTTTTCCTGCTTCAGTGCACAAAATGTTGTACCTGACAAGGTCGATCACTCTCTCCCTCGGAGCATTGCTGACTGGCTCATCGTTTATCATAATGATTTGATCTCCAGGGAATAATTTTCCTTCTGAGGGACCTCCTGAAGAGAGAAGAGGGTTCAAAACACAATTAAATGTGTATCTTCTACAATAATTCGATATACAATGTAACACTGATGTAACCCTAAATACCAATGTACATCTTACAAAATAAAGAATATTAAAAAAAATATGTTCAGCTAACTGTATGTGCTATTATATAACCCTTAATTTAAAAACACATATTTACTGCATTAAAAAAATGTTTATAGAAAAATTGGATTAAGAGATCTTTTGAAGCAAAACAAAAAAGCCAATTCAAATTCATGCAAACACAACATCTTCAAATAAGAGAGTCCCTGTGCAAATTACTATTCTTACTGAAAATGTGTATGATAATAACACTAATTTAAATTAGGGACATAAATTAGATTTTTGGACGTGGTCTCCAAAAAAGTTAAAGGGCATGTCCACCCCCAAAACTAAAATTTAACCCCTTACTGGCCACATCAAGTAGTTTAAAACAATCCTTACCTTACATTCCTGCTCAAAATAGTTCCCCTCCAAAGTCCAGGAAACTGCTGTGTAGGAGCAGTGTGTGACTCATGCTGTGCCTGAGACTTCCTCAACCTCATCAAGGTTGAGGCATGCTCAGTGCAGCCCTCCCTGCCTCTCAGCCAATCACGGACGCGGCTGCCGGTCCCGCCCCCTGCTTTCAATTCCATGCAAGCAGAGGGCCTGAACACTGCAGCGGAGGAGAGAGGGCAGGTAAGTAAGAATCGGGGGACTTTCTAACAATTATATTAATGCGGTTGGGGCTGGGGGAGCATGCCCTACCACATATCAAAAGTTAAATTTCGGGGTGGACATGCCCTTTAAATAAAGAGGAAAGTTAATTGAGAAATCACTGCTTTGTCATCATTTCATAACCCCTTACTGTTAATTGTTTGAAAACAAAGCATTGACCCCAATTACGTTTTGCTTAAAATAATAATTAATAGTAGTAAATAATAATAAATAATATTAGTAATAATGCTCCCAGAGAAAGAAATTATACTTACAATCTCCATAATCCACTCTCTGCTACTTCCTGGTAAGGCCTTCAGTCACGGCCATGACAGTGAGGTCACAGCCAATTGCTGATGGCCATTACCGGGAGAGCCCCCGCTGCTGCTGCTTGTGAATGGAAAAGGTATGTAGCAGCAGTGGCAGTGGAGTGGCAGTGGATTGTGTAGGTTGTAAGTAGAATTTCTTTCTCTGGGAAAATTATAACAACTTTTAAGCAAAACATAACTGGGGTTTTGGGGGGTCCTGAAAAACATATTCATTTTTTTTAAGGGTGGACAAAACCCAAAATGCAGCTCTGCAGATCCTATAATTGACGCATATGTCTCTCACCTCTGAAATCAGCCTCTTAGGGTAGCAATTATTTAAAGAATATTTCAGGTTACTCTGTAAAATCTCACTGCTGCTTTCTAGTGTTGCCTCTACCTGGTGGTCCTGAACGCAAAGCTTTTCTACACTTGCTAACTAGGTTCCTTTTGTTTGTATCCCCATCCCCCTTCATCTTAAGCTGTACATACTAGATGGATATAAACCCTTTGCTTATGTAATTATAAAGCAACCAGCTGTTAACCCTACAAATTTATACTGTAACATCTTACTGTTATTGATACATAAAGTTGGTGTTGATTAAGTCAGAAAGGATATTTTTCCCCCCTTCATCAATTGTTCTACAGGAAATGTGGGTATTGTCGAGTATGTTGGACTAGATGGACGTATGTCTTATTGTCTTATTCATTCTCAAATACTATACTAAGAGGATATGTCTTTTGTATTTGTTATCTCTGAACCTCTATCATTTAGAGAAGTGTGTGTATTGCTACAATATATACTTAGAAGTGAAAGGGAAATGTGGCAACCCTAGTACAATTATAAGATTAATCACATTCTAAGTGTCTGTGACTGAAAAGGTTTCTGCCTCCTCCTTGTCCTCTGGGAGGTACTCAGGCATGTGCAGGGGAGCCCTTTAACCCCCTCCCTCCCGATCCCAACATGGCTGCCTCACCCCCTATCTTAAAATGTAATTTTCTGTAGTGTACGGCCCACCCCCAAATGCCAAGTTAGATTAGTAAATAAAGCATCAGAAACATACTTAAGCGCCTTTGTTTCTGCAGCTGTCTTCATAGCCAGCAGCCGAGTCTGTGATCGGCTGCCGGTCTGGCCCGTTTGCAACTTACGGCAAACAGAGGGCTGGGCAGAGATAATTGCAGGAGCGAAGCACTGTAAGTATGTTTATGCTGCTTTTTTTTAGAAGTCTAACTTGGCGGTTGGGGGTGGGAAGAGGTGCCCTACAGTATATTAAAACATTTTTTTAGGGTGGAGATACTCTTTAAAGGAGACTTTACTCCCAGGAAACGTGCCCTCTCCTTTTTGACCAAGTCATTCCTGTTCTTGGAAATAACTATTAAGTCACTTAATTATATTAAATTAATAGTTCACTGCAAAATTGAACTATTCTTTTAATGCATTGATTGAAGACCGGGAGGATAAGGAGCTATTACCTTCCATTCTTTAATCAATGCATGTGGAGACAGGAATAAAGATAGAAAAAACCTTTCGCCCTATCCTCCGCAGCAGCACTGAAATTCCCGACTGCTTCCTGGTTCTGTTTAACTATAGTGCACATAGTTAATCAAAACCGGGACATGGACAAACCCTGTCAGTGTTGCTGCGGTGGATCGTGTGAAAGGTAAGTTTATTCTATCTTCATTGCTGGCTCCACATGCATTGATTAATGCAGCCCCCCCCCCGCGAGATTGGAGGCCAGGCCTCTGACACCACCACCCCCCTTCTCTAGGCAGGAGATAGCACGTATGAAGTAAAGATACACATGATCAGCTGTTTAAAAAGCCAGAACCGAACTTTCAGTGGTGTCAAGGGCCTCCAATCTCGCGGGGGGGAGCCCAGCCCCCTGTGTTAATCAATTCATATGGAGCCAAGAAAGTTATACCCCTGTGTTCCTCAATCAATGCATGTTGAGCCAGGAACAAAGATGAATATCTTACCGCAGCAGCACTGACAGGTCCCAAATGCGTCCTGGTTCTGATTAACTCTAGTGCACATGCGTGATAATGTATGCTAATGCTAAATAGGACCAGGAAGTGATAAGGAATTTCACTGCTGCTGCTGAGGATCACACGAAAGGTAAGTTATAGCTCCTTAACCTCCCTGTCTTCAAACACTGCACCAAAGGAATAGTTCACTTTTGCAGTGAATGTGAATTTTGCTTCTGTGCATAAGAAATGAGCTGGAATCTTGACATTACAATTACTTAGACCTAACATTTGACAATTTATCACATAAAGCTTGTTTGTCAGTATCCCTTCCAAAACATAACATAAAGCATGTTAAATGCGAAGAGAAGCAGCTTTATTTATAACCTAGCCTATCAGTAATGAGGTACTGTAAATAGCAATAAAGTATTGTGCTTCTATGAGCAAGGTTACAGAAGGTGATGTATTCTATATTATGCACATTTTCCATACCCACAGTTATTACAATGTTTTATGGAAAGAGTGTTTCTATTGTACAGAAAGGTTAATTCAAATTGGACTAGTCTCTTATATTAAAACCTTATCTATGAGGTCTAATTGACAATCACATGTTTTCTAGAGTCCAAGAGTAAAATTACAGTATACCATATATACTCGAGTATAAGCCAAGGTTTTTGCTTTTTTTAAATGACTCAAAAGCTACTTTCCGCTTATATGTGGGTCACAGGCATTACTAACCTTCCTTTTGGCTAACCGGAGGAGCCAGGAGCACGAGCGTGCACGAAGGCACAGGAAAAAAATTTATACATAAAGTAGAGTTGATCCAGTAATTTTTCCAATTGCCACTTAGAGTCAGGAAGGATTTTTCTTCTTCCTTTTCACACTGTTTTTTGGAATATGCGGTGCAGTTTTGGAATTCCATATACAAAAGGGACATCTTGGAAATTGAGGCAGTTCAGAGAAGGGCAACTAAATTAATAAGGGGAATGCAGGCAGATTAGACAAGTTAGGGCTGTTTACATTGGAGAAGCGACGTTTGCGTGGGGACCTGATTACCTTATACAAATATATTAATGGGCCATACAATGAACTCTCTGGTGCATTGTTCACTAATAGGTCATATCAGAGGACACGTGGACATCCTCTAAGGTTGGAAGAAAAGAAGTTTCATCTTCAGGTTAGGAGAGGTTTCTTTACAGTGAGAACGGTGAAACTGTGGAACTGTCTTCCAGCAGATGTGGTAATGGCAAGTTCATTAAATAGCTTTAAAAAAGGCCTGGATAAGTTTCTAAAACTAAAAAATATTGAGAATTACTGGTATTAATGCATATAGATCTGGTTGATCCAGGGATACATTCCGATTGCCGTTTGGAGTCAGGAAGGAATTTTTCCCCCCTTTTTAGCTGGGGTTTTTTGCCTTCCTCTGGATCAACTGTTAGGTAGGGTTAAAAAAAAAAAATATATATATATATATATATATAAAGAGGGTGAATAGGTTGGACTTGATGGACGTATGTCTTTTTTATTCAACCTTAATTACTATGTACTATCTACTATGTAACGTGGGTATTGCTGAGTAGGTTGGTCTTGATTGACATATATCTTTATTCAACTTCAAATACTATACTACAGTATAATATACTATATTATTTAAGAACGGAGAACTAATGCACATGCAGACTGTTAATTTAGATTTAGATCCAAATTAACCAAAAAAAACCTAATATATTTATTGCAAGTTTTGTAGTTAAAGTATAAAATCAAATGAATGTAATATCTTGGTGTTGCTGATCATGTACACAATCCGAAAAGGTTAATCACAAGGGGAAAATTATTTTCTTAGCAACAGTTTAAACTGAATGCGTGAGTAGAAAGTTGAAAACAAAAAAATGTTCATGTTACACACATAACACTGTTGCCAAGTTGTTGGGTGTTGCAAACAAGATATAGTTTCATTTTATAACCAGCTAATGACCATGGGACATTACATATTAACTGTTAAATAACAAAAGGAAGTTCTGAATTATTGAATGTATTATCTGACTATAGATGAATAATTTACTACTGAAAAAGACTTGAAGTTAGCCCAAAATATGTCTAATAGTTACGTAAATGTAAATAGCAAATGTATTGTTGTTTTGTTTTTTTCAATTTAAAATGTAAAGTAAAAAGGACAAAAACAACAATAAATTGATATTTACATTGTCTTACTGTATATTAAAAGGCTTATTTGTTTTAATTATTGTTTTTTTTAATAATGCTACATCTTACCTACACTATTTCTGATTGTAGAGATGGTCGAACTATTGAAAGTTCGGTCCGTTTTCGAACTTTCGAACTATTGTGAAAGTTCGAAAGTTCGAAAATGGACCCATTAAAGTCTATGGGAGGCAAATAGTTCAAAAAGTTCGAGTCAAATACAACTAAAATATTAATGGTAACTTAATGTAAATGGCTGTGGGACCTGGGAAATGGTCTGGGGAGCATGTTCCAATATCCAGGACTTTCCAAAAATCGATCTTACTCTCACGCGAGCTACTTTCGAGCTTTCGCGTTCGAACGTTCGAGGTAACATGGACATTTTACTCGCAGATTCGATACTCGCGTATAGGCTTTAATGGAGACTTTACTCGCAGATTCGATGTTCGCGCCTAGATACCATGTACATTTTACTCGCGGATTCGAACGTTCGAACATTCGATAAATCATCGAAAGTCCGGGAAATATCGAAAGTCCGCGTCCGAGATAGTTCGAGAAGTCCGGGTCCGTTCAAACTCGAACAGTTCGGCTCGAACTCGGGTTCGAGTTCTATGCCATCCCTAATTGTGAATGGTCCTCTAGCTCAAGTTTGTTACTCTGTGTGCTACTTTCTCATTGATTTTAGGAAGAGGTGATAAAAGCCCTGTGTACTTCTGTGTACTTCTGACAGTTCACACATAAAAAATGGAACTATAATCTTATTGGCACTAGTTTTATATTGTGCTTTTATTTGTTTCAGTACAAGTTCTGAAGCAAAACTGTTGCCTATTACACGCAAACCTGGCACAAATATCATATTTACAGTATACCCCAATTCCTTCAACAGCTTTTATCTTCAAATTTCTAAAACAGTTGTGGGTTCTGTGAGATATAGTTTAAAATTAAAAATGTAGATCTGTAAGTATGTCTGTTGTATTTAGTTGGATCAACTGGACTTAAAGTTTAGTTCTTGAAGACGTTTCGCTAGGCATCCGACTGGCTTTCTCAATTCAGAATGACTTGTACAAGAATCTGTTGGCAATTAAGTACCCTGGAAAGTCCTATTTAGCATATGACAGTCAGGTGTTAGGGACCTTCTGAATACAAGATGTGATTGCATTGGGAGTAAGAGGTGTTATAGGAGCTGCCCAGGGTAAGGTGTCAAAACAGCATTGTACATGGCAGACAGTTGGTGTCAATCCCCCACCTCTATTCAGGCGGCTACTTATCTATACATATAAAAGTCAATGTATGTATGTATGTGTGTTTTTATGTTCCAGAAAAACTTCCAAACGGCTGGGACAATTTTTATGAGACTTGGTATACTTATGTTTAAGAAGCTGGAAAAGAGTATAGGCTACTTTACAACTTTTAAAAATGCCTCCGTACCCCCTTTTTTTGCATTTTATATGTTAATTAACCAATGTGCTGCCATCTGGTGGTGAATCGAGTAAATCAAGTTAATCGCACACCTTCCAAATGTCACAGGTTGTTCATGGCAGTTTCTTCATTTTGTTGTTGCTGTGATAGGAAGATAAAGCTGTCAATCATGAGGAGCAGCAGACCATGTGATGTAACAATGTCATGTGACCACACACTGTCACCTCCTCTCATTTGTGGTTCACCCAGAGTCAAGATTGAGAGTTCAGAGAAGGCAGCTAAGGAAATGTGTAGTTTTACTTAATAAAAGACAATGACAGCTGTGAATGGGATGGAGCTGCAACACTGCAATACAACTGCGCTGTAAGGGGTTCGTTTTACTTCACACCTTGTGTCTCTTTCCCCCCACAAACTACTGAAACGCCAATATTAAATGCCATGTACACACTCTTTTCACTCACCTTTCTTTTCCACCTGTCATTTTTGCAAGAAAATTGAGTTTTCTGGGGGAAGTTGATGCAATACGCGCTAAAGGGGAAGTTGATGCGATACGCGCTAAAAAGGGAGTTGATGTGATATGAGCTAAAGGGGGAGTTGATGCGATGATACACGATAAAGGGGAAATTTATGCGATACTCGCTATGCTAAAGGAGAAGTTGATGCGATACACGCTAAAGAGGAAGTTGGTGCAATATGCCTTAAAGAGGAAGTTGGTGCGATATGCCTTAAAGAGGAAGTTGGTGTGATATGTGTTAAAGGGAAAGTTGGTGTGATAAACTTGCTAAAGAGAAGTTGATGCGATATACGCTAAAGGGGAAGTTGATGCGATACACGCTAAAAGGGAAGTTGATGTGATACGTGCTAAAGGGGCATTGATGTGATACATGCTAAAGGGGAAGTTGCTGCGATACGCGCTTAAGGGGAAGTTGATGTGATACGCACTAAAGGGGAAGTTGATGGTATACGCGCTAAAGGGGAAGTTAATGCAGTATGTGCTAAAGGGGAAGTTGATGCGATACGCGCTAAAGGGGAAGTTGATGTGATACGCGCTAAAGGGGAAGTTGATACGATTCGTGCTAAAGGGGAAGTTAATGCGATATGCGCTAAAGGGGGAGTGGATGCAATACACGCTAAAGGGGGAATTGATGCGATACGCGCTAAAGGGGGAGTGGATGCGATACACACTAAAGGGGAAATTGATGCGATACTTGCTAAAAGGCAATTAGATGTGATGATACACACTAAAGGGTAAAATGATGCGATACTCATTATGCTAAAGAAGAAGTTGATGCGATACATGCTAAAGAGGAAGTTAGTGTGATATGTTTTAAAGAGGAAGTTGGTGTGATATGCCTTAAAAAGGAAATTGGTGTGATATGTGTTAAAGGGAAAGTTGGTGTGATACATGTTAAAAGGGTAGCTGATGCAATATGCATTAAAGGGGAAGTTGGTGTAATACGCCTTAAAGGGGACGTTGGTGTGATATGACTTAAAGGGGAAGGTGGTGTGATAAGCCTTAAAGGGGTAGTTGATGTTATACTCCTTAAAGGGGAAGTTGGTGTGATACATGTTAAAGGGAAAGTTGGTGTGATACGTTTTAAAGGGGTAGTTCATGTTATATTCATTAAAGGGGAAGTTGTTGTGATACACCTTAAAGGGGAAGTTGGTGCCTTAAGCCTTAAGTTTAAAGTATCAACTTCCCCTTTAGCAACAGGATACAACACCTCCCATTAATTTATTTTTTAGGGAGAATACCAACATTTTTTGCCCCAAATTTGGACATTTTGCAATATCCCCTTATTGCACAACAATAACCCCCAAATGTTGTGAGGTAAGTTAATTGGGGATGAGATCTGCCCTGCATTATGTCGGGCACCCCAAGTATACCGGATTTGTGGTAAACTTTGAATGGGTCAGGTTAGAAAGCTGCAGGTCTGTTGAATTTTGGATGCAGTTTCAGGCTGTATCTTTAGAAAAACCAGGCAACGCCGGGTACTCTGCTAGTGTGAAAATAAAGAAACCAAGCCTGAAAAGAGGTGGTGGTGGTGGGAGCTTTGACACCAACGGTCTGCCATGTACAATGCTGTTTTGACACCTTGCAGTTTCAATAACCAATAACCTTAGCCATAATACAATCACACCTTGAATCAGGAGGTCCCTAACACCTGGCTGTGATATGCCAATTTTTATTTTCCAGGGTACTTAATTGCCAACAGATTCTTGTACAAGTCATTCTGAATTGAGAAAGCAAGTCAGATGACTAGCAAAACATCTTCACAAGAACTAATTTTTAAGTCCAGTTGATACAACAGATATACCATGACCTGGATGAATGAGAACCTTCACAAGCATCTGTCAGTATGCTGTTTCTAAAGGAACCAGGCAGGCTTGGCCAAATGGTTGGATATACTGTAGAGTAATAATGATGATTCTGGGAGAACACAAGTTTAATATACTTGAAACAACAACAATACAATTGTGTAGAGTCCAGCTTCTGGTGATCTAAAGTATCTTGCATGCAAAAGCTGTCAGAGGATTCTCAGTGCTGTAATTTAGCAGTAGCTACAGGCATTTCTAAACCTGACACTTCAATTTAGAGCAAGACAAGAACAATTTTGAAAAATCCCAAGAAAAAGTCCAATAGTCTATAACAACACCAGATTTAATTCAAATTTCCACAAATGGAATCCATTATACCGTATACACAGTTTATATATTTTAGAGAAAAAGATTCCCAAATATTAATATCAATACTTGTTGCAGGCTGACAACATTTTTGGCATAATTGAAAGTGATCTTATTACAGCGAGTGTTGTGCTAAAATGTGTTGTGCATATGGCTTTGGGATTTTAACTTTAAAAGATTGTTGAGTCATGGCTTCTTCACCCGAAAGGTAAAGAGTATTTGTTCACTACAACCTGCAGCCTTAGTAATTAAACAGTGGTGAGTAAAGAATAAAATGATGAACAGAGGTAGAAAGTAAATAAAATCCCATTTAAAACCACTAAAATCACATTATATGTATTTATTTCTGTTAAAAAGATTTTGGATATAAAGGGATATAATTCAATGATACATAAAAGGATTACAGAATCACATCCATTTTTCTTAAAGGGCATGTCCACCCCCAAAAACTATAATTTCCCCCTCTATTGGAACCACACTGTAGTGCATAAAAATCCTTTCCTTACATCCCAACTCTAAATCCTCCGCAGTTCTGAACTGGCGGCAGCTGCATCTGTAATTGGCTGCCTCTCAGCCAATCACTGACGTGGCTGCTGGTCCAGTCCCCTGCTTGCAGTTTCATGCAAGCAGAAGGCCGGGCAGTGTGGTGGAGGATAGAGGGAAGGTAAGTAAAGATTGGGGGAGTTTCTGGCCATAATAATAATGTGGTTAGGGCTGGGGGAGGAAGCCCTACAACACATAATTTTTTTTTTAGAAGGGTGGACATACCCTTTAATAAAAGTAAGGACATGGGTTTCAACTTTAGTATTTCATTGCAGATATCTGTTGTATTCAATTAGATCAACTGGACTTGAAGTTTAGTTCTTGAAGACGTTTCGCTAGTCATCCGACTGGCTTTCTCAATTCAGAATGACTTGTACAAGAATCTGTGGCAATTATGTACCCTGGAAAATCCCAATTAGCATTTCACAGACAAGTGTTAAGGGCGTGATTGAATAGTGGCTAAGAGGTGTTGTAGGAATGCCCAGATTTAGTTGCTCAGTAGAGATGAGCATGTTTGACCCATCCAACAGCCAATCAGTAGAAATTACTGTTAGGAACATTTCAAAGAAGTGGGAAGAAGGACAGTTAGAACCTGAAATGTCAGCCGGGAACAGCAAAGAACTGATTTTTCAAAATGGGAGAGAATATGTAGAATAACTAAGAAGGCATTACACAAACTAACAATTTAACAAATACTGATCATTTCCACAGAACTGTCCCTTTAAATCACTCCAGCTGGTGTTTTGCATTAAAGGGCAAGTCCAGCCCCAAAATGTAAACTTACATACAGGTAAATCACCCCCCAAAACCCTAAACGTTAATAGTTTGAAATCTGAAATATATAAGTCTAACCTGAAATCCTGCACAATGTCCTGTTGCCCCAGTTTCTGCTTCCTGGTTCTTCCAGTTAGTAACTGTCAGTTATGGATTTGACAGTTGACATCACAGCCAATGACTGAATTTTAATCCCGTCTGCCTCTTCTGAGCATGCACAGGCTCAGTACAGGTTTCTAAATTGCTCAGTTTCCACGAGGCATCCAGAAGCATAGCAGGCAAACAGTAATGAATTCATAGGACAAAGTATGATATATCAACATATTTTAAAGATGCCATTCTTTCTAAAAGATGTTCTTATGAGGGTGGAGTTGTCCTTTAAGCATAGATGTGTTAGATTTTTGTGCAGCTGCTGAACCATAGAAACTCACACGAGACATTATTTTTCTTTGCGGTTAAGCTGCTGTTGCTCTTTCTTTTCACAGAAATAATGGTTGATGACTAGACAGGTCTAGCAAAGCAGAAATCTGACAAAGCGATGTGTTGGGAAGGTGGCAGTCTATGACAGTGTCTTACTGAAAGTCATTGAGCTCTTTAGTATGAACCATTCTCCCAATTTTTTTCCCTAAAGTGACTGCATAGCTATATGGTTGATTCCGTGCATTTTTTAAGAATGAATGCTCAAAAATTAACCTAACCCATCAACAAGAAGGGATGTGCGAACAACTGTTCTGGATACTTTTTTTTTTTAATATAACATTGACCCATACTATTTTCTATTATTTAGCATGAAAACAGTTCACAGGCAAATAGATTTGTTTGCTGCTTTGTATTCCTCAGCTATAGTAGATAATGTCAGCAGCCGTGTGAAATGTGTGATTTGGAACAAGCTGTATCAGGTTGTATGCTGCATATGAATTATTCTGTCTCTAGAAACAAACAAACTAAAATGAACACCAAATGCTGTGCAAAAGTCTTTTTTATTCTGTCTGCTTATGCTAATATGCAGCTTGCTGTATCAGCATTGGTGCTTTTTATATAGTGTTATTTATGCTTTTTTAAAATATATTGTTGTGGGATTTATTTGCTGATATATATAGCATCTCATTGACTAAATTTCCTTTTCTAATTTCTAATTGGTCTATCCAGAGCAACAGGGAAGCTATTTTGTGAACCGTACAAATATACATTGAACAGAAATAATTAAAGCTTCCAAATTCCACCTCACTTCGCCAGTCTTTAGCTAAGCTAGAAAAATGTAATTGACTCTTTTGCATATATTGCTTTAAATACTAGAAATGTCAGTATTTTATGTTATTAGCAAATTAGGATTTATTTGTAGGATGTACAGCAAATTAATATTTTATGATCAGTTGGTTTCAAGTGTTTCTGTGTGTACCCAGATAGCGTGTGCTTTGCGAATAATTATTTGGTTTGCTGGTGACTGGTTTATGCAGTTAAAGGGCATGTCCACCCCCAAAACTATAATTTAACCCACTACTGGCCCCACTGTGTAGTGTATAAAAATCCCTACCTTACATCCCAGCTCCAAATGGTTCTCCTGTAATGTCCCCCCAAAGTTAACTGACCACCAGGAGCCTGGCCACCAGGGAAACTGTTTCCGCCTCTGAGCTGTTCTCTCAGAGGTTTTTGGCTTGCTCAGAGTAGCCCTTCACTCCCTCCCCCTAGTGTAAATCCCCTTTCCCACATAGTAGGGATAGTTCCCCTAGCCCCAACCGCTATAATATATTTGTCAGAAAGTCCCCCGGTCTTTACTTACCTTCCCTCTCTCCTCCGGCATTCTGAACTGCCGGCAGCCGCATCTGTGATTGGCTGCCTCTCAGCCAATCACAGACGTGACTGCCGGTCCGACCCCTGCTTGCAGTTCCATGCAAGCAGAAGGCCGGGCAGTGCGGTGGAGGAGAGACGGAAGGTAAGTAATGATTGGGGGACTTTCTTGAAAATATATTATAGCGGTTGGGGCTGGGGAAACTAGCCCTACTATATACTAAAACTTAGTAAAAGGGTGGACACGCCCTTTAACCCTTTAACCAGGAATCCACGACAACCCAATAAGATTTGGCAGGGGTTCTGTAAAGGTATAAATTAAAGAACAAAGCTGAATATACACATACACACACACATGATAAATGTAATCAAATCTGAATTAATTTGCTGATTATTAAGCTTAGAGTATATTTAACTTCAAAATGACCAATTCCAGTAAAAATTTGCTGTGAGACTGGTCATTATTGCCAAATAATATACAAGACACTCTTTCCCTACTCATATGTCATTTCTTCCTAACACGTTTCAGCACACACAAATGATTGCTGGAACAGGGATTTTATTTTTATTGAGGGAGCAGGGACACCATAAAATAACATAATTGCTTTAATTGTCATGCAGGGCATAATGGAATTGAAAAAAAAAGCATGCTGGTGCAATTTTGTTAAAACAGCAAAAGTTTGTGAAACCAGCTTTGTGGAACTCCTTCCATCTGTAATGTGAATGTATACACACAGCCACACAGAGACACACCATACCATACATACATTCAAGAAATAATATTCACAGTTTAATATAATTACAGTATAATATTGAGATCCCTACCTTCTTCAATTTCCCTCTTATGAGCTCTATTCAATTAATAGACATTTGATAGATTCAATGTCCAATCTTAAAATCCAGCAAATATCTAAAAATTCTCCTTTGTGGTCTGTTTAGTGTCTAAATGTAGTGGGAACATTGGGATGTTCAACTTTAAGCTAGGTATAGATATGAGGGACTAGTATACAATAAGGGGGTGGCTACCAGGGCATTAAAGTGAGTGTCCTGAATCAAAACTATTGTAACCAAGAAAAGTATTACATAACCTCATTAGTAGAAAAACAATGACTCAGATTTCTACAAAGCAACTGTAAAATCCATTTAAAATGTTTCATTTCCCCTTTCCCTACATTTAAAAACACAATACTTTATTATTTGTTTGCCCTATTGTGCAAGGAAATGTAGATTTTATCTAATTAACCAACCAACCTGGTGTTACTGAACGAACAACAACTGGCTTTTCACTTCCAGCAACAAAGCCAAAACCAAGCACTGGATCTCTCCGCATTTCCACATTTCTTGGTGCTGGGGGATTAATTTGGCAGCCTTCTATTCGTGGGTCTTCAAATGTTGATGTTTGTGTCAAGTGACTGCAAAAAAATGACATAGGTGAAACACTGATTAATTAAAGGTTGTACCATTCAGTCATAAAGCAAAGAGACATTTGACATTTTATGTAATGTAAATTGTAAACTTGCAATCAAATTAAGGGTTCTTTCACACTAGATGCGTTTCTTTGTGTTTGAATGCAGATTTAGGAACGTGTCCATGGACATCCATTTTAAGGGTTAACTGCAAAGTTGTTTTCCCTCCCCCCTTTGGCTCAGGGCCTAACCACTAGGAATACTCAAGAATCGCTTCTTTCCATTGGATCCCAGGCTTAGAAGAGGCTGAGTTTGAACAGTTGTCCTTTAAGATTCACACGAATGCCTTTACTGCTGCACACATATATGTCCAGGAATGAATGTAGCAGGAACATCAGGAGGTAAGATTTCTAATGTATGGTCAACTTTATAGATGCACCAAAATGTCCGTTTATGTCTGAAATAACAACCATTTACAAATGTTTGTGAAATGTATTGTGTTTAAATACCGTTTACTGCTTCACATTTTGCATTTTGTAGTGTAAATGTAGCTAAATTTTATTTTTTTCTGTGCAGTTAATTAATAGTAATGGACCAAAACTGAACTTTGAACCCTAGTTTGGGCCGAACTTTAAAAGTTCAGATGAATCCGAACTATCCAAACTAGTTCGTAGTCAAACTAGTTTGGTTTTCCGAACTCGCAGACTTACCTTCAAAAATCATCAAACGTTTGAGGAATCTCAAATGTATGAGGATTTCCGAATGTTTGGTAAACCTGGAACGGCCAGTTTCTAAAACCCCCGAATGGCCGATTCTTAACGGATGTTCAGAGGGTCCCGCAGCTCAACCTGGGACCCCCTCCTTAGAAGGACCATTGTGGCCCTTACAAGGGCCCTTTGGGGCTTAAGGGGTCCCCCAGTTTGAACCAGGACCCCCTCCCCGGCACTTATAAGTGCCCTTGTGGCCTTTGGAAGGGAAATCTGCTGTGGTTGGGCTTTGAACTTTTGAAAACCTTTAGTGCCACAAGTTAATAAATATGCTGATGGGTTGTAGTAGCTGTAGTTTTAAAAAAAAATAGAGCACATGATGTCATTCTTTTATCGCTATATATATGAACACAGGGGAATGAAATCTTCCCTTCCTTATACACTCAGACTTTTTATACATGAGATAAACCAGGTAAATAAAGAACACTGTGATACTTTAAATTCATTTAAAGATGTATTTCCTTTTTTGTTTAATTATTATTTTTATATTCCAATAAAAGGGGGTTATAGGGCTGGAAACATCATCCAGTGTGATAAAAGTACACACTTAGGGCTACACACAGAGAGCTGTTATTGGCTTTTTCCATCTTAAAGTCACTTTAACCCATGTACTAGGGCTAACATGATTTTAAGACATAACTAACCGCCGCAATAGTTTAGATCAATTTTTGTGGGTTTTTTTTCTGAACCTTAAAGGGCAAGTCCAGCCCCAAAATGAAAACTTACATACAGGTAAATCACGCCCCAAAACCCTAAAGGGTAATAGTTTGAAATGTGAAATATATAAGTCTAACCTGAAATCCTGCACAATGTCCTGTTTCCTGTTTCTACTTCCTGGTTCTTCCAGGTAGTAACTGTCAGTTATGGATTTGACAGTTGACATCACATCCAATGAATGAATGTTAATCCCCTGTCTGCCTCTTGTGAGCATGCCTAGGCTCAGTACAGGTTTCTAAATGGCTCAGTTTCCATGAGGCATCCAGAAGCATAGCAGGCATACAGTAATGAATTCATAGGGCAAAGTAGGATATATCAACATATTTTAAAGAGGCCATTCTTTCTAAAAGATGTTCTTATGAGGTTGGAGTTGCCCTTTAAAGCCTCAAGATTCTAAAATGTCAGACGATGAATTAACTTATCTTTGTTGTTTTCATCTTTTGTCTGTTTAGTCTGTGGAACTTTACTGATACAAACACCACACAATATCTTGAAAATAATTTCACACTTTTGAAAACTGCAAGTGGAAAAGAACCTTCATAAAGCAATAGTAGGTTTAATATTTTTACTAGTTACAGAAAAACGTCACCACTTTAATCAAGTAAAAATATTAAACCTACTATTGCATTATGAAGGTTTTTTTCCAGTAGAAGAGCCAGTAGAAGAGAGACAGAAGGGACCAGAGGCGTAAGGTGGGTACGCAAAGTACCAGTCTGTCAAAGATGACAGACAGAATTTGCAAGTTTTGTTTTGTCATCTTTGACAGATGGGAGTCCGTACATTCACAATCGTTCTTCCTATATAAAGTATAGGGAGAGCGTTTGTGACTGCCATATTTCATACAATCGCGGCCGAGGGAAATTATTCAGTCAGAACCACCATTTCTGATGCTGACGCCGAACATTTGTCAGCATCGCAACCGGTAATTTTGGCTGTACACACATTAGCAATATAGGGCCAATCCCTCCGGTACTGATGGGATTGGCCCTATATCACTAATGTGTGTACCCAGCTTTATATGTTTAGAAGTATATATTAAGAAAATCATTGTTCAGTTCCCAATACATGAGCACATTATGATATATTATTTTAAGAAGCATCTATGTCACTTTAAACATGCAAAAAAAGTTTAAAAAAGTGCAATAAAAAGTCAATATACTGATATGATATAAATAAACTTGCCACTATAAAGTGTAGACATCAGTTTTCTGGACTCAAGACAGAGTATATACTGTATATGAACCAGGTTTTGTGCGCATGTAGATTTCATTCACTAACCACTGTTTAGTTTCTTGACACATCTCTAGTGTACTGTAACATCTGAAACTCATTTTATGATAAGGGAATTTGAAGCCAAAAGCATTTTGGTGTACCATATGCTTGTCCAGATGGCTTACGCCAAAACTTCCCACAGTGACACAAAATGGCTTTACATTAACTGCTACACTGATTTCATATATAAAATATGATGGTAATGAATATACTTGCAATTACAACGGAAAAACAGTTTTTTTTACTTCTGTTATTTTAAGGTGTCCAATTTTTTTGTGCTATGCTTGTAATTACGGTAGATACTTTTAGCAGTGATTTAAAAATATAACAATTTTAGTTAGTGAATGTGATTATAAAAATGTGACAAATTTTAAAGTGAAATCAATTAATCATGATGACTTAATTATAGTATTTACAAAGATATATGGATATTAAAGGAATAGTTCACCCAAAAAGTGAATTTTTTTTTCATCAATTGAATAACTGGAGGTAAAGGAGCTATAACTTACTCACAGTTCGATCCACTGCATATTCCTCTGACATGCAGGCTATAGTATAGTTTAACACGGAAGCAGTCGGGACCTGTTCGAAAAGTCTGCAGTGGATTAATGTCTCTCAATTTGCATATTAAATGCTGCCTCAAATGACACTTATCTGATTCTGTCATAAAAGGCTGTGGAAGACTATAAGAGGGAGATGCAATTATGTATGTATAATTTTATTTATAAAGCGCCCCTTGGGTACGCAGCACTGTACATTATAAAATACAGAGTCTGCAAACAAGGGGCTAAGTGCAAGCCATTATACAGATAAATAAAAATTAAATACAATTTCATTTTTACAATTTTTCAAAGAGCTTGAGATGGCTAACAGTAATTTGTTGTTCTGGTGCTCAGAAAGGTAGGAGAAAGGTATAAGTCTAGATTTGAAAGTTTACATGGATGTCACCTGGCCAAGCGAGAGAGGGAGAGAGTTCCAAAGGTAGGAAGCAGCAAGAGAGAATGGTTTAAGGCGAGAGGAGGCAGTGAGAAGATTTCCTTGTGAATAATGGAGGACACGGCTAGGAATATAAGGGACCAAAAAAAAAAGATAAGTAGGGAGGTTCAGTAGAGTGAAGGGATTTAAAAGTTAAAGATGGGTATTGAATATGATTCTTTGTTTTATGGGAGGCTACCCTAAGGACTTGGTATCTGTGTTTGAGGGATTTTTTTTAAAGCAGAGTGAGATGATTCGAGCTGCCGAGTTTAAGACTGGAGAGGAGAGAGATGACAGGCCAGGAGTAGCAAGAAGCAGATTATTACAGTATTCAAGACGTGACATTATAAGGGCATGCATGAGCATTTTAGGGTAGACTAGGTTCTAGTTTGTGGGCGGGGGGGAATGATTAATTCCGTTTTAGATAGAATGAGTTTAAGGCGGTGATGCGTCACCCAGGGAGAGAGAGAGAGCAAACATTTAGAGATTTGGGATTGAACTTCAGGGGTTAGTGTGGGGATAGACTAGTAGATTTGGGTATCATCAACATATTATTTGTTACTTGTTACTAAGTCAAAAGAACTGATTATTTCTCCCAGAGAGATAGTGTAGAGGGAGAACAGCAAGGGTCCTAATACCGAGCCCTGAGAGACCCCCACACTAAGCACTAAGAAGTCTTAGCAAAAGAAAGAGAAAGATCTGTTAGAGATAAGAAGACAACCATGCTGCAGCTTGATTTCGGATGCACAGAGAATATAGAATTTGCATAAGAAGAGAGTGGTCCACAGTATCAAAGACAGCCGATAGGTCGAGGAGAATGAAGACCATGAACTGGCCCTCGCGCCGCCATGGAGTACTTCTGGGAAAAGAAGATTCGTGGGAACCTCTATTAGGTAAGTTGTGTTTTTGTTTTTAATTCTTTGCTTTATGGCCACCTCCCTACAGGGTGCTGCTCTGTAATGAGCTTCACCCTGCATTATTAGGGAGACAGCCCTGATGTGACCTGATGGGAGACTCTAAAATGGCATTCTTTACCTGACTGTGATTCTGCAATTCAGTAAATCTTAAAAAATGATTACTACATCACAGGATCTCAGACAGGAAAGGAGCGAGCCTTAGCGATATTGCATCTCCCCTGTTTCCCAGAACAGACTCATTCTCATTAGAACAAAACTTGCATGAAAGACTAATTTTTCTAGATCTGACAACAGTTTATCAACACTTTACATAATTTAAAATATACTATTTTATCTAATAAAAGTTGAAAAACCTTGCCTGTGCTCTTAATCTAATGCAACAATCAGATGATAAATTTTTACTAGTCTTCCTCTACAGTTAGATATCATCTGATTGGTTGCTAATATAAAGTATACCAGACATTGAATGCACTACCGTTTATACTCATATGGATATGTGTTGCCTGAAATATTCAGGCGGTGCTAGGGATCAATTATAAATATACCATATATACTCGAGTATAAACCAATGTTTTCAATCTTTCTCCTACCTTGTCCGGCGGCCGCATGATCCGCATCTTCAGTACGCTTCCGGATGACGTCACTACCTGGCGCCTCTCACTTTGCGGCGCCGAGTAGTGACATCATCCTGAAGCACAGAGGATGTGGAGCGAGGAGCGAGCGGCCGCCGGACAAGGTAGGAGAATACCACAGGGACACCAGGGAAGCACAGAATAAGCTGTTAGTGATCCTAAGCAGATAGTAGTTTACAAGCTCCCCACACCAGGGGACACAGAGACCCTAAGAATGTGAAATGAGTTGAGCCAATACTTAGAAATAAGAGTAAAACCTTCTTTATTTGTGCATACTGTATGCACAAATAAAGGAGGATTTACCCCTATTTGCAAGTATTTGCCACTTAAGATGTTTGAAAACTACAACTCCCAGCAATAAAGCATGCTGGGAGTTGTAGTTTCCAAACATCTTAAGTGGCAAATACTAGTAGGGGTTACACTCTCGGTTTATACTCGAGTCAGTATTTTTTCCCCTTTTTTAGGTAAAACTAGGTACCTCGGTTTATACTCGGGCGGTTTATACTTGAGTATATACGGTACTCAAAAAGATAATGAGTGGGAAAAAAGACTTCCCAAGTATCCTCACAAGCACTCACACACTTGGTATCCACTAATTAAGAAAAAAATTATTTATTGGCACAGAATAAATACATCACCTTACACCAAAACAGCTATTACACCCCACCCCATTAATACCAATTGACACACTATAAATATAGTTCACTGGGCGTCCCCAGTGTATTAGAATAATAATATAAAAGGTCTCAATGAAGTGGTCGTCAGCAGCGTGCTGTCCATATAAATTGTCTAAATGCTGGGCAAAAAAGTAAAAGTCACAGTAAAAGATACAAAGTTCCTTTAGACTATGTGTAACATGTAGCGTAATAAGTATCAAAAGGTAGATAATAGCAGCTCATGAAACATTTCCCCAGTTGGAGACAAATTGCAATTTTACAATGTTTAAATCTCAATTACTGATCACTCTCCTCACTCGACGATGGTATTGCCTCCATCTCCATCCATACTTCACCTGGAAGCAGTGTAAGTTCCTTCTCCCCTTGTACCAGTCAATGCTGTCTCGAGCCTCCACACATTAATGCAGCCACGGCAAGTCCGGACCACTTGTAGCAACGGGCTACCAATTAGTTGTTGCAGATTAACAGCACAGGCCAAATGTTGCACCTCTTAAATAAGCCCCTCAAAGTATGTATTCAAAAATTAAAATGAACAGACAAAAAACAGTCTATATAGCCATACAAAATTTTTTTTAAATTAAGTTTTTTTAACAAATCATTCTAATGTAATAATTTTTTTTTCTTGCGTAGAATTGCAAATGATTATCATTGAAATGCTTTTAAAGGACATGTCCACCCTCCCCAACTAAAATTTGTCTCACTGTTGGCCCCAATGTGTATTGTTAAAAGATCCCTACCTTTCTCTTGTGCTCCTTATGGTTGACCTGCAGGGCCTGATAAAAGTCCAAAAAAGTAAACAGTAGGAGTCTCTGTGTGTAATCCGGTGCCTGCTAATTCCTGCTTCTCTTAAAAGTACTCTGGCATGGCCAGTGGAGCTCTCCCCCCTCCCCCCCCTTCCCCCCTGATCCCTCGGCGGCTCCATCGCTATATTGGATAAACAAAAAAGTTTGGTATAAAGAAGGGAAACCCCCCAACCCTAAACGCTATATTTAAAATGTCTGAAACAGCCCCTATATGTAATTACCTTACCTTGTCAGCACCATCAGTGATTAACTGGGTGTCAGCCAATCACAGACGCTGCTGCTAGTCCAGCCCCCAAAAGAACAAAGGTGAGTAAGTACATTTAGAGGTTGTTTCAAAAGTTTTAAACCTACCTATATGTAACAAATTCAGCCGGATGGCTGGGGTACTCAGGTACCTACAGACTTGGGTACTCAGGAGGAGACCCAAGTCTGTAGGTTTGGACTCTGGAGCAGATGAGGCTGATGGGAGTTGTATGCAGGATACTGAGGCACTACTGGAAACTGGATACCAAGGAGAAGGAACTGGAAAGGAAAGTCTCTGGAACTGGTAAGGTAAGTCTCTGGAACTGGAAAGGTAAGTCTCTGGAACTGGAAAGGTAAATCTCTGGAACTGGAAAGGTAAATCTCTGGAACTGGAAAGGTAAATCTCTGGAACTGGTAAGGTAAGTCTCTGGAACTGGTAAGTATAGACTGTAACACGGAGATCGCTGGAAACAGGTGAGGTAAGTAGAACTGAGCCAGGGGTAGCTTAACGCTACAATCGGGCGCCGGGTCCAGGAGGACGCCGACTTTTGAATCTGCGCGCCGTGAGTGCCGGCATTGTGATGTTGTCAAGTCGACGACGCCCACCCGGATGTGCAGAAAGGCACTGGACCGGAGCGGCAGGTAAGTTCGTGACCATAGAACCATTTTAGAACCTTACATACCTACAATATTATTTAAGGAAACATTGTAATGATTTAAACAGCATGACTCTTAACTAGAACAATACTGCATATTTTATTTTAAACTTTCATTTACTGTACCAAAGTAGAGAAATAAATGAATGAACCCACTCTAGTAAAATGAACATTAAGTACATTCCTTTCATTAGCTTTCTCTATAAAGCTATTCTTGAAATCAACTGTGATAATTAGCTCATTTAGCTCTCCCTAAAATGCAATACGCACAGTATTTTAAATGCACCTAAACAATGAACCCAAGAATGACTGAATTACATACTAGTTTAAGCAGAATTGTTTCTTCTTACCTTGTTACTTTGACACATTGAAGGACTTAAACAAAAGGTCTTGGGTTCATATCCAACAAAAGATCTTTGGCAGTCTTTTCAAGGTGTCCCACTACACCCTGAGATGTAGTACACAATAAGGTTGACACCCAGTATTAGCAATGGCAAGAAAATCATATGCTTTAAATGGAATTTTTTTATTTTCTTGTTGTCCAGGCAAAAGATTTTCTTGGACTATGTTGGCAACAAACCCAGAGCTCTACTGTTTATCCATAGAAAACGTATATGTCTTTAAATCTGCAGTATTAACATTCTGACATGATTAAGTTTTATCAGTATGCATGGGCATTCTGCTATCTGTACTGCATATCAACAATTAATGCTGCTTATTCTGAAGTTATTAACGCCGCTTATTGCCACATATCGGCATAGATCACCATGGTAACTGCTCGACTGTATTTATAAATCATTGATCAGCATTTAATTACATTCAGAATATAAAATGAAGGCCTATTCAAATTGTAAGACTACACATGTGGTCTACTTAGCCACCTGTGAGTGCCAGCTACAATATGTTGGAAAAACTATTAGACAAGCATCCAAACGTATTGCAGAACATCTGAATGCTGTCAATAGAGGTAATTTGGACTCAGCAATAGCTAAACATCTTATTGAGAGACATGAGGGTCGCAAATGTATAAAATTCCAGGTGATAGATAGGGTTACGAGGAATATTCGTAATGATGACCAGCATAAACTACTCCTAAAACGAGAAGCGTTCTGGATAAATCAATTGGTCGCTACCGTCCCATATAGATTGAATAGGGAATGGGAAGTGTCTTGTTTTTTGGATCTTTAACCCCTACTTTAGTGGTTTAATATCTGTATACACTCTAGATAATATATTATCACTCGTAGTATTGAACTTGAGAACTTACCCTTATATTTGAATTCCGGTGTTTCCTTCCAGGTAAGATACCTTTTTAAATATGTTTTCACAATTGAAGACATACACATATATATATAGCTTGGTAATAGATAGGTCCCTTGGTTATAGATATGGTTTGCCTTTCTCATGTAATTAGTTTATGTTATAAATAAGTCTATGTTATATATACTTATCATCTAGACGAGTACCATTTCTCGAGACCATGATTATCATGTGTCCGTTTATTATAATAATATATTTGATAAGTGTGAGTAATAATCATTACTATATTTATTATCGATATAATTTGAGGATATATAGTTATCTTATACAAATATTTATATGTATCCAGTTTGGGTAAACTGTATCTAACATCTGATCTATCCCCCGCAACTGACTATAATCTTTATTTTATTAACATGTAGGGCTTTGAAAGTTTCTGAAAGTTCATAAATGATGTGTAACATCTTTGTATATAATATTTTGTATATAGGTTGTATATTGTTATTAACTCTTATATATTTTCATTTATATTCTTCTTTATATATATGGTATTTGGGTTATAGTATTTGGAGGTTCCAATATGCAACTACCTGTCGATTACCTTTTATTTTCATTTCCCTTCTAATTAAGTATTTAGTTTCTTATTATTTATTTATTTTTTCTTTCCTTTTTTGTTTTCTTTCCTCCCTCCTCTTTCTGCGCTCACTTTGCGCCCCCATGACGTTTGAGAATAGTTATGCTATCTTGTATCATGATCACATGGTGCTGTATTTAAAGTGTCTATTGGGGTTCAATATATGTGTATTATTCACACCTTGTATGTGAAATTTAACCGTTGTGTAGCTCCGCCTCCGGTGTTGTGGAATACTTTGTGTGTATTTAAAGAGGGTGGGAGGGTTGAGCACTTTGCCTCTGAGGAAGTGACATACGGTCACGAAATGCGTAAGGCGGTGCCTCACGAGCACGATACTCCTCTCTGGTATGGGATCCTATTGTATAAGTATTGCACTGGTAATGGATTTTTATGATTAAATAAAGACTTTGTACTGTTACTATTTTGCCAGCGGGCACGTTGTAGCTCACCCTTTCTTTCTTATTGGGGATTTTGAATTGTGGATTGTTTCACTATACAAATATGGTACAAATATGATCGCTATTCGAGGTTCGATGATTGGTTCCATTTTTCTTTATTTCCACTTAAATCAAATGGGGGGCTTATTTCAACATACACAGAGTATTTTTTCTAAAGCCCTCGTCTCGTAGTGGCCAACGTTATAAAGCATATTTCTCTTTTTCTCATGATATTGGAATGAATACGGTGAAGTTGTCATCACACAATACTATTGCTGCACATCGACACTTTACACGGTAAAATTATCAACTTTATAAAGTCCGGCGAAAATAATACTATTTGCCATTGCAATGTCCTGCGTTGGCAAAATGACAATATTCACAAATGTTTATAAATATAACCCATAGTTTAAAAAATGTCTTAAAAACCTCTTTTTAAAAATAAGAAGTTGTGATCCCAGTTTAGGTTGTATGGTAAGATCTACCTAACCTGAAAGGAAATTTTCTCAAATTTAAGAAACTGAAGGCATTACAGTCTAGGTATACAATAATGGTGCATATATAAGTCATTAACACCTGCAGGTGCCTTTTCTCAATCATACACATCATTAAGAGTTCACATAATTTGTTACGGTCTGTGACTGTTTGAGACTAAACTCGTCCATTTTATCTGTCATTTCTCTGCACTATAAGGCACTGTATGCCTTATTTCTCCTTTGGGTGTCTTGAATTGATTTCTGCAAATTAAAATTTATCAAAAACAACATACTTGAAAAACCACGCTACAAAACTGAGTGTATTACTAATCAGCCATGCAGAATTTATATTTTATTTGTGTCAAGGATTAAACCAATGATATGGCAGCCTGATGTACAACATTCCCCTTTGATTTTAAACACTTAAAAAATGCATTGGCTGTAATTGTTCTGAAAACTCTATTGTTCCAGATCACATTAGGTCATGCGTACTACATTAGTCACACAATGCAAATGAAAGAAGGAACAGGAGTAATAAAACCCTTCACATGTTTCAGCACTTTTTGTTACCAGCGTCCGCTGCCAGTACACTTTCTGCAAGAATTAAGAGAATCAACAGAGAAAAGAAGGAAGTGGGGGAGATGTGTAAGGAAAGCAGTGTCTATGGTGAGGCTGTGCAGAACTTCTAAGTGTGACAGCCATTACAAGAAGGTAGTGATTAAGAGAAGGTGGGGCTTATAAGGAGCATCCACTTAACATTAAAAATATAAAATATAATGACAAATCATGCACATTTAAATATACCACCATTTTAATTCTCTCAAATTGTAGTTTTAGATAATATTAATTTGTTTGAGTGAGTATAGTGACCCTTTAACGTTTAGGCATTGCACTTTTAAATTTTATTATTACATTATACTTTTATCCTTTTATATTTATAATCATTTTCAAAAGCTTCCAGAAAAAAGTAATAGTATATTCCTGGTTGTGTCATGCTGTTAACCAAAGAGCTTCTTTATTAAGTGCTGCTTGTTTTTTTTTTAAAGGTCTGCAGAAACAGTGGCACGGGGTAAATTTGAGCAAATGAATATAATTATTTGGTGTTTATTTGTTCCTTGAATATTGTGTGGAGCCACTTACTAAGATCCACTACCAACAAAAAAAATTACAGCAAATTCATTAGGCCTATTATATCAATGGACAAGGTCAGTCAAAAGGCATTATGGGTGTCCCTCAGACTTTTGTTTTTCTGAATATGGTTGGAGCCCTCTCCACCCCCACCATCTGTCATGAAAATCACACTAAAGGCCTTTCTAATTTAATATACTAGTCCACCTGTGGCCTGAAATTATGACAATGGTAGAATAATTTCTCATGAAATTAATCATCTACTGCTACACATTGTCTGCTAACTAATTACAAAACAATGGACATTTACTATTTAAAATAAATTAAATATGAGGTTATAAACCGACAGTATAATTTATACAGCGTTGGCAACTATGCATAAATATTACTGTATGTATTTCACTTTTCAGTGTAACTTAATCCATATGCTTTCTTTTTTTAATGTTTTTTCAGTCTTAATTCATAAATGTTTTAATTCACCATTTGTGGACTAAAGCCAAAGGTCAATGTCTATGTATATTTTAGTAGGCTTTTAGACTTTATATTCTACTAGCAATGTTACTGTATCTGGGTATGACAGTGATGTTCTTTAGAAAAGGATGAGCAAAAGTGTAAATAGAAAATTAGCTTTTAATAAAAATGCTTTAGAATGAAATGATAATAATGTTCTTTTTTATGATTTGTAAAAAGGCAGGACAATATATTATGAAACTAAGCTCTTGCTCACAGCCCCCGTAATAGCATACTGTAACTGTAATACAGAGCTCTCCTATTGGCTGTTTAAGACTAGACCAGCAGGCAGTGACTCCCTGAAAATATTAAACTTTGTAGAAAAGCAATGTGGTTTTATGCCTTTTACTGGGCACTCAAGAGAGAGCCTCAACCCTTTACTTAAAAAAGGCAGGGGGTGGGGGAAGTGAAAGCCTGTTACACTGATCCAATGCTAAGGTCAGAGAGGCATCAATCTCAAGAAAATGCAACCAAACAAGTAGCTATCATCTAAGATAATTAGTTAAGGCCCTTCATACTAGGGTTACCTTGATGTGGTTGAGATGCTTTCATTCTTATGATCAAGAACATGGAAATAAAACCCTTACATTTTTATCATATGCATTAGCACAAGCACTATTATACTATATTTGAAAGTGTATTGATCATGTTTTTTCTTTGTTTCTATCAGCTTTTTGGCAAGACTAATTGCACTTTTACTATATGTAATTGCAATCTTATTAAAGGAGTGCTTCCTTAAGGGAATTACTATCATTGAATTGAATTAAATAAATTAAATCATCAATTAAATAAAGGTCATAATGCTGATTTTTTTTAAATCTGGTTTTCAATTAAATAAATTAAATAAAAATGTTCCTACTTACTGTGTTTTCTTGCTGTTTCCATTCTTAAGTTATGGCCCTTCTTTACTTCAGCAACAGAGCACCTATCCTCCAGCATCAGCCTTTCCTAATGCAGGCAAATTTCATCACCGGGGAACATGTCACTGCCCAGACTGGCCTCATTATCCTTTTAGCTGGTTTATGTAGGGTGTGAAAGGTAGGCTCAACTGGCATTGACATTAAAGAAGGAAGAGTGTTTCAGCTTGCAAAGGCATATTGGGGTATAATTTAATTGTAAAGTACTGCTTTTACTTTTAATGCCATCAGATACATTGCTCTTATAAGGAGAGGCAACGTTATCCGCAAATCTACTAACTCGTTTTGTAACTTTTGGAGATTTCATGTATTAAAGTTTTAAGAAGACAAAAGAATAGATGGAATTGGAATGCATTTGGACGTATTGCATTATGGGAGACAAAAATGTAAAAAAAAAAAACTTGCATTGAACTAAGGCTTGAAACTTGACAATTTATGAGGATTGTTATAGTTACTGGTAACTTGTGTAGCTTAGGCTTTAGAATTTAATATATATATACACTGTATTAATACAATAGAGTTAATACATGTTATAATAAAGTGCCAAGGAGAATATAACATTTACCATTTGATTGGATATAATCATTCCATGTTCTGTAAAGATATCTGTGCTTCTTTCTATCAGAAACAACCTTGACTGCTATAATTTGTTAAAAATGACTAATATATTCTTATTTTCCAAATAAGACAAACACGTGACACATACTGTCTTGGGAAGAGTTCACTATAGAATTTCCTGTTTAGCCATGAGTATTTTTCTATGGACTTATTAAAGGAGCCTGATGTATTAGGATTTTCCTCATTTCCTAAACCTCTGATTAATTATTGTTTCTCATCCTTCTATATTATAGATGGATAAAAGGCATGGCCATATCTTCATCAATTCCAATGCAAAAGTTTAATTCATAGTGATTTAAAAAATACTTTTCAGAATTCTGATGTTTATTTGCCCTATTGGATCCCCTTTTTATTTCAAACCCACAGAATAGAGATGGAATCCTGGTCTGTCTTGGACCCAGATCCTTGGTTCCGTAATCTGAATGTTCTGTCCGAAACCGAATGGATCGTTCAGATTTTGGGACTTCATAGCCTATTTTCTATAATTATCGAAAGTTCGAGGATTATCGAAAATAGCCTTGAACATTCGATAATCCTCAAAAATATGAACGGTAACTAAACAAATTAGTTTCCTATCGTATTTTCGAGGATTATCGAACATTCAAGGCTATTTTCAAAAATAGCCTCGAACATTCAATAATTATCGAAAATGGGTCTCTAAAGTATGTTCCATTTTCGGATCTTGGGGATTTTCCCGAGATCCGATATACCTGATATTACATGGGGAACTGTAGGTTTAACTCCATTTTACTCCTTTCCTCCACATATTACATCTCCCTTTAAATTTTTTGTTCTCTCTACAGAAACAGTAAGGGAGTAGGAATTGATCATGTGGCCATGTGTCACCGATGATCTGGAACTAATTTGGGGAAAAAGCAATAAACATGTACCGTTTTAGAATTTAATCTGCAAACAGATTTAACACTAACTTGTTTGGAGGCCACAGTTCCCCTTTAAAGGAGGACTAAAGTTCAAATACTAGAGTAATCTAGAAATGTTTTACCTCATGTCTAGAGATTAATGTGACATATCAAAATTGTGAAAGCTCAATGACAGCAAAGATTCATGGAATGAAGTCTTTATAGGTGGGCTCCATTTTTCTAATCTATACTGCTGTCTTAGTTTTACACACTGCAAATGCTCCACTTAACTGTATGCTATTTTTCTGCCACTTTTGTCACACAGACATTTGAGAAACAAGCTTAATTGACACCCTAGCGACACCATGTTGCACTTGTTTAAAAGCTTCTACATGTATGTCTGTAGTATTACTTGTTAAGATTTTTTAGCACAGCTACACTGGTCCAATAAGGCTGAAAAGGGGATGGGAATAAAAGTGCAATATTTATAAAGGTTCGTAATGGTCAATGTCTGATAAAAAATCCTTAATTGCAATCGTAGTTTCCGATATACAGAGTTGTATCGATTTACACTGCGGCTGTAAAATGGTCGTAATAACTTTCAGACTGACAAAATTCTTCATGGCCTTTGGTGCATGAGTTTTCTAATATAATAGCCCAGTTCTTTCTTTGTAACAAACTTCACACTTCTTCTAAACCCCATGTAAATCTTAAAGAAAGCAAAGCTGTTTCAGAACTGACTAAATACTAAAACAAATTAACTGACAATAATATGGGAATAAAGGCAAACCCCCAAAACTCCTATAAATGCATTGATTAAAAAGCCCCAAACAAACAAACAAACACTACATTTTTAACCTGAAAGTACCATGGCAATTAGAACTACTCTGTTTTGTTTGGTAAATCAATTACATTTTTTGTAATTGCTACAATAGAAATGATTTGTATGAACTTGGTATATATTCTATTCAAATATTTCAGAACAATGCCAAGTAACTAGTATAATGGAATGTGAACTTTCATATACACTGTTAAATGGACATAAAACTATTTATGAGCTATGATTTAAAGTGTTAATTTTCAAAATAGAATTTTCAAAGTTTCGATTTTTGAAAATTTTTGAGTTCAGAGTTCCAAAAAATGTAAATAATTCCATTGGATCTGCAGATTTTTGAAACCAGCAGTTCGAAACTGAAATCAGGTTCATCTCAAACTGGCATTTCTAACTAGTAAGGAATACGGTAAGATAAGCTTAAACAGAATTAACATGCCCTATATTTATCAAAAGTGCCACATATGCACATCTTGAGCCTAGATAATATAAAGAGAGAGTAATCACACAGATTACCATGACGAGACTGCTTACTTGCTGCAATGTTGTCATAAAAATAAGCAATGCTGTCATAAAATTGTTCTAAACCTCTGAGGGAAACAGCATCTGATTGGTAGAAGATCATGATAATCATAAACTATTTGGCTCTGATCAACAAGTTAATAAAAATAATTCATTTTAGGATCCTGGTAGAGAACAGATTTTGACTTATTTTCTGACATTATTAGCATAACACTGTGTGACCACAGTTTTGCTGAATTAAAATAAATGTTATTTTCAATGTTTTGAATCATATTCCATTGCAGGGGCAAAGCTTTGCCTGTGCTATTTTTCCGCAGCAACGAACTAGATATTTTCTGACTCCAGTAGACCAGTAGATAGAAACCATTTGATTGGTTGCTGCAGAGTAATACAGGTAGCGTCTCTTATTACATAATCTCCAAAGTTCTCCTTTTCTGTTTAGGAATACTCTAGGCTGGAAAAGCAGACAGAAAAGTTATGATCTGTGCAACCATAAGCATCAGTTTATTATTTCAAATTTCAGCTAGAAAATGAACAGCATAGATACACTACCAGATAGATAACTATCCTGTTTTCTTCCTCATTAATTATATAAAGTAGGAAGTAAGCGGAACTGTGGTCTCCAAACAAGTTGAGTTTAAATGAAAGGCCAGTTTAAAATGAGCCATCAACCACATCTCACTCTGCTTGAAAAAGCTGTTTCCACAGAGTTTTCTGTGGGGGGTCTGAGTGGCCCATGGCACCCACGAGTGGGTGGGGCTTAAGCACAGCGAGTGGGTGGGGCTTAGGCACCACAAATGGGTGGGACTTAGGCACCCACAGGTGGGCGGGGCTTAGGCGGACATGGCTTAGGCATCAAAGAGTGTGTAGGGCTTAGGCACCCATGGGTGGTTGGGGCTTAGGCAACCCATTACATTGAGATAGCTACAAATATACGGGTTGGTGCAATAAAAGTTGTAGATGTTTGCCAGTGCTATTACATTTTACCAACCAATCAGATGTTAGATTTTTTTACTGGGCTATGGCTGTTAGATTACATAGATATTATCTACACTACTGCAATATACCACCTTTTTATAGAGGACTGTGAAATGTAAACAAAATTGCTTTAAACATTACATTGGTGATATATATGCAAGGTTTTGCCACACATGCTATAGCAATCGATTCAATCATATTTTGTGTTGTATTTATCACATTAAATCTTCTATTCCTCTGTCCTATTAGTTCTACCACCGTAAGCCTGTAACAGACAATAACACCAATATATCAGGAAACAAATATATATAAACATTTATTCATTTTAGAAATGCAGTGCTAAGGTTTTGTGGGTGATTATCTATATCTACACTTAAAGGGCATGTCCATCCCCAAAACTAAAATTTAACCCCATACCAACACTATGTAGTGTTAAAATCCTAACCTTACAGGAAGAGTAGGAGCTGTCTTCCTTTGTGAAAGGTTTCTGCCTCCTCCTTGTCCTCTGAGGGGACAGTGGCATGTGCAGGGGAGCCCTTCCCCCCCCCCCTCCATCCTTCTGTAGCCCACTTTGCTGTTGGGTGCCCTACCTTTAAAAAAATCTTCACAGGGTGGGGCACCCTAGCCCACTCGAAACTGCTAAGTTCGTTTGTTTTAAAAAGCTGCAGAACTCTACTTACAATCCTTTGTTCCCCCGGCGTTGTGTATTGCAGCAGAAGCGTCTCTGATTGGCTGATCCGAGAGCACCGGGGATCGAAGGATTGTAAGTAGAGTCCTGCAGCCTTTTTTAACAAACAAACCTAGCGGTAGGGGGTGAGCTAGAGTCCTCTACAGCATGTTAAAAATTATGTATTTTGCAGGTGGACATGCACTTTAACAAAGCCATAGCGGGCGACGGTATAATTAGGAATGATTTATATATATCTATCAATGTATATATGTTCCAGAAAACTTCCCCACCGCTGGGAAAATTTTGGTTTACATAAATTTCAAGACCTAAAAAAACATAGGCTACTTTACAACTTTTACAATCCATTATTCTTTTTTTTGACCCCTTATACGTTAATTGTGGATGAGCACTAGCATGTGTGCTGCCATCTTATAGTGGGTCGAGTGATTCCCTAAGTTAGTTGGGGGTGAGATCTGACCTAGAGTCCTGTATCAGGTCGCATGGTTTACCCAATTTGTGAGTCGAGTTCAAGTAAACCATAGTGAATACACTTGATAAAGGATCATTAGAGATCCAAAACATGTTGTGTGTATAACACAATAAAGAGCACTTTGTCAATTTTTTGTTGTCAAGTAGTCCACCAGTTTCTTCCCATTCTTCGTTGTACATGTTGGGATGTTGGAGTGGAACATCAAAACGAACTGGTGGCAGCTAGAAAACAGGTGATATCCTTCAATAATTTAATAATAAACCATAGTGAATATGAATCAAGGTCAAGGTTCAGTTAGAAAGACAGGTAGCATGTGCGGGTTTGCAGGTCCGTTAAATTTCGGGTAAAGGTCGATGTGGGTGCAGGCTGGATCAGGTAGCATGTGTGGGTCTGCTTGCAGGTCTTCTTAATATTGGGTGCGGGTTGGGTTGCAGGTCAAGTGATTGTCCCACTGAGAAATAACTGAGACAATTCATCCAAATGTGAGGACTCCCAAATTATACCTAGTACATCAAGTGGCACTCTATTGTCTGCACACTGAGACATAACTGAGTCCAACTTTTGACTAGAAACAAATGGCAACACCAGGTACTCTGCTAGCAAAATATATAAATAAATATATTAAATACAATCAAAAACCTAGAACATTGCATTTAAGTCATCTTTTCAATTATTGCCTTCTCCAGAACCACCAAAAAGGTTTAAAAAATATATAAAATTAGAGCCTTCCCATTTTATTATTTACAACTCTCATTTATTACTCTGTAGTAGTTATACATAATAGTGCTAGTTTCCTTTTAGCTAAAGCAGGACAGTATATGCTAAACAGGGTGAGAATAGTTTGGTCTATTGTTATGGTAGGATAGCCGACAGTGGGTGTGAACAGTGCAGGATTACCCTGAACTTGTGGGTGTGCAACATAACAAATTTTCAGTAGGTTAGGACTACAGTCTAGATATGAGCTTGTGTTTAGGAGACTCTCTAGTAAATACCAGGCTAGTCATTGGCTATTAGCATGGTTTTCTCTAAGCTGTGTGCTTGTGCGAGCGCATAGAACTAAAAAAATAGTAAAATCTGTATAAATAACACAGTATGTAGTGTACTAAATTTGATTTTGTATCCGCACAAATCAAATATATGTGTGCACACAGCCGATTAAAATAAGATTGGCTAGAAGTGACTGTGTGTTAAGCACTTAATCTATCCTGGGGCACAGAAGTCACATTTATAGTGGCCATACACACTACAATACCAGTCGTATGATCTGGGTATCATACAATCTTCGGCCAGCTGAAATGTATTTCTTTTTTTTGTTGGCCTATCAGATCGTATAATCCCTGGATCATATGACCCTGCCATTGCTTGTATGGCCACCTCAATTACAATTAGTTATTGAGAGGTTATATCTTTTATTTATTAACATTCGAGGCACCAGGGCTTTGTGTGTTTTTCATATGATTAAGCTTCATTCACATCTATCTTTAATTGCTGGGGACACCTGGCTTTGTTTAAATGGAGAACATTGTTTTTCGATGTTATCCTGTGATTCTTTATTGCTATTTTTTTGAAGCATATTTTCAATGGGTTATGTTCTGGGAGATAGGAGTTAGTATTTGAAAGTAAATATTTTAATTTTAAGGGCTAGTTTCTGAAACAAAATATCAACCACTGAACAACGGAAATAATTCCCTGCTTTATGAACAGGGCATTAATAAATTACATTACATATAGATAACATATATACTCGAGTATAAACTGAGAAATTTTACCTTTAAAATCATCCTGAAAGTCTTCCCTTGATTTATACTCGGGTCTGGGCTGATCTGGAGGTTGAAGGAGCAGCTAGACAAAATCACATAGCCGTGGGAAAACAAAAGCTGTACCCTGGAACACACAGAATCCTCTGGTTTTGGTGGGTTAAGCAATTGTTGTTCTGCTCACTCAGATCAGCCCAGAATGTAAGTGAAAGGGGAAAAAAAACAATAGAAGTAAAAGGATTCAACAAACAGGCTGCACAGTAAGGTGTGCAGGGACTATGTATGGGATTTTCTATGGGACTGTGTATGGGACTTTCTATGGGGCTGTGTATGGGACTTTCTATGGGACTTTCTATGGGGCTGTGTATGGGACTTTCTATGGGGCTGTGTATGGGACTTTCTACGGGGCTGTGTATGGGGTTATGTATGGGGTTATGTATGGGACTTTTTATGGGGCTGTATATGGGACTTTCTATGGGTCTGTGTATTAGGCTTTCTATCGGTCTGTTTATGGGACTTTCTATGGGGTTGTGTATGGGCCTTTCTATGGGGTTGTGTATGGGCCTTTCTATGGGGCTGTGTATGGGACTGTGTATTGGACTTTCTCTGGGGCTGAATATGGGTTTCTATGCCCCATTCTATACCCTTTAAATATGGCTGTCACATGAATGAATGGGTAGGTCAGTTGGTGTGAGTACTTGTGTCAGGTTGGGGGATAAAAGACTAACTTTTTTTGATGATTGGTCAAAATGTGTTTTTTGAATATACTTACCCTTTAAATATGGTTGCTACATGAATGAATGGGTGGCTCAGTTGGTGTGTTAACCTGTGTCAGGTTGAAAGTTTAAAAAAAACAAAAAACTTTTTTTGATTATTGATCAAAATTTGTTTTTCTGCTGCCACAGAAATGGAAGGGTAGGTCAGTAGGTGTGCGTACCTGGGTCAGGTTGGGGGTTAAAAAACAAACTTTTTTAATGATTAGTCAAAATTTGTTTTTTGACTATAGTTACCGTTTAAGTATGGCCACAGAAATGGAAGGGTAGGTCAGTAAGTGTGTGTATATGGGTCTGGTTGAAGGGGTATGTCTTTTTTGTGTTTACAGTCATAAAACTAACCTTTATTGAGGATATTTCAAAATTATTTTTTTAATTTTATTTATCCTTTAAGTATGGCTGCCACTTGAATAGAAGGGTAGGTCAGTAGGTGTGTGTACCCATGGGAGGTTGGGGGTATGGGTTTTAGCATGTGTGACCATATAACTAACTTTTATTGATGATTGATTTAAAGGGTAACTGTGGTCCAAAAATGACTTTAGGTAAATTGATAGAAATTGCTCTACTGAGAATATTTGCAATTTATTTTCATTGTTTATTTTGCATAGTTTTGCAGATATTTACATTTTTGTGTGTGATATGGCAGCAGCATCACCAGGAACCATGGGGTCCATGAGTGGGAGGGACAAGGGGGGCTGCAAGGGGAGGAGGAGACACGGCAGATTGACTGACATGGTTTCAGAGCAGGAAGCAGGAAGTGCAGGGGACCTGGTGATGCCATAAAACACACAAAAATTTAAATATCTTCAAAACTATGCAAAATAAACAATGAAAATAAATTGCAAAAATTCTCAGGATAGCAAAAGTCATTTTTGGACCACAGCCAAAAATGACTTTAGGTAAATTGATAGGAATTGCTCTCCTGAGAATGTTTGCGATTTATTCCCATTGTTTATTTTGCATATTTACATTTTTGTGTGTGATATGGCAGCAGCATCACCAGGTCCCCTGCACTTCCTGCTTCCTGCTCTTAAACGGTCAGTCAATCTGTCCGGTGTCTCCTCCTCCCCTTTGCAGCCCCCCTGATCCCTCCCACTCATGGACCCCATGGTCCCTCCAGTTGCAAGCCCCCCATGGCCCATTATCTTACAGCCCCATGTGGCCCTGCCCACTCGTGAGTGCCTAAGCCCCACCCACTCGTGGGTGCCTAAACCCCGCCCGCTTGGGGTGCTTAAGCCCTGCCCACTCGTGGGTTCCGTGGGTTACTCAGACCCCCCCCCCCTTACAGAAAACTCTGTGGAATCAGCCTTTTTAGGCAGTGAAAGAGAAGGGCTGTACATTCCTTTACCCTCTCAGTCAGGCTTCCACACAGCAGAGAGGAGGAGGGACTTCTTGTCTCCCTCACACATTGAGGGAGTCGGAGGCTGTGCTCGAAGGCGGCACTGTGCAGGAGAAGCCTTACGAATGTCACATGTCAGCCTCCCACCCATTAACTTTCTGGTCAGTCATTTCTGTATATCTTGGGCTGTGGAGCACGTACAGAGGTGGTTAATGGCTCGTTTTAAAGGTAGGAAACTGGCCTTTCATTTAAACTTAACTTAACTGGAGACCACAGTTCCCTTTTAATAAAAAATATCACTTTTTGTTTACAACTTGTTAAATATTACACCTTCATTACACCAGTGTCCCAGTAATGTGTATTACTGCTTCATATACAGTCTCTGTAGATTTACAATTTTTACTCCATTTGCATTTATTTTACACAGCTCATCTAAATACAAACCACTAAAAACAAAAAAATCAGGGCACCACTTGTTTCAAACAAGAAAACACTTTATTACAGTATCTAGAATTCTAATTCCAGTCATGTTTTCGTCAGCTTCTGTTATTCTCAGTTATAAAAAGTTCTCACTCTTTGACAGAAGCTCCATTAAAAAAAACAGATAATAACGAGACTTGTGTGTGTGAATGTTATCTTCCTCATCCTCATTACACTATGTGCCTCTTTCAGCACTGATCAGTGGACAGCAGTGTTCACTACATGGCATTCAGACCTTACAGCAGTTAAGCTGTGAAGGACTGGTAACTTATTTTAATATGCACTCACTGTTTGCATTTATTAGCTTAAAGTTGATGAAGCTTTTGGCTATAAATAAAGTAACTTATGCTATTTGACTGAATTTGTCTTTCTTCAGAGAAATCAGCTTTGGGATCTCAAAGTGCCAGTCTCAAGCAAAAATTAGTGTAATATCACACGGTCTGTTTAAGTTGGCAGCTACTAGTTCAGGTGAGGACAGTTTGATTTCCCTTTGTGGTAGGAGAAAGCAGCTTGTCCTGACATCCATACAGATTACTAAACAAATTGAGACTCAGTAGTGACCGATAAAGAAAGGTATGTAGCTGAGAATTAAGCCTCTTTTACCTAATGCCATGATATCAGGTAAGAAAATTCACAGAACAGTATTTGGCATCTCCACACATCCAGATTAAATACTTTAAATAAATGAAATAATCTGATGGTGTGGTATGACCTTAAAGTCAGTGGTGTGTTTAGAGGGGGGCTTAGTAGTGCCTGGAATCCCCCCCTTTCTGCTTGCTTAGTGCTGTCTGCTGTTCCACTTCTGGTGCCAATAGATTGTTACATTGTTAATTGAGCTGGAAGTGAGAAGCAGCATTTTTTATTGTTTCACAACAGTATCCAGTCTGCCCTGTGATTGACAGCAGCATAGAGAGCTGTATCAACATTAACCCTGCAGCTGTCTGAGGTGATCCTGAGACAGAGGCAACCAGAGACACATAGGAGTAGGGAGCCCATGACAAGACAAGATGGGGAAAAATTGCAGGTCAAAAGGAGGAATAGGACGGGGGAGCGGGAGAAGAGGGGGAAGAAGGGAAGTGGAATGAGACCAGACGGAGCAGGATAGTGGGCGCTATTTTACTTGCACAGAGCGAATTGCACCCTCCCTTGTTTTTTTATTGCAAGATTTTGGTAAGCTAGTTGTCACAAACAAATGTTCTATAGTGATGATTTACTGCATTTATAAGTTAATGTTTCATTCAATAGTATAATATGAGCTATGGGAAAATTCATCTTGCATATCCTGAAGTTATTTTAAGGGGAAATAGTGATGGGAAGACCTGGGTTAAAAAAAATGGAACCTAAAACTAAACTGGAAACTTCAGGAGAGTAGGTGGAGGAAGGGAGTCACGTACACTGTAAGAGATCCTGGTGGTGGTTGCATAGCTGATTGGTAACATTGCATTATATGATTGTGAGGGCAAATATTCATGGCAGTGGCGTAACTACTGCCCCCGCCACACCGCAAATGCGTGGGGGCCTGGACGGTAGTAGGGCCCACCACAAGCCCAAGCCTACCAAGATCTCCTAAGCCGTGACCAGCCGTTTAGCCATTTTTAAACATCTGATCATGCGTATCAGCTGTTTAAAAGACCAGACCCGAAATTCCAGAACTGAACTGGAAAATCTTGGCAGGCTTGTCGGGAAAAGGGGGTCAGGGGCACAGCCTCCAATCTCGCGGGGACCTAGGCCCCTGCAGGGGTCACTCTAAGCCAGTGTACAGCAAATATCAGGCAAGATGGGGTATTCACCATCATGCTCTATATCTTGGCACGTTACTGGCAGTGGTAATTTGTCAGCTTTAGTACCTTTCCATATACACACAAAGGAAAGATAATCAATGCAGACTCCTAGGCCCCATACAATATCAGATTATCTGCACACTGGCATACATTATAAACAAAGGGGTTTTAGTATACATTACTGTGATCACATGAATGAAAAGCCTTCCAACCACTTCAAGGTAACCCCGGTCTGGAAGGTCCCAACTTCTAACCTATTTTTTTAGCAAAGTTTTGCATTTGCAATTTTGCCCACTTTACCCCACTGCCAACTGGCTTTTTATAGCGAGGGAAGAGGCCATCTACACACATTCAAAATATTCAACATATTCTGTCGAATCTGCCATCAGTGTCACAGCTCTGACTTTTAAAGACACTAATGATAATGAAGGGCAAATGTTTAAGGAGGATTTCTCATAATTTTCTCAGATTTCTCAATATTGAAAGTAAAACAGTAAAATTGAATATACTTTTTAATAAAAGTGACGTAAACCTGATATCTGTATTGGCAAGTAGAGAATATATATAATATTTTATCATCCATATTTAATAGAATATTTGGATGTATTTGGTTATGAACTTCCATGAGCTTGTTTGGAAACAATGTTACACAATGCGTTTAAATATTAAAGGTATAAATGAGAACATATGTATAGGCTTTAAGAAAAAAAATTCTCTGTGCATAAATTATTACTTCCAAAGTACTGACTTCCTGTTTGCAGAACCCATTATTGTTATTACTGTTATGGTCTCAGTCCCTGGGTTGCTTGGTAAAGTTTTTAGTTTGTTTGGCCAATCAGTAGAAAGTACTATTAGGAAAATTTCCTTTTGGGGATTTACCAAAGCTGCAAATTGCTTATTGAATCCTGGATGTGAGAATAATTCAATAAGTGATTGCAGCTCTGGGTAAATCTACCTGACATTGTAGAAAACCTAGGTGTGTGTAATATAGACAAATAATTTAAAGGTAATGATTGTTTCCACTGAATTTCCCCTTTAACCTCTAGTGGTGGCTATAATATGTATTCACCAGGTTAGAGATACCCATGGGAGAACCCAATGCAAGTTACAGCATGCAATATAGCATATGGATTGTGTTTTAAACACATAAATCAACAAATGGTTTTAATAGCGGCTTACCAACAATAAACATTTTTCACAGTGGTAAATGCAAAGTTAGTAAGAAGATAATAAAATAAAGAAGGCTTACTATGAAGTGGGAGAAACATTAAGGTAAATTCTGCAGCAATAAAAAGATTTGACTCAATGTTAATATTTGTGATTGTCAGTAGATTATATCAGACACAGTAGATGACTAGAGGGTGTCATCCAGTTATGCTATAATGGTTTCTCATTTAAATGCGACTCTGTATAATCCTTACTCTAGGCCACAAGCCTTACTGTCATTTTCCATAATTGCTTTAATTATGTGATGACTATTATTGTTAGCGATATAAACCAACATTCCACTCTCTCTTTTTTCTCTTTTTTTTAAGTAAGTAAACAAAATGTAGGCAAATATAGCAAATACATCTTACATGGCACATATGACCCAATTATTTTTATCTGTTTAGCATTGTCCTCTGCTAGAATCTTGTTGTCAATTGTTTTAGCATATATTATTGTAATTGTATAGGTTTCACTCCAATCTACAGGACTGTAACAAATGAATAATCCACTATAAACAATAATAACTTGTTTATAACGAGACCCAGGGGAGGTTAATAACAATGAATTAAAAGCAGAGGTTAATTTGAATTATACATACAGAAATAAATCAGTGTAAATAGATGTAGACCCTTCGTTCTCCTTCTATTGATTTTTTTGTATTGTAGAAAAAAAAAAAAAAAAATATATATATATATATATATATATATTATATATGGCTAAAAATTGAAAAAAGTAGTGTGCAACCCAAATGCTTTTAACTCCTACATTAGATTACTGCCATCAGAGAATTTGTTGGCAGAGAATGAAATACAATTAAGTAGACAATCCACCAAATCACTCTGGCCAACATTTCAGAGAATCTCAGCGTTTCAATGTGATGGCTTTTTAGAATGCAGGAGGTAAGGGTGCAATTGCATATTAATGAGTTAATGAGAAGAAATAGATTTCATGCTTGCCTTTTAATCCCCTGATAGTGAAGCTGCCTTTGTTTTTAATGAGGAAACACTTACGGAAGAATTCAATTTAAAGAACAATTGAGGGCTGAGCAAATGTATTCACAGGAACATATGGTTGGGCAGCTCAGAACAACAAGAAGAGGGGAAAAATAAGTTTAACTCTTTCTCTGTCAGGACTAGGGAGTTAGGGCACGGCCACACTGTGCCGCAAACGCAATCGCACATGGATAGAAATAGAAAACGCATGCGGTTGTGCAAAAAATGCTATTCGCACCCGAAAACGCTTGTTGTTTTAGGTGTGTTGCCACGATTGCAATGATAGGAAAAAACACATGCGCAAACGCATCTAAAACGCTCTAGTGTGGCCTAGCTCTAAATAAATATTTTGGGCTACAGCTCCCAGCATCCTTACCCAAAAGCTGTTAAATAAACTGATGTGTGTTGGGCATTTGTAGTCTAAACACTAGTAAAAGCAAATTACTTTTTTAGTAGAATTCAAGATCCAGCTTTGGAATAATATTCTTTAAAAAAAATTGTAATGTAAAATGTATACTGTAAAATACTGTATAAGCACTACAGAGATCCATTCTAATCACTGCCCCTTACAGTATATTATCTGGTTAACATGCCATCTAAAAGAATCTATGCTGTCAGAATCCTACATCAATAGAAAATGAGAAAAGAAAAATTATCTCATTGAAGATGGAAGAGCTCTGACCCTTCAATGCCTTTAAATTTCGGAGACAGTTGTGCAGCTGCCAGCCAGGAAGGAAGCCAGGACACAAGTAAATTGCCAACAAAGCAGCAGTCTAGCGTGACTGCCAAATTCACACAGACATATCACTTTGGGGGATGCCAGGCAAAAAGAACACCCATGCAATCTGACACTTATTGTAGGTAGCATAGATGTTATCTTTACAGCTTTACCAAGGTGAACTTATGCCAAAGGATCACTTGGGTTATATATTTGAACTATTATAATATTAAATGTATTTTAGGTCTTTGTAAGCCCAAATACTATATTTGACAATGTTGTAAGTACAAGTAATTTTTTTTTTTTTCACTTTAAAAAAGTTTCTTACCGGTAATCACAATTGACATCAATCGATTTTGATGCAATTAGATTATATTTTATAAAATATACTTTAATGACTACTTTAAATGAGTTCTGCAGTGGTTCCAATGGTCCCAAATGTTACAGTCTCATACAAACAGGTATGCAGATATCCTGTGTAATTTATGGGTTCAGGTCAGATTCGGGTTTACAGATTTTAGTACACTAAAGCCATTAGCATTTCATGGCAATTTGTAAAATGTCTTAATTGCTTACCTGTTGTTAATGTTTTGGGTTTTTAACTACATGGTTTGGCATTTAAACTGCTGTCTGATTACTAGGGTCAAATAAACTAATAACCAGGTAGTTGACTGAAAATGGACTGACAGGATGGAAGATGGACTGAAGTTAAAGGGCATGTTCACCCCTAAAACAAAAACAAAAAACTGGTCACAGGCCCCCAACCCCAACTGATATATTTTGTACTTTAGAAACTGCATTACAAACCAGATATTTACAGGACAACTATACTGTAAAAATTAACTTTTTTAAAATGAAAAGTACCTGGGGCGGGGAGGTAGGATTGAATATTCCCACCTCCCAATTTTGTTTCTTTGAGGAGCTACAGCACATACAGTTTTCATCTGCTAGGTTATGGCCCTGTGCCTTCCTTTATTAAAGGAAGAATGGCAAAAGCAGTTTTCTTTGTGCTGCCACTCTTCATAAAAAGGATATTGGGAGGTAGAAAGTACCAATCCTACCTCCCTGCCCCGGGTATTTTTCATTTTAATATTTTTTTGTAAAAACTTTGTGCAAACTATTGTTCTCCTTTAAGGCTAATGATTGTCCCCATTCTGGCAGAGTAAGCTGGCCCCTCCCTCCATGCAGTCAATCAAGGCTGTGATTGTCGACATCACAACCAATGATTGACTGCTGTTTCACCTGCTGCCTCCTCTGCACATGCTCAAGCATATAAAAAGCTCTTAGAGAAGAGGGAGGAGGCAGATACTTTTGCCAGAAAGGAATAGAACTTTTCATTAAATATCTGGTTACAAATGTATGTAATAAACTGGTAAAAATACTAGTTGAGGTTGCGGGCAGATAATGGACAAGTCATCAGTTTTTTGTTTTAAAGGGCATGTCCACCACTCTAAACATTTTTTAATATGTTGCTTCCTGCCCCAACCCCAACCGCTATATTAGAATTGTCAGAAATTTCCCCGATCTTTACTTACTTTCCCTCTATCCTCCGCTGCACTGCCCGGCCTTCTGCTTGCATGAAACTGCAGCCAATCACGGACACAGCTGCCGGAAGTTCAGAACGGCATAGGATAGAGGGAAAGTAAGTAAAGATTGGGGGACTTTCTGGCAATTATAATATAGCTGTTGGGGCTGAGGGAGGAAGCCCTACAACATATTAAAAGGGATTTATGCTAGGGGGAGGGAGACCAAAATGGGAGGGATAGGGAGGGAAGGGGGGGGGCTTTACTGCACATGGCAAAATTCTCCCGGAGGAGAGACAGGAGGCCTATATGGACCCTGCTAGACTCCCTGTTGGACAGTTTTTTGGACTTTGGGTGAACATTGCAGGAGAACCATTTGGAGATGGGATGTAAGGTAAGGATTTGTATGCACTACAGAGTGGGGCCAGTAGTGGGGGAAATTATAGTTTTGGAGGTGGACATGCCTTTTAAGTTAAACAGTTAATGGGTTGTTTGTATTACTTCAGTCTTTAAGCGAAATTTATCAATTCAGGTAAACATATCCATTGAAAAACTAATGGTCCATTAGATGAAGGGAAGTAGCTATTGATATTGTTAGGTCATTTTTGTACTCGCATCAAAAAAAATGTAGCATTGTCAAAGGGAAACTAATAAATTACTATTAAAGTGTCTCCTTTTCTGTATATAGTACAACAACACATAAATATGTATGGTCCTATAAATTATCTTAATGTTTATTTGATTTAAGATATTTTGCATTTTTGGAAGAACTTCCAGTCTACTTCCTGTTCAGTATCAAGTTGTTTTTGACTATGAGCTACTGTGAAACATATCTAGCCTTTCTTCTAAGACTTACTAAATATACCAATATAAAAGCACACAGTTTGAAGATTCCCCTCAAATAAATGATATATTATCACCAATATATTCCCTCTTTTCTGCATGGATTTCTTTTTCAGCACATTAAGAGCACAAAGCAGTTGGTTAATGGAAATAGTTTTACAACACAAACTCAGCATTCCGTGCTCTTGGTAATAATCTAAACAACAGTTTAGTTTAATATATATACATATGGAATAAGAGAAAAACATATTAGTCGTAAGCAATGGGTTTCATGGCCACCTTCAAAGAGGTCAAGGAACTCCATGGTAACCTATTTTCCTGTTGTAGCCAACAGTTTTTCAGATCCAATCCTCTTTCTTTTTTCATTTGCATGCAGTGCACAAGAAGAAGAAAAGCCGAGAACATTGAAGGGCTCAGAACAACTTTTCCTATTTAAAATTTCTCAGGGAGGTTGGACACTTACTACCACCTTCCATTTTTTACCTGGTGGAAATTATGTTCTAGGCACTATTGATGGCTTTTAATTGTCAAAAAAATGGTTGCCTCAGGTGTAAACCATATTTGCTTTGTCTGAAAATGTTAAAAAGCTGTGAAGGCTTGGACCCCCATTTCATTACTTTGTTGATATCTTCACTTTCTGATGCTGCCTGGTGGAGACAAGGTGGCATTGAATCAAAACCTTTGCAGGCTAGTGTGAGTTATATTGATTGCATTTTGCTTGTTTTTTTGAAGGCATGTCCCATATAGGCATATACTTGGGATTAAAGTTTTAGTTTTAGAACCGTAGTTATATAACAACTGTATATGATATTGGTTGAACCGAAAATCCTTGTGTCTTTAGATGCAATTTAATGTATCTGCTTTTGTAAAATGTAAGAATGATTACGGGGCAATGTTGTATCATAACCGGTGTATCTTACCGTCTCAAGATCCCGTGATGTGGTAATTCCTTTGCGTGATTTACTGCATTGCAGTCAGGTAAGATGCTCCCAGGTGTGCCTCCATTTCACAAAAACTTAACTTAGCCTATATGGAATAGGCTACACAGCGCTTTTTTCAAAATGACTCACAATGTGTAACAAATGTCAATTTTCAGTGTATGAGTTCTTAATTTGCCAAAACAGACATTTGGTCGGGCCTCGTTTATAATCTGACCCTGCGGATTGTTGCCAAATCGAACGTGTCTACGGCCCTTTAGAATGTGCTGGATACAATGAAATTTAAAGCCTATGTTTTCCATTATCTGGTTATCATGCAGAATGTAAATAGATATATCTCAAAAAAAATTACAGTAAGTTACATACATACAAAGAAATTACATGTAAAAATAGGATAATTGCCAATGTAAATGTATTTTTTATTGTATATTCATTTCATAAATGGTATATTATTAGGTGCTGTTTGTAAAGAATTATTCTCCTCTTCCTTTTATAAATTTTGTATGGAAAAAATCACCTTAACAAAAATCCTGTCTCATCATGGTCAAATCTTACTGCTCAAAAAAAAAAAAAAAAGGAATGTCTCCATATCTTTGGGTTACCTATTGTTTTATGTTTATTTTTCATTTCCAAGTTGAGTATGAAATAGCTTGTTAAACCCCAGATATACTCAGTAGAGGGCATTTGTGTTCTATTAACAAGATCCCAAGGGCTACAATATGAAAAAATGTGGTTCTATGGACGCCAGATTGATAGAACCCAGTAATATAATCCTTGTCCCTAATGATTTTCACAGGAAATACCCAATCCTATGCACACTTGGTTTATTTATTCTTATGGTGTAGTACAGCAGACAATAAAATAAGCAGCTAATGTTTTTAAAAAGTGTTTATTACATTTGTTATATTTGTTTGTCCTATGAATGGAAACTGTCACAACCATTGTCTCAGCAATGACTTTCACCCAAAAAATTTTTTTTGAGTACAAATAGATTTTTGTCTCTGCCACAAAGAGCAGTATGGTAGCTCAATATCTTTCCTGTTATTACATTCAAATAGCCCATTAAAAAGATGCAAAGCATCCCTTTAAATTGATACCTAATTCCATTTCATCCAGTTTTTAAATATATCTTTTGTCTTAGCATGAAGTAGATGTCATTTAAATACATTGATAATGCTCTTAGTTTTAAGTGTTTTCTGAAAATTATGCACAAAGAACACTTCCCGAGAATAAAATAAAACCTCCATGCATTTGTAAGCGGGTGCAATATGACACACACCTACTGCATTATCTGTATTCTGATGGGTCTAAATCTGCCTTTAGTGGCCCTTTACGTTCTTTAAAAGATGCACAGTACTATGTAACTATAGGAAGATTGTGTTATGTAGTGCTATGGGATGATGGGGACTTTTGCAGTAAAGCAGGTGTTACAATTTCTCAGTACAGCTAGTTGGGGATGATGGGAGTTGTAGTTCCCATTATCTTTAAGTTTTAGAGACTAGCTACTATCACCCCTGAAACTGGATGCACACATTATAGGCATTCTGTGCAGTCTAACCACCATAGCTCTTTACAAAAAGAGGACAAAATCCAGTTGAACAACAGAAGGGATTATTAGGGGACCGATGGACAGGCTGGTGAAATTCTAAGATTAAAAATAGAGAAATCTCATTTCAAGAGTAAAATGGCAATTACTTTAATCAGCCCAGACCCTAACCTAGTATGAAGGTATCTCTGGATATCATTGCCTCTCTGTATTCAAACAATAGCCATGTAGGTTGGCCTTATTTTTATAATAGAAATCATAGGGAAAATAAAGCTACATGCTGGATCTCTAAGTTAGAACAGACATTACCTATTAATAGACACTTGATAAAGGCTGCACAGAAGGGAGCAGTCATTTATTGTAGAATTCATCATTCCTTGCAAAAGAGAATTAAAATAAAACCTTTGATGAACACTAGGGGAAGGAAAGCGGCTGAGCGGTGATAAAGTAGGGTGGAAAAAATAGCATGGAAGAAAGAAAAGGATAGGAAGGAAGGAAAGAAAGAGAAAAAGAAAGAAAGAAGAGAAAAGGAAGTTAGCTGAAAAAGACAGGTTAGTTGTATGACAGAGCCTAGTAGAATATTAAAGGTAAATACGGATGAGAAATTTACACCCACATATCTGCTTTTGTAACACATATAGGTGTAAAGTGAGTCAAATACTTGTTACTACAAATACAATGAGAACAGTCTATCCTAATGTAATTAAACACACCTTGTAATGTCTGGTACACAAATGATAAACATAAAGGTGCATGGAGATTTAAAGGCAGTCTGCTCCTAGTATTGAAACCTTTAGCCATCTGATGGGAGAAATGACCAGCTGCTAGCAGCTTTGACTGTTGCTTCCCAGCTGATAAAGAGAAAAGTACGAATGTATTGGAAGACAAGTACTGCATCATGTGATTGGCAGCTGCCTTTGTGAATCATAAGCAGCAAATCACTATCTTCTTAAAGTCTGATTCTTGCAGTCAGGTTCAGAAGTGGGTGCCATGGCTGCCTTTTCGCCATATGGCATGTCATTGAAGGATACGGTTTACATTTTGCCCTGCTTCCCTGCGGTTAGCCACAGCAGTGATATTGCCAATGATACTAAAAGCAAAGCAGAAATATTAAAGCCTGAATGACCTGAAAATGTTATCTTTGCAGTGGTTTATCTGTTAAAAATTACCAGTCACTTACTATACTATACCTGGTCAAATATATAGTACATCCATTGAATATTTAAGTCCATGTTTTATATGAAAAGTCAAGGGTTTTTCTTTTATCACTATAGTTGCTAACCAGTCATGTCAGATGCTATCTTATCAAGAAATATATCCTATAGAAGCATTGTAACACTTTTAAGATCCAAGGCTGGTAAATAATGATAAGGCATTCTATCAAATTGAAAAGTTCACAGTCTGGACCACTATTAGAATACTGTTAATCTCCATGCTGTAATAATGAATTGCAGTGTGCTTGCACTGGCCTTGTTATTTCCAAGCTAAAGGTCTGTACTGTGCTGCGATAATGCAGCCAGAAACTTGCACATCTTTTTGGTAGAGCCAAAAACAGATATGAACAACACAGCAAGAAACTGACCCAAGTTTCCAGGAATGGGGGGGAACACAACACAATTATAAGTGCTGTTTGTATTGTGGGAAGGTCTGTGACTGGTTTATTCCCCCTACTGGGATTTTTCCCCCCACTATGTTTAGGGTAAACCATTAATTTCTGTGAATTTTAAAGGTGCATTAGAGGAAATGTGCATCATCTTTACATGGAGCCAGCAAAAGAACTATATACATGACACTGTGATTAAGCAGCAAGATATTTGTATCTTTTTTTTTTTTATTTCTGAAGAACATTTGAAATACTTTCCCCAAATAAAATGTGTAAGGCTAGATGAGTCAAACATAGCCACCAACATGAATGTCATTTAAGGCTAGCAATCTATTTATCTATTTATGTTTTCATATTCACAAAGACAAATAAGCAAATGCCCTATTGACAAGATCTGATGATAATGATTGTTATTTAATGGATTGTAAGATGATTTGCGCTCTACACTGTCCGCATTCCAAAGAAATATTCCAAGTAAACTCACTAGTACTGTGTACTAAGTTAAGGTGACATGTATGTAAAAACCCTTAACACAAGGGTATATAACTGACTTGGACCACAAAAAGATACTTAACTATAACTGCTGTATTAACCCTTTAAAACCTGAAAGTCATTTGTGTGATTTAGAATGAAATTGTAAATACCATAAACTATTGACCTGTGTTAATAGTGAATGTTTAATATGGAAACAAATAATATACTTGCTTGGTGGATTGACAATAAAATATGCAATTTTAAAAACAGTCAATAGAAAAGAATATAGATAGGTTGTAGTCATATAAATTAAAATACAGTAAGTTTCTCTGTCAATCTGTTCATTTTAACCAAGGAGGGCATATGATTTCTATTGCTAACAAGTTTCAGAGCCAACACACAAAATCTTGAATGGATCTTAAACGTAAGAGAAGCTCAGACGGAAATGAGAAATGCCATCTGAACCTATCGGGGGGAAACCAAATTTAGTTGACCCTCACAGACTGGGTACAGTTACACTGAGCTGGCTGTACATAAGCCTCTAGTTTTCTACAGTAAACTAAAAATAAGCAGAGACTTATTAGCAAACTGCCAGTCATGAGAAAAACTCAGTGTGAAGTGGGTAATAGCACTGACACACACAATGTAAATATCTGTATTCCTGGATGGAACCTTTGATTTATGTTGTGGAATTCATCTTACTGGCTAAATAGGCATAATTCTGAAAGGGTTTTATACTGATAAATGTTTCTTGTTGAACCCAATACTTTTTAAAATATAAAATAGTGTTTACTTTACCTTAGCATATTGGATGAGCAGTTGTTTGAAAAGGAACAGTTTATTAAATACACATAACAGCGCTTTAAATGATCTACAGGATTTGTGTTTTTTTTCAGGAAAAATAAGCCATTGTGTTTTGTATGTAGCAATATGTGCCATGTTGTTTGGGGATCAGAATCCCCAATATTCATTTAACCTTCCCAAGTATAATAATTTACATTTTCCCAGAATCATAAGAAACTTTTCCAGCATATAAATGTTTCTTCCTTGATCAGTGATATGCATTTCATGGAGATGGCCATGTCTCAACCAGCATCCCTCTTCTATTAAAATACTAACATACACCACCTTTCCCTGCGAATACTAGCATACTGACTGAGAGATTTACCAAAAAAAAGAATCTGAAATTACACGTTATTGGATAGATAGATAGATAGACATATGATTGATATATAGATGACAGATGGAGAGATAGACAGACAAGGTATGTGATTGATAGATGATATACAGATCAATAGACAAGACATGTGTTTGATAGATGACAGATTGATAGATAGATAGATAGATAGATCATATGATAAGTAGATAGATAGAACATATGATAGACAGACAGACAGATAGAACATATGCTAGATAGATAGACAGACAGACAGCAGAGATAGATAGATAGACAGACAATTTCTACATAAGGATTAGCATACTGTATAAACTTTCCTGCTTGAGATCCTGTCAGTCCACTAACATAAGCCTGGATCTATTGAGTAGGAAGCTGTGTTCAGTAGTGATATGAACTCACTGCCAGTCTAATCCTACCGACCAACCCATTGGCACTGCCTCCTAACGTTACCCAGTATCTCCATGAAATCCCTATGGCCCCAGTACAAAATGACCCAGTGAAACTTCTACTCACCTTCCCAGAGCAGAAGAGCCATGAGCAGGTTCCAGGCTGCCACAGGGGGCGTTATCCTGACTCTCCCCAGATGGAGAAGGGCGGATTTCCAGTCCCCCATGTCCGACTTGAGGTCAGGCAGTCACCCGGTAATCCAGTATATGTCCATAGGACATAGTGGAGGGCAATGTGCTCGTTACTTTTCAGGACTTGTCCTCACCGACTAACATTGTCCACCGGAATGACTTGCCCCGTATGCGTCCAATGACTTCTATGGCATATCAGGACAATGTCTGGCGTCACCCACAGCGAGTCCCTCCTGCGCTCTGCGCCCTCTACACAGCAGCATCTTCCCGACCAGCCACCATGGGAGAATATCTGGGCGAACTGGAGCTACGGACAACAGCAAAACTCCCTTCCAACTCCTTGAAAGCAAGAGTGGGCGTGGCTGGATTATTGACAGCTCTGATGTACCACTAGCTATGGGAGAAGTGAACAGGGCGGGGCGAGGGGAGTCAATAGTCTGAATTGGGAAAGGTTCCAGCCGAGTCCGAGCCCCGGGTTCTCTTTCTGTTAACTAGTAACGGGAAGGAGAAGGGGACAATGGGAATCCAACTCCAGCTTTATCATTACAGATCGAAACCTCTATTGTAGTAACGGGGGACATCTTCCTAGTGTAATGACCACCAGCAGCCCTGAAATAAACTTTATTATACAAAAGGTGAACAGAATGAATCCATTGGAATTTGTCCTTTACAACTGCCCCAATCTTCCAAGGCTGGACGGGGGGCCCTAATATTGTATTACCAACCCAGGGACAGGGATCCCAACCCCAATAGCCACCCCACCACTGGGGCCAGTCCTAGTTACCACTGCCCCAATCTCCCATGGCTGGACTAGGATTCTTGCTATATTATAGTAGTTGGGGGTATCGAGGAAATTCACATGCGAGTTTATCCATTTATTTATTATTATTATTATTGATTTATATAGCGCCAACATCTTCCGTGGCGCTTTACAATTACATAGTCATACATTACATACAGGGTAATACATGTTATATAAAGTCATACATATTACATACACAGGTAATACATAATATAAGTAAACAGAGTGAGGAGTTTCTTATAGCAATACCGTGATACAATAGGAGAGAGGACCCTGCCCAAAGAGCTTACAGACTAGAGGATATGGGGAAGATACATAAGGTGACGGGAATCGGTAGGCTGTAAATAGATTGGCAGTGGAGCGTGAAAGGCGGGTTGGATCAAATTGGGTAGTAAGGGGGTAATGTTTAGACCAGGTTATATGCTTGCCTAAAGAAGTGGGGTTTAAGGTTACGTTTGAAGGTGTTAAGGGATGGTGAGTGATGGACAGATGGAGGAAAGGAGTTCCCGTGCAGAGGGGCAGCACAAGTAAAGTCCTGAATGCGGGCATGGGAAGAGGGGACCAGAGTGGATGAGAGGAGGGTATCATTTGCAGAGCGGAGGTTGCGCCTGGGACGGTATCGCTGGATCAGCTCTGAGATATATGGAGGAGCTGTATATAGATAGATAGAACATATGATAGGTAGATAGATAGAACATATGATAGATAGACAAACAGAGAGATAGAACATATTCTAGATAGATAGACAGACAGACAGCAGAGATAGATAGATAGATAGATAGATAGACAGACAGACAATTTCTACATAAGGATTAGCATACTGTATAAACTTTCCTGCTGAGATCCTGTCAGTCCACTAACATAAGCCTGGATCTATTGAGTAGGAAGCTGTGTTCAGTAGTGATATGAACTCACTGCCAGTCTAATCCTACCGACCAACCCATTGGCAAAGCCTCCTAACGTTACCCAGTATCTCCATGAAATCCATGTTACGGGATGGTGAGTGATGGACAGATGGAGGAAAGGAGTTCCCGTGCAGAGGGGCAGCACAAGTAAAGTCCTGAATGCGGGCATGGGAAGAGGGGACCAGAATGGATGAGAGGAGGGTATCATTTGCAGAGCGGAGGTTGCGCCTGGGACGGTATCGGTGGATCAGCTCTGAGATATATGGAGGGGCTGTATTGGATAGTGCTTTATAGGATAAGCTAAGTAGTTTGAACTGGATCCTTTGCGTGATGGGCAACCAGTGGAGGGACTGGCAGAGAGGAGGGGCATTAGAGAAGCGAGAAGAGAAATGAATGAGCCGTGCAACCTTGGATTGAAGCGGTGCCAGGCGGTTGTTTGGTAAACCACACAGGAGTGTGTTGCTGTAGTCTAGCCGGGATATGATTAGGGCATGGACTAGGATTTTTGTAGCTACTATCGAGAGGAGGGGTCGAATGCGGGTGATGTTTTTGAGTTGGAGCCGACAGGAGTTAGCAAGCGAATTGACATGAGGTTTGAAGGAAAGATCGGAATCTAGCATTATTCCCAGGCAGCGGACATGAGGAGATGGGGATATGGGTGTGTTGTTAATATTAATAGTAAGGCTAGGGAGGGGAACAGATTGTGAGGGTGGGAAAAGGACAAGTTCAGTCTTGTCCATGTTTAGTTTGAGGAAGCGGGAGGACATGACGGCAGAGATTGCACTAAGGCAGTCGGTGACCTGGGATGTCAGTGTAGGGAGATCTGGGGCAGAGATGTAAATTTGGGTATCGTCCGCATACAGGTGATACTGGAACCCAAATAAACTAATGGGTTGTCCAAGGCCATAGGTGTAGATGAAGAAAAGAAGAGGACTAAGTACTGAGCCTTGCAGGACCCCCACAGGGAGGGGGCGAGGAGTGGAGCTAATTCCAGAGTGGAAAACACTAAAGCTCCTACCAGAGAGATAGGAGGATAGCCAAGAAAGTGCAGTGTCCTGGATACCTAAGGAGGTCAGGATCTGAAGAAGTAGAGGGTGATCAACAGTATCAAAAGCAGAGGACAGATCAAGAAGAATGAGCAAAGAGTAGTAACCTTTAGAGTTAGCACTAAGTAATTCATTGGTCACTTTAGTGAGGGCAGTTTCCGTGGAATGGTTAGGGCAGAAGCCTGACTGGAGATGGTCAAAGAGAGAGTTAGCAGACAGGTGATTAACCAGGTCAGCATAGACATGTCTTTCTAGTAATTTGGAAGCAAAAGGGAGAAGGGAGACAGGCTGGTAGCTGGAAATAGCAGACGGGTCAAGGGAGGGTTTTTTAGGTATAGGGGATACAACAGCATGTTTAAATATGTTTATCTGTCAGGATAGGCAAGAAGCATACTTCACATGGCCAACCTTATCGGGTGCATGCGTAGATATATATATATAATGTGAGGGCACAATTTTGTGTGTTACAAACCATGTAGAGATGTTCGAAACTGTTGAGTTTCGTTCCGTTTTCGAAAGTTCGAGTTTCGATTTTCAAAAATCGTCTACTTTCAATTTTCGATAATTGTCTACTTTTGATTTTCAATAAAAATCGAAAATTCGAAAAATCCGGGTTCTGTGAAATTCGTGAGTTCTGAAAGTTTCGTCAGGACTTCAAAACCCTCAGATTCGATTCGAAACTGGGTTCTATTCGAACCCACATTACATCTCTAATACCATGTCACCTATATTCACCAAAACTTTTATGTAAGTTCCATTATAACCTCTCTGCGTGACCTGCTAAGTTTTGTGTGTGCGTGCACAAGAGCACCACTTAGGTATCTCACCCCTCCAGGCAGTCACGGGAGTCTCCCAGATTCTAGGGTGGTCTCACGCACTCTCGCGAGACGACCCCAAACGCGACCGCAAGCACCTGTAATAACACGCCCTGGAATGCCCCTTATTCGATCGCAACAACCCCACTATGCCCCTAAATCCACCTCCGTCCCACCCCCTAGATGACATTGCCTATGCCATGCCCCCTTCTGCCCACACTGCCCAGAAGCCACATTTGGTGATCTGGACAAATGAACGATCAATGTAGATAGCGGCCGGCTGCCCCACACCAGCTGATATTTTCGACCGACCTAAAGTGCCGTGAATCAGTTGGTCGGCCGAAAATATCGGCTGGTGTGTACCCAGCCTTAGAGGGATCTCCAACCTGTTCATCTGCACAGGGCACGAATGAAAATTTCTCTTCTACCTCCAGCACTGAATTACAGAAAACTTACTGTAAACTGGGTAGTTTTGAAGGAGATCTAATGCCCTGGTAGTATCATTTTCCTTAGCTGATCCACCAACTCCTTGTGACGCCAATCATTTAAAAAAAATATTTGCGCATGGCACATGTCAATAATAAGTGGTTTACATTACATCTGCCCTCTGAACTATATATCCTCCTAGGGTAATGAATGTGTAGATGGAAAATCATTCATGTGTTTGTATGGTACATTATTTCCCAGTGTCTATCATTCTATCATGGTCATAATGAGTGGGTCTGTAATGATTTTCTCATGCTGTCCTATGCAGAGGTTTGAAAAATATGAAATGCATCATTTAGCATGAACTTTTGCTCCATGGAAATGTTACATATTTTGCTCCCTATTGATATATTTAATGATCACATCACTTTCTTACTGCATAGTTACAGCAGAATAAGATGGGCAAGAAGGTATTATTGTTGAGTGCACAGCAAAGCATTTTTCCCAAAAAGTACAGAAATCTTAGATGTTACAAAAAAATGATCAGGGTTATTCAATAAAAGTTCTTATCAGTTAAAATGATGCTAATTTTGCTCCAACCAATTAGATGTTAGCTTTCAAATGTTAAATAAGATCTGATTGGTTGGGGCAAAAGTAGCATGTTTTTAAACAATAAGAACTTATATTGAATCTCCATGTATGTTTCCCTGACATTTATGTGAAAGTTATTCATTTCCAACACACATATACTGCTCTTCACAAGATAAGGAAAATGATATTGGTACAAAATCCAAGATTAACAAGAAACGTAACCAATGTAAGATTTCTGTTGAAAGAATATAGACATCAACCCAAATGTTCAAATCTCCTGCCATGTTATCTGTTTTTTCTCTCAGTCATTTAGAAAGATGCTTGATACTGTACCATATCATTAATCTACAGTGACATTAAGATGACCTTGAAATTAGTTTCATTTCCAGAAACTGTACATGAGATATGGACGTCAACACCAATGCATTTTGCTGCAACAGCAACTTTCTGTGAATCTTCAAAGTGACATTTATTTTCAGGCAGATATCTGAAATAGTCATAGGAAATCATACATGGCAGCAATTTTCTAGAGAAACTGTTCAGCAAACAAATGTGCTGCACCATGCTTCAGTGAGGGAGAAAATAACATGGTGAGAACACATGAAAAATGGATGAGGAGTAGCTGTCCAAATTAGTGGTATGAAACACGAGGGAGTCTTGTCGCTGGGTGTGTTGGCTCTACTCGACTCTTGTAATCAGCTGGAATATGAGAAGTAAGGGTGTTTGCAGGCTTTCCAGTGCATCTCTTGCCCTGTTCTTTTTGACACAAGAATCAAATGTCAAATTACCAATACAACTCCAAAAATGTATTAAAACCACTGTAGGTTAGTCACTTAAAAAAATGATCCACTTTACTGAATTCCCATGTTTATTAAAATTCATAATTTAGTCACAAGTGCTCTGAGGACTCGTAATTGAAAAGCAGCATATATCATCTTAAGCCAGGGCTTGTAATTGAAAGAATGCGTCATGAAATAAAAATGCTGAAGGGCCAAAAATGATTCAATCATAGCTGGAGAGCAAGTAAAACGCAACAGCTGTTTATTGTATGATTCATTGGCTTAAACAGACTCAAAAAGATGATATTAAAGGAGAAGTTCTCTTTAAAAAAGATTTTTTAAACATAATGTAAAATTGGGGGAGATGCAGTAACACGTCACTGCTAAAATGAGTCTAAAATCCATGCCTCCAAATGTAATATTGGCTTACCCTGGACTAGTCTCATTTTCTGGGACTTCACAGTACAGTAAGGGTTAAGGGTTACTGAATCTGGGTGTACAGCCCCTGCTCCTGATTGCAGCCTACCTGCTGCATTCCTGTGAAGTCATTACCACTGCAAAGTGATTATGGCATCACAGAAGCACAGTCATGTAAGTTGCAATGGGTAAGTTACTGCACATCCCCCGCATAAGTCCCTTGTTAGTTTCCCATATCTGTGTAATGTATGTTTTTTTGTTTTTAAATCTGAATGTAAAACCTTTTCTCCACAGAACACCTATACACTGTAGGATACTTCTACAGTATAGTGAGTTACATTTACCGTATGTATGGTATATAAAAAGGAACAATACACAATTGTCAGCTGATTAAACTGCCTTTTTAATTTTTTTTTCTTCCACTCAGCAAAAATAAAGTTTTTAAATTTTCATGCTTTCTTTGTATTAGCTTTGGTGGCTCAGAAAACACATTATTTACTTAGAAACACACAGCACATGAAGTAACAGGATCAAATCCCCACAAATTATTGTTATTTTTATCTCAAAGCTTGCTAGGAAATAAACTAATTTGTATGAAATGCAAATTAATATGTGGGGAACAGAAAGCACAGTAAAATCTAAGCACTGTTCTTTTAACACTGTTAAATTTCCATTCTGCATCTGAAAGGCAGGAATGCGGTAACTTTATCTGTGATTATCATTGGTAATTGGAGGTCAGCTTCTAGGGGGCAAGGCTGCAGCTTCCTTGTTTTGATCTGCTGTTTATTAGAGAGCATGTGAAGTATGCTGAGATCTCTTTAAACAAAAAGGGGGATTATGCACCCTTAATACCTACTGGTCAATTTCATAAAACAACCACAGCAAAGAGAGGCAAAACACAGCTTGTTGTATCTTTATGAACGTGCTTTTTATATTGGGATTATGTTGTCTGTTGACTTAAGTTCCCCTTGAAGATGGATTAGCTGAGTTGATACTTTAGTTTTAGAACATAATAAAAAATATAGTTGTGTAGTTTCACAAAAGCAAATAAAAATGTCTGTCATCCTTTTTTTCCTATGTAGTTCATATGTAGTTGTAAGTAACCCATTTCTTGGGAGACACCATCAAAGAAGTTAGTTCAGAACACAATATGAACTTGAATTACATTATATAAGACGAGCTGTTGATTGTTCTTGTGATAATTGGTTGACATTTTCTATGACAGGTATATGCTCACCCCTAAAAACTAACCAATCATGAAACAGAATTAAAATGACTTCTATGTGATATGCCTCACGGCCAATTAAAAATAGCACTTCGCAAATACCTGTCTTTTGACAACTAAAAGCAATGAGGTTTCCATTTACTCAGACATAAAAATATTCAGTCTGACTTAAAAATGCATAACTGCTCATTTTTCAAACACCAACATCTGGTTTGAAGTATTCTTAGAAGTAAGATTTAATGATTACTACGGTACTTCAGAACATATAAAACATTTTGGATAACAAACTAGTTGGGGCTTTGGAACAGATCTGCTTATGGTTAGTTTGGGCCAGGGCATGGATACTTAGAAAACAGAGGTTAAAACCTAAATTTTTAAAACAAGTCTATATATAAAATATATATATATATATAAAAAAAAAAAAAAAAAAATATATATATATATATAAATATATATATATATATATAATATATGTGGGTATACCTAAGAAGGTTCTAAGGCTCATCATTATTAGCGGCGAGCATAAGAGATAGTTCCACAGTTGCTTTGCGGTACAAAGGATGGGTACACAAGAGCAGATTTTTCATCTCGACCAACCTGGTCGGCCATGACAAATCTCTGTCGGCAACCAATACATAGAAATATTGGTTGGTTTGGCTGAAAAATCTGCTCCTGTGTACCCATCCTGTGTACCCCAAAGCAACTGTGGAACTAATAATGATGAAGTACAATTTACAGTATAAAGGAGATAAAAACATACTATGTGGGCTATTGCACTGTTCATCTTAAGCGTGCAGACTTTCATGTTTCTACCCTCCTTTGGAAAGTACATGGCTGACAGATTATTAAAGGGAGAGATTACTGACCTATTTACCCCACAAATAAATATGCCAATCTTTCATTTTTTTGCATTAGAAGATCAGATTTGTTTAGGAATTCTGCTGAGATTTCAGACACACAGGGAAGTAATTTCAACCTTATTCTGACCCCCAGCCAGAGGGCGAAGTGATAGAAAACAAATGAAGCATGAGAGACTTTGAAAAGCTTCTGAGTACATAGCCTAGAGTCATGTCAATGTCCCAGTGAGTCAAATGTAGATGAGGAATATACTTTTTTAATGTCAAATAGGATTCCTAAATGTTATTTTATAGAAGTTTAGAGTTAAAAAACCTATTTGGTGTTATATACACTATCTAAAAAACCCTTAAAGGAAAAATTTCCAGAAATATTGAAAAATATAGTTTTCTCTATTTATGTAAATTAGCAGACAGAAATTACCTCTCACCTTCACTCTTCTCCATCTAGTTTGGGCTAAACTGATTAAACATAATTTTATATAATATAATATTAACCATTGCAGAATACGATTCTGTAGTACACCCAATGAAAACAGACACTTCAATAGTTATACAACTTATACACTTGGCCATAGCCAAGCTTCCTGTTCTGTTCAAAGCAGAGGGGAAGAGGAAGCAACTGTACCCCAAAGTGCAGGAGAACAAAGAAAATAGGCAACACAATTTGGAAATCAGCAAGTTGGATCAAGTAATGTCTAGGGAGATCTGTACACATGTTAGATTGTCGACCAAAATGATCATTCTCAGCTATTTAAAATAAAAAATAATCTAGTGTGTATGAGGCTTGTGTGTCTTATTGCTTACAACTCCGTTTAGCCAGGTGATATGTGTGGTCGATATATTAATATATTAAGCTGGCGAATGTTAATACGATATCATCCGACACCTAGAAGCCACCCATAGGAATGACTGAATTGTGCTGCTAACCTGAGATTCAATTTTAACTTTTTAAGGGTAATTTACAATTGGATGAATTTTTGTAGTACTGTACATTTCATAGTTTTTTTCATTGAAATTACACAGCAGGTGTAATGGATTTACATTTGGTGTACGTCAGGGGTGCCCAACCCAGCCGACACTGGGGGCCACACTAGCACCATTGAGCATGGTGAGCGGGGAGTAGCTCCGCCCCAGCCTGCCCGGTTACGCCCTTTTCACGCCCACTTGTGGCTCCATGCGCGGCGAAAAAAATGCGCCCGGGCCGCGGGTTGGGCATCACTGGTGTACGCAATGTATATAATTTTAGCATGCATTAGAATTTACATCCCTAAAAGACTTTTGTTGATTTCACATTTAAGAGCTACATTGTATTTTGCTATAATGTGTAATGTACAGGTAGCAATGCACCTTAGAGTGACTCATTTACAATAAGTCTCTTATATTTTAACACCTAAAGTGCTTAATTACACCCCAAAATATATACAAGCAAAGTGTGTGTGTGTGTGTTTGTGTGTGGGGCGGGGGTCATTGGATCCACTGATTTGTTCTCTATAATAAAAGTAGATGGAAGGGACCAACCTTCTGCTCCAGATAAGAGACCCAGCTTATTCCAACAATTCATTGGTCAGGGTAGGAGAGAAAGTCACATGTAAATATGTTTTTATTACTTTATTCTTCTACAGCACGTGTAGTATTGGAACAATATAAGATATTTTGGGGGGATTCTAGAATGAAATTATTTTGGACTAGCCCTTTTTACAATGGCTGATGTAAACAAAAAAATTCATTTTAATAGTATTAAGAACCCTGCTTTTTAAAACCGTGTTTTTTTAAGCACATCTAACAGAGGGGTTAATATTTTCAAGCAGCAGTCAGAATTTCATTTTAGTACTTAGTGCTTAACATGCTCTCCAGAAACCTGATTACATTTTTAGTTTGGTTTCCTTGGAAACCGTTCTGATTAGCAGGTTGGCTTGGGATTCTTCATTATAAGGCACAAAGTGCCAGGGATTAACTGGGTTCCAACTCTACGAAATCTCTGTGCTTCCTTTCATCCTCTGGGGTATTTGTTGGCTGAATGTTCAGATCTGGGGTAAACATGATGTGCTGTTTCATCAGCGTACCACAAAAACAACCGTTTTCATAGGTTTATTTTTCAAGGAGAGCTAAATCTTTTTTATTTTATTTTAACATTCTTATTAAGGTTTTGTTGCATAATCTACTAATTGGCAAGAATATGTCAAATCCATTTCTTGGCATTTGTAATTTAATCAATTGATTTCTAGCATTCAATTTACCAAATGCATACAAATTAAATTATATCCTTAAATACAGTAAATTGGTCTTAAAGAATTTCTAAAATTGCAGGTAATGTAGCATAAGCTGAATATATTGACAAACTCTACATAATATAGCATGACTGGGAATAAGAATATCAGAGTGTCTGATGACAAATCCTAGGAATAAATGGCTTAGGGGTTTCACTTATTGTAACAAATTGCTACTAAGTTAAGATAAAGCTTAGCTCTACTAGGTATTTATTGGAGAAATGTGCATTTTTAGCAATGCTCCTGAAGCATTTCAGCAGAGATTGAAAGATTAAGGGTTTCTTCACACTAGATGGGTTTCTGTGCATTTGTATGCTGTTTTTGGAATGCACGCAAGCACGTGTTTCTATATGATGTGTTTTAAAAACAACCTTCTGCATGCATTTATGCTAGAAACGCACTTGAATGAAATGACTGAATAAATCTGTCTGTGGCTTGCATTCCATAGACTACCCTATAGTAGTTAGAAAGTCAATCAAACGAGTGTTAATCAGACTTGTTGGAAAAGGCTCTGATGATCCTATCAGTGGCTGAGTTATCTTGAATGGATTTCAAGTTGAAATTTGCTCTAGATAAATGGTGCAAGGTGGTCTAGTTTGTTTGGTACTTTCTGAACGATTTTCCATTGTCCATTGTATGGGCTGCTTAAAAGAGAATTTGCTCCAGTTCACATCCATAGTCTGAACTATTGGTCAGAACATAGGGTTCCTGGGTCAATGAGAAAGACACATACTGTATAGGGTTGCTACCACTCTCTATTGCTCCCTTTAGGCAATGTACTGAACCGATAACGGCTCTCTAGTGAATGTTGTTAAACTATTTGAATCTTTAACACCAACTATTTGCTGGCTTTAAATATTTCCTCCTAAAGAGTCGCTATCAACTTGATACATTGGTTGCAGCAGTTTTTGCACACAAACGCACCCACCATTATTTGTACATCGGTTAATGCAACGTTAAGATAGCAGATATCGGCTCTTGTTACATAGTCCTAATAGTAAATAAAGAACTTACAAAAACTTGTTCCTAATATCAAAGTTTAGCCTAAAATTTGTTTTCCTGGCTTACAGCTGATAAACCATTTATTAAAATGATGCATAACCTTCAGTTGCGTGTATGTATGTATAGTTTTTGGGGACACAACACTGTACAAAAAAACTTGTACAAGAGTGAAAAATATAAATACATAAATAATTATGTACATCAATAAGTATACAAGTGACGTGAGGAAAGAGGTCCATGCTCCTTGGAGCTTACAATCTACTTGCAGGGTCAAAACAATCATATGCTGTGCATATATTGAAGTTTCTTGTTGAAGAGAGAGGGGAATAGAATTACAAATGATTGGAGCTACAAGAGTAAATGGTTTTAGGCAGGAAGAAGCAAGTGCTGGGTGGTCTGTATAGAAGATGGTTCTTTATGAGCACAGTATGGGCAGGGGCATATGGGGACACGCAAGAAGAAATATACCAAATAACAGATGAGTGAAGGATTCGAATGTTAAAGGGCATGTCCACCCTCAATGAAAATTTACATCTATGTCTCAGATAATCACTGACGTCACTGCCGTGCATTGAAAATCCACAGAGAAGCAGCAGAAGACAGCCGAGGGAACAAGTGCTGGAAAGTATATTTAGGAGTTTTGTGCACACTTTTAAACCTAGTGAGGTCTAGTTTTGGGGGTAATTGTGTTAGAGTAAAATATTCATTTGGGGGATGGACATGAAGGTCTGGCACCAGGGAGATTTAAATTACTGTTTAGTAGAGAGGGAAACAATGCATGCAGCATTCACTGAAGGGGAGAAAATGGGAAAAAGGAACACCAATTAGTAGAAGGTTACAATAATCCAGACATGATAGGATGAGAGCATAGATAAGCACAGCGGTAGCTGGGAGAGACAAAAATCCATGACAGGATTAAGCAACATTGTTAATGTGGTTCGAAAAGCATAAGAATCAATAATTATCACTAGACAACATGCCCACGTTGAATAGGATAAATGGGTGTGTTGTCAACAGAAATATAAAAAGATAGGATTTGGTGGGAAAATGACTAGTTCAGTTTTAGTAAGATTCAGTATAAGGCAGTGGTGTGCCATCCATGATAGGATGGCAAAGAGACAGTTGGAGATACGTGACTGGATGTCAGGACTTAGTATAGTATTTGAGGTTGAATAAAGACATACGTCCATCCAGTCCAACCCATCTAGCAATATCCTCATTTAATGCCTAACTGTTGATCCAGAGGAAGGCAAAAAAAACACACCAAATTTATGAAGGGGAAAAAAATTCCTTCCTGACTCCAAGTGGCAATCGGACATTTCCCTGGATCAACTCTACTTTATGTATCAATACCAGTAACTTGCAACATTCCTTGTTTGCAGAAACTTATCCAGCTTCTTTTTGAAACTGACCAATGAACTTGCCATAACAATGTCCACTGGAAGACAGTTCCATAGCTTTACCGTTCTCACAGTGAAAAACCCTTTCCGAACTTGAAGCTTAAACCTTTTTCTTCAAGTCTTAAGGGATGTCCACGTGTCCTCTGACATGCTCTATTAGTGAACAATGCCCCATATAGTTTATTGTATGGCCCATTAATGTATTTATAAACAGTAATCATATCCCCACCCAAGCGCCTTTTCTCCAGCGTACATAATTGTACCTTTTCCAGGCTCTTTTCATATTCAAGCTCCCCCAATCCCCTTATTCATTTAGTTGCCCTTCTCTGAACCCTTTCAATTTCAAAGATGTCCTTTTTGTACACAGGATTCCAAAATTGCACTGCATATTCCAAATGAAGCCTTACCAATGCTTTGTAAAAAGGGAGAATAACACTTTCCTCCCTTGAATCCATAACTCTCTTTATACAAGACAATACCATGCTTGTCTTGACTTAGCATGGGGGTTGGAAAATTAGATTTGTGTATCATCAGCAAACAAATCATACTTAAAGCAAGGAAGGAAGAAGAAGTAAAGTATTTACATTAGTAGGGAATGATCCACTGCTTAGAACAGGTTGTGAAGCATGAGAATAGAAAAGTAACCTTTGGATTTGGTAGCCTGAAAGTCATTTATAACCTTGCACAGTGCTGTCCCTGTGAGGTGTGCATGATGGGATCCTGACTGCAAGAGGTTCAATAGATTATAAGCATGAAAGTAATATGGGAGAATACAAGATGTTCTAGTAGTTAGAAGATTATCAGTAAGAGCCTGGGCGGTATTAAGCTACCGATGTTGAGTAAAGGTGCCTTTTCCCAAAGTTCCCCCTCTTCTTTATATGTTAGTCTGCTTGATATGTTTTCTAAACAATGAAAGAAATATGATATTTCAAAAAAAGTACTGCTAGTCATATTTATGTTATTCTTTCCTAACTTGTGATAGAACTAAACACTTACATACTGAAGTGATAAACAGGCACTGGGTCTGGGTCCAAAGGGCTGGTTTTCAGTACCAATACATTAGTATGATCACACATGCAGATTATTCCCATGGTTACATTCAGTACCTGCCAAGGAACTTCAGGGAAAGGATGTGCTAATGATGCATTACTTATTTATAAATACCACAGATGGTTTATCAAGACTCTAAAGACTTGTAGATTGTCCTATGCAATTAATTATTATGTTTTCGATCTGTATGAGCTTTTGTAGTAGCAGAGACTATAATTGCCACCTAGTCAATATTTTCAGCCTGCGATCAGTTTATGAAAGCTGCAGCTGAGTCGTGTTATAAAAGTCACTGTTCTGTTTCATTGCACTTCACTCTCTTGTGCACAGGCCTGTTGTTTTCTAGACCTGCAGGCCCATGCACATCAAGGAGACCTTGGCTTTGCCACTATAACATGGGCCATTCGGTACATTGAGAGTGAGATGCACAATGACTGTGTGTAATTCAGTCTCAAACATAACAGAAACTGAAGCCTGTAGGATATTCTGAAACTATAAGTTTAATGTAAAGTATAATTAAATTAAATAAGTGACACCAAGCTGCCAAGACAGATTTGCCTTTAGGGCACAGGTGTCAAACTTGTGGACTTTCAGATGTTTGGAAACTACAACTCCCAGCATTCCCTGGTTGCAGTATATAGCTAGAGAATGCTGTAAGTTGTAGTTTTCAAACATCTGGAGGGCTGTGAATTTGACACCTGTGCTTTAAGGGAACATTTGGATGTTTACACACACAAAGGATGGGATTGAAATTAAATAACTAAATCCCTAAAGCTGATTACACACATGACAAACAGATGTTCAGAATCAGAAACGGATATTACGGCCAGCAAATTTCCCTTCCCTTGGTCAGGGGGCAGCTCCCTATACTGTAGTTTAGGGAGTCGGACACAATCTTTGGGATGAATGGCAGTCTTGAACTATCTCCCTATACTTTTTATAAGGAGAACGTTCAGGATCATGTGTAGCTTCATCTTTGAACAACAAAACACAGAATCTTACAGATTCTGTCAGCCATCTTTCAAAGATTGGTACAGTGTGTCCCCAGCTTTACTGAATTATTAAACATTAAAACGATATGTTCTACTGTCCAATCTGAATTCCGAGCCCATTATAAAGGGCTTTTAAATCTAAAGCTGGGTACACACATTAAGGATAAAGGGGCTATCCCGATACTACCAATGGGATTGGCTGTTTTCTGATGCCAAGGAATGTTCAGCATTGGCATCAACTGTTTGTTACAAATTGAAAATTTCCCTTGTTTGAGGTTGGTCACAGTTGTATCCTACTGCTGTAACAGAGCATAATCTGCTACATCACAACCCTAAACTTGAAAAATGTTAAAAATTGGTAGAGGAATGGACAGAGAATAATAGCAGGTCTTTAAATAGCTTCAGAAAAGATCATTTTTTGGAGGGTGTCGATTCTTAAACAACACATCATGTGCCTATTACATACTTCCTTGCGTATCCTGATTGTCTAAATCCTGATTGTTTAAATTTACAAGCCTATTAATTAATAACCAAAGAAGCTACAGACATCATCAGTTGCTCTATAAGTATAACATATTTTAGGGTTCTGCCATGCCATGTATGCAGAAGTTGTCTATTGACTCAGTATATTTATATATCAAATTAAATCTGATTGTAAAAGCACATATTGGACTTTCCGTCAAAATTTGAGTTTTTTTTAACTAGTTTTAAGCATACCATTTCTTTTCATTCAAAAAAAGAATAAATATTTTTAGCCAAGGAAAAATTATATGCTGCAATATATGCAGCCAGTGGAAATCATCCCTTATTATATTAAGCTAGTTATCCGGTAAATATGGAAATTCCATATTTATATGCAGTTTACACACTGAAATATGAATCATCATTTTCTAAGTAAGAATTTTCAGAATTGTTGAGTTCTTGTTAGTTTTCTAGCGACTTGGCTATAACAGGCATGGAAGCCTTGGTAGTAACTGCATATGACATTGTGGTAAACTCTTCTGGAATCAATCATTGTTTTTCACCTCCACTAAGTTCCTTAACAGACAATTTTGACACTCTGATTAGAGATCAATTAATCTTAGAGGAAAAGTTTTAAACTTCGGCACATAGGATCACTGCCTCAAATTTCCAAACGTTGGAAATTGTGAAAGTGAAAAAGTAATGTCACCCAGCTCCTTTAGAAGTCCTGTGCCCTTGGTTAGCAATCAACAAGGTGGAGCTAGCAAATCTTCCCTGCTGTCATCCTAATCTTTGAGGCACTTCTGTATAGAGCTATGAAAAGTATCTCTTTAAAGGGGCACTGTGGTCTCCAAAGAAGGATTAAATAAAAGCCTGCAGTCTTTCCTTTAAAAATGATTGCTATCTCTTGCTGCAGCCTGTGAGAAATTAAATTGTGGTAATTGTTTATATTTCCTGCTTCCTGTTGGTTGACAGACATCACTTGACCCTCTGCTTCTCCCCTCCACCCCTTGTGAGAACCATGAGAAGGTTAGACTATTAATGCAGGCAGCGGCTAGTCACATGGCTGAAAACAGGAAGTATTCAAGCAGAAAGTAATATTGCTGAACCTTTCCAGCAATAAATTCTCACAAATTTTAGGGCAGCAATTTTGTTTTGGTCTCCCTTAAATCAGATGGATGCACTGCCTTCTAGTCAAACTGTTGAATGGTTACAATTAGTTTAAAAGTTGATCATGGGCTTGCTATTTTCTAAATGTAATAAAGATCTTTAAATATTATTCCAAATTTTATAAAAAAAATGTTTACTTCTTGAAATCTGTTATTGTACTTTACAATGATCCTGGTCACTAAAATGCTTGGCAAATACTGGGTTAAAAACATAAGTAAAGAGAAGGAGAATGAAGCAGCTTACACCAAGTTATTGCCTGTCAAAGGGAGTTGAAAGACAAAATATTGTATTAGGGCACTGATAAAATAGTAATCACCCTAGTGGGAAGGTGCTAGACTCATAACCAATTACGAAAATATAGAGGAAAAAGTTACTAGTCTGCAACACTCAAATAACTCATAGGATCTAGAAACAAACATGCCGGATTGTTTAAATATATAAACATGTCCTTTATTCAATACAGGGACCTATCTAGAAACCAGTCATTTCATCACTAAGCATCATTGGAAATCTCCCTATATACATGCCCTATATATCGAGGCACTAGTGCTGTGGGAATCAGCATCAGGTTTAAAACCATAGCCAGACCGAAGTCTAGTAGCAGGGCACATTTCGGTCCTCGGATGGGTCCCACCGGAGCTTTCTCTACTGCTAAACTGGCCTACGTAGTTCGCGGTAATAAAGGGGAAATGGGCTGCAGTGATAAAGCAGTATTGGGATCTCTCCTAACTCACCCCCCTCCCGTTCCTTATGTAACAAGTATCTCCAGAACAACGGAGACATTTGCTCACTTCAGACTTACATGCCGTGGTTTTTTGTTTGTTTACAAAGGTTAGAGTGAAGTGTAGGAGGATTAATTAAGCATGAGCTGCTTGGTTCACAGCCAGATTATATGAATGGGAAAATGACCAGTGAGGGGAGTGGGGAGCTCTGCAGTAAATCAGACTGTGTGCATACACAAATGAACAGAGGAAGGTGGGAATAAGGCAGCATACACTAACCTTTTTTATGTCTGGATTGTATAAATGTATATGCAATGTATAAATTTCACTATGCCGTTCAATCAGGTGTGTGCAGGCCAGCAAAGTGGGTTGCGTACATACTTAAGGGAATATTGCACTACCACAGCCTATACTGTACAGAATTCTGGCCAATAAGTACCAATAAAGTAACAGTAATAAGCAAGCTGCCATTTCTTAAAATTCCATCTTTATATTTGTGCACCACAAGAATCTGATAAAAGATATAAAGCAACTCATGCTTAAAAAAATCATATATGCCTGGAAATATTTACACATCTGCTTGTTGACCACTGTTTCTAATAAATGTAAATAAAAATACCCTATTATAGGGCTGATGCAATATCTTTTTTTAAACCAATATCGTGCTGCCTATGCCATTTCCACAAAAAATTGATAATAGTGCGGCATGGCCAATGTAGTATTGGCTTAGTTAAGATTAGCACAACAGCGCCGAACGGGGCCGTAACTCTCACGAGATCCTGGTTAAAAGACGTAACTTTTTTAATATTACATTGGCCCGTAAATGTCTAAAGTCTCTGAGCAACAGTGAATAGGAAGACATTGCATCTTGAAATAAAAGCAGTAATATTTGCCTCACCTTTCAGATTGATGTGGCTGTAGGGAAATATATCTTATTAAAGGGTATGTCAACCCCCCAATGCTGACGAAGTGGCTGGACCAGCAGTAACATCTATGATTGGCAAAGACAGGATCTTGTTTTCCTGCACAGATTTGGTTTTGATTTGGGAAAGATGGTCATAGATAATACTTGGTTCATCTCAGAAGATGCTGTTTTACACAAGATTCTCTGGGATCCAGGACTAGCATGTATTAGGAAAAGGATTGCCATTGCATCCCATTGTTTGAGGTCCAGGCAGTGGTGTAACTAGGAATCACTGGTCCCCTCAGCAAAAATAGGGACCCCTATCCGTGCTTCATCCACAGTAGTTTTCTGGGAGGAGGCTATATCTTTTATAGGAAAAATAAGAAGATGGGGCCCCCTTCGATCCCGGGCCCCACTTCGGTTGCTCCCCCTGATCCCCTGTAGTTACGCCCCCGAGTCCAGGCCAGGTTTTGAATGTAGGAGGAAGCACCATTAGCTCACCTTGCTGAGTTTAATAAAATGGTGCATGTTTTATGCAGCAGAGTGGCTGCTGCTGGTCTAGGGTGAGACCATGTATCAAGAAGAATGTGTTTTAAGATATGTATTATCCCTTTATTTACAAAAAACAAAAAACTGTAATTTAATCTAATATGCTTGTGATTGTTTTAAGAAATCAGAGCTTTTGCATGCAAGCAAGTCAGTACATGCAAGCTCTGCATATTCTGTAATCATATTTAACATTTTAAAGCTGTTGTATAACAATCTTCTAAACATATACAGCTGAATATAAAAATCCAAGCTTTGAAGTAAATGCTTGAACTGAGGAAATGCAAAGAAGAAAATAACACAGTACGTTTTTATTTTCTTTTATATTTACATTGCAGAAATACACTGTATTCATTATACTAACTAAAAAGAGGTCTGTTTTGATGGTATTATCAGCGAAAGTAAAATACACCTAATAAAAATTGGTTTATTAGATATTTTGGTACTTCCAGATGGTACTGCATGAAACTAAATGCAAATTAAATCATCTAAATAGGTCTTGTGAAGTTTGCACTGCCTCTGATACATTGGGCCTTGATTATGTGATTATATGCTGCATTTACAGCTATCTTCTCTTCCCTATTACCATATTTTAATACATCTAAAGCGAGTATGGAACACAGATAATCAAAGTTAACCTGGAAGATGAAACTCATTTTAATGCAAAATGCATATTGGGCTTTAGGTTGCTTGCATCACATTTACAGCCTTTAAATGCTAATAAAAACTACAGGATTCAGGTCTGAAATTCATTTATTATTATCCTTGCTTTAAAGCAGTATAACCTGCGAGGCTAGAAGGGGCTCTGCAAGCAATGGCGTTAAGGAGCTGTGAGATCAATTTATTGATCTATGCATTACATTTTGGATGAATTATGTATTTAGATGAACTTGTGACTGAGATTATAATGATTTATAATGCAAGATAACTGTAAAATGTAAAGGTTCCCAGAGCCATGAAAATAGTTTTAAGGATTCTACAAGGGTAAAAAGGTTGAGAAACATTGCTTTAAAATCTTTGACAGCAAAACCACTATTAGAAGACAGTGCTATGACTGGAGAGCCTAAAGTTCTCATATACCGTATATACTCAAGTATAAGTCGAATTTTTCAGGCTTCAGTTAGCCTGAAAACCTAACCTTGACTTATACTCGGATCAAGTCCTAATTTAGATCCAAATTCTGCAATTGCAGATAGTAAACAGTAGGTGCTGTGTTAACCTGCATAGAAAGTTACAGTAGCTGATCTGCCTTTACACTTCCTGCTTCCTGTAGTCTAGCTGCTGGACTCACTCAGCACTGTCACTGCTCATCTGGATGCTGTAAATCTGATGGGTCTCCTCAGCTTGGGGCAAAAAACAGCTGCTAGTTCAGTGCAAATGACAGCTTGAAACTACAATTATTTTTAACTATTAGGATCAGAGGACCCTTTACTATATGGGGTCAGAGGGCCCTTTACTATATGGGGTAAGAGGGCCCTTTACTATATGGGGGTCAGGAGAATTGTAAATGATGGTAAGCTTAATTAAAAGATTACTGAACCTTGCCACACAACAAAGCATGCTGGGAGTTGTAGTTTCCAAACATCTGGAGTGCCAAGGAATTGAAGGTTACTGGTACTGGATTTGGCTATTACTGTATGGGATTCATGTATGGGAATTCTGCTGTCCATTTATAGGGCAACTTAAGCCACAAAACAATACTGAATCAGAAGGCAGTAGTGGTCATAATTTCTACCCTCGATTTATACTCGAGTCAATACGTTTTTATAAATTTTTCAGGTATAAATGGGTACCTCGGCTTATACTCAAATCGACTTATATTTTTTATATTGCCATAATATGCTATTTTCTAAAGCATATCTATACTTTAATCAGTAATCTTTTCCCCCCATAATCTGTTGTCATGTCTTATATAGGTCAGGTCTACTAAAAAATGGCCCAATTGGACCCTATCAGTCACATGCTGATTTTCTGCAGGG
>CM033470.1:199338957-199401385 GCA_019447015.1 Hymenochirus boettgeri | reverse complement strand
GAGAATATTTTTCATTTTAACGGGTCCGCTTGCGGATTTTCGAATTTTTTGGAAAATTTGCGGATCCTCGAGCGGGCCGGATTTTGCGAAGTTCGGACATCTCTAGCTGTCACTATGACATCACCACAACATCATAACTTTGCATAGATTTGGATTTTGACCCCAAAAAAACCCATTGCACTAAGTGCAACTTCTGATTCTATATCTTTTAATAGTGTTTAAATGTATCTGTGTGCATTTTTTTTAGTGATGTCACTATGACATCAGCATTACATCATAATTTTGCAGAGATTTGTATTTTGACACAAAAAACATTGCACTTGGTGCAACGTCTTATTCTATGTCTTCAAATATTGTTCAAATGTGTCTGGGTGCATTTTTAGTGATGTCACTATGACATCAGCATGACATCATCATTTTGTACAAAATTTTATTTTGACCCTAAAAAGCACTGCCCTTGGTGTGATTTGTTTTATTTATGTGTCTGGGTGCATTTTTAGTGATGTCACTATGACATCAGCATGAAACCATAACTTTTTACAGAATTGAATTTTGACCCTAAAAAGCACTGCACTTTAGAAGTAGTAGTAGTAGTAGTAGTAGTAGTATTCTATATCTTGTAATAGTGTTTAACTGTGTCTGGTTGTATTTTTTTAGTGATGTCACTATGACATCAGCATTACATCATAATTTTGCAGAGATTTGTATTTTGACCCAAAAAACATTGCACTTTGTGCAACTTCTTATTCTATGTCTTCAAATATTGTTCAAATGTGTCTGGGTGTATTTTAGTGATGTCACTATGACATCGGCATGACATCATCATTTTGTACAAAATTTAATTTTTACCTTAAAAAAGCACTGCACTTGGTGTGAATTTTTTTTTAATTATTCGATATCTTTTAATAATGTTCAAATGTGTCTGGGTGCATTTTTTAGTGCTGTCACTAGGGATGGCTGGTTCGCGGATCTGGATCCACCGCGGATCTGGATCCACCGCGGATTTATCCCGTTCACGAACGGCGGATTTTTTCCGGATTTTCCACCTTCCGAACTTCTGAACCGCGGATTTCTCGTATTTTCGAACATTTTAATACAATGATTTCTCGTTTTCTTTAATACTTTTTCGAAAATTTTAAAAATGTACGAGAAGTCTCTTATTTGCGGAAACTATGTATTTTTTGAAAAATGTTCTAAATTATGAATTTCTCGTATTTTCGTTTAAAATACGTTTTCGAAATTTTCCAAAATACGGAAAGTCTCTTTATTTTCGTAATACTGTATTTTTAAAAAATTTCTAATTATGAGATTCTCGTATTTCGGAAATTTTCGAAAACCGAAATCTCATAATTTTCGTAAATTTGTAGAAATACAGAAGCATCGTAATTTGAGAATATTTTTCATTTTAACGGGTCCGCTTGCGAGTTTCGAATTTTTGGAAAATTTGCGGATCTCTCGAGCGGTGCCGGGATTTGGCGAAGTTCGTACATCTCTAGCTGTCCTAGACATCACCCACACCATCATAACTGCATAGATTTGGAATTTTGACCCCAAAAAAACCCATTGCATCTAGTGCAACTTCTGATTTCTATATCTTTTAATAGTGTTTAAAATGTATTCTGTGTGCATTTTTTTTAGTGATGTCACTATGACATCACATTACACTAAATCATTTTTGCAGAGATTTGTAATTTTGACACAAAAAACATGCACTTGGTGCAACGTCTTTTCTAATGTCTTCAAATATTGTTCAAATTTGTCTGGGTGCATTTTTAGTGATGTCACTAGGACATCAGCATGACATCATCATTTTGTACAATTTAATTTTTGACCCTAAAAAGCACTGCACTTGGTGGTGAATTTTTTTTTTATTATTTGATTCATCTTTTAATAGGGTTCAATGTGTCTGGGTGCATTTTTTTGTGCTGTCACTATGACCATCCCACAACAGCAGATTGGATTTGACCCCCCCAAGCACTTAGTGCAACCTTCTGATTCTATAATCTTTTAATAGTTGTTTAAAATGTGTCCGTGGTGCATTGTAGTGATGTCCTATGACATCAGCATACATAATTTTGTACACTTGGTGTGACTTTCTTATTCTATACTATCTTTATGAGTTCAAATGTGTCTTGGTGCATCCATGACATCAATTTTTGTACACTTAGTGGACTTCTTATATAAATCTTTTAAGTAGTGTTTCAAATGTTGTCTGGGTCTTTTTTTAGTGATGCCCACTTGAGACATCAGCATGCAGCATTCATTTGCACAGATTTGAATTTGACCAAAAATATGCTTTAGGTGTGACCTCTTATTCTGTATCTTTTAATAGTATTCAATGTGTGACTGGGTTGCATTTGTAGTGATTCTCACTATGGCATTAGCATCCATCATAATTTTGCACAGATTTAATTTTGACCCAATAATAATTACACTGTGGTGCAACTACTTACCCGTATCTTTTTAATAGTGTTTAAATGTATTGGGTGCATTTTTAAATGATGTTTCTATACATCCCCAGAATGACATATAATTGGTGGCCAGATTTGAATGTTTAAACCCCAAAAAAATTGAACTTGGTGCAATTTTACTTTTTATCTTTTAATAGTGTTTAAATGTGTCTGGGGCATTTTTAATGATGCCACTATGACATCAGCATGACATAATTTTTGTACAGAATTTAATTTAACCCTAAAAAGCACTGCACTTGGTGTGATTATTTTTCATCTATACTTTTTATAGTGTTCAAATATGTCTGGGTGCATTTTTAGTGGTCACTATTGACATCAATATAAAATCATATATTTGGATTTTGACCCAAAAAAGTATTGGTGCAACTTCTCATTCTGCATATTTAATAGTGTTTAAATGTGTCTGGTTGCATTTTTTTTTGTGATGTCACTATGACATCTGCAGGACATTTTAAGTTTGCACAGATTAAGATTTTGAATTAAATGCATTGCATTTAGTGTGGTGACTCTTATTCTATATCTTTATTTAGTGTAAATGTGTCTGGGTGTCATTTTTATTTTGGTCACTATGACATCAGCATGACATCATAATGTGTACATATTTGGATTTGACCTAAAAAGCATTGTATTGGTGTCACTTATAATGCTAAAATTTTATAGTGTTTAATTAAATGTGTCTGGGTTTATTATTTTTTTTTAGCATCTGTAGTTGAATTTTGACGCAACAGTATTGTATTGGTACGACTTCACATTCTATATCTTTAATAGTGTTATAGTATGTTATGGTGAATTTTTAATGATGTCACTATGACATCAGTATGACATTATCATTTTGGTACAGATTGAAAAAAGAAGTCACAGCCTCTTGCAGAAAGGTTAACAAATATAAGGGGTTAACAGGTTGCTTCATAAACACATATGAAAAGAGTTAACTCTTTTCTCTTTTTCTGTTTGGGCAGAAAATCAGCTAATCATATTCACTGCTATCTCTGATTGGCTAGGAGACACTAGAGTTTTTGATCCAGGACCACTAGGAAGAGGCAACCCTAGAAACCAGCAGTGACATCATAGATTGCCATTACTCTAAATTGTTCTATAAATGATTTCTACACTAGCAGGCTGGATTCAGAGGTGAGAGACAAATGGTTTTACAAAGTGACATTTATAGAGTCTGGATGATTTTGTATTTTGGGTTTCATTCTCCTTTAAGAGTTGAACATTTTTACTAGCTTAAGAAAAGTACATAGAGCTATAATTGCAAACAATTGTGGCATTTAACATACTGTAGCTCCGTTTAACGCCTTGCTATAGGAATTGCGTGTATATTAAAATTGGATTTGTACATTAAAGGGCATGTCCACCCCAACTAAATTTGCCCCACTGTGTAGTGTTCATAGACTTACGCGACTTGTTCCTGGGCCTCCTTTACTAACCGGCAATCACAGTTTTAGGTAATCACAGATGTGGCTGCAGTTCCAGCCCCTAATGTTTTTCAGTTACCAGAAGTACTGTAGCGGTATGCTTGTGGAGGTTCTCATTCATCCAGGTCATGGCATATTTGTTGTATTCAGTTAGATTAACTGGACTTAAGTTAGTTCTTGAAGATGTTTCACTAGTCATCCGACTGGCTTCCTCAAATTCGATGACTTGTACAATATCTGTGGCAATTATGTACCCTGGCAAGTCCCAAATTAGCATCTCCACAGCCAAGTAGAGATGTCCGAACTTCGCATCAATCCGTCCGCTCGAGGATCCGCGATTTTCGAAAAAATTCGAAAATCCCGTGAGCGGACCCATCAAACTGAAAAATTACCCTCGAAAATTATGAGATTTTTCGTATTTTCGAAAATTTTCAAAATTATGGGTTTTCGTGTATTTTCGAAAAATTTCTGAAATGCGAGAACACTGTATTTTCGAAAATTTCGAAAATATTGTATTTCGAAAATACGAGTAATCCTATTTCGAAAATTTTGAAATACGTATTTATGGAAAATAGAGACATCCTTGTATTTTCGAAAAATTTCGAAATACGTGTTTTCCTCGTATTTATCGAAAATTTTGAAATACGTGAAACTCGTAATTTCGAAAAATACTAAAAATCCGCGAATCGGAAGTTCGGAAGGCGGAAAATCCCGAAAAATCCGCCGTTCGCGAACGGGATAAATCCGGGCCATCCCTACAGCCAAGTGATAAGGACATATGAATGCAAGGCGTGATTGCATTGTGGCTAAGAGGTGATAGGAACGCTCAGGGTTAAGTTGGTCAAAATAGCATGTGTACATGGCAGACAGTTGGTGTCGAACCCCCCACGTCTATTCAGGCTTTGGCTTCTACATTTTCACTAAATGGCCCCTGCACCTCTCTTGAACAAGTCATGTTCCTTTGCCATTATTTACATACATCTTCAAAGGTATGTCCTTTTTCCTTAAGATCAGAGGTACAGGCCGAATCATGACCGAGGAACTGCTCCTCTGTGCTGGGCCATACGTTGATGCAGTTGCTGTTTGGTTTCCCCTACAAACTAATCAGAGCACTCTTCACCGCACATAAATGGCCTGCTTGCTTGTGAAGGTTCTCATTCATCTAGGTCATGGCATATCTGTTGTATTCAATTAGATCAACTGGACTTGAAGTTTATTTCTTGAAGACTTTCTAGTCATCCGACGGCTTTCTCAATTCAGAATGACTTGTGCAAGAATCTGTGGCAATTACTTACCCTGGAAAATCCCATTATCCTTATATTATGACTGGTATTTTCCAGGGTACTAATTGCCACAGATTCTTGTACAAGTCATTCTGAATTCAGAAAGCCAGTCGGATGACTAGCAAAACGTCTTCAAGAATTAACTTCAAGTCCATTTGATATGTAGCAGGGGTCTCTGAGAATTTTTAGAATAATTTTCAAAAACATGGTATCCCTGTCTGCTTTTAAACCAAATAACACACGAGGCAGCAATTAGTACAACCGAAAACTCAATACCAAGAAAGCAACATCACATATGCAGTGCAGTGCAGTGAAGAGTGCTCTGATTTGTATGTGGAGAGAGACCAAACAGCAACTGCACCAACGTATGGCCAGCACAGACTAGTCAATTTCATCTGTCAGGACTCATCTTAAGTAAAAGGACTAACCTTTGAAGATTGTATGTCAACATCCATTCAAAGGAACATGACTGGTTCAAGAGAGGTGTCAGGAGTCCTTTTATGTGAAAAAAGAAACCAAGCCTAAATGAGGTGGGGGGGTTCAACACCAACTGTCTGCCATGTACAATGCTGTTTTTGACACTTACCCTGGGCGTTCCTATAACACCTCTTATCCACAATGCAATCACGCCCTGCAGTCATATGGTCTTAACACTTGGCTGTGATATGCTATTGGACTTTCCAGGTACATAATTGCTACAGATTCTTGTACAAGTCATTCTGAATTGAGAAAAGCCAGTCGGGACTAGCGAAACGTCTTCAAGAACTAAACTTTAAGTCCAGTTGAATACACAAATATACTGTAGCAGTAGCGGCAACCGGGGACAGTCCCTTATATTTGTGGGGTTTCTAATAATGCTTAAAGGGGAAGTTCAGTGCAAATACATTTACTTTCAGAAAAAGAGCAGTATTTTTTCATGACCTTAATCTCCCATTCACATCTGTCTGTGTATAATAAATGCAACCGAAATACTAACTTCCTGTTTGCAGAACCCTAGTAAGAGACCATTATGTCTTGCCATGACCCAGCGCCTGCGTTGATTCAGTTGCTCACTAGAGATCTGATAATCTTTGACCCATCCAACAGCCAACCAGTAGAAATTCTGTTAGAACATTCCAAGGATGTGGTCATCTGGGAAGAAAGAAGCAGGAAGAATAGGGGATGACCCCTGTGGTGTGAGTTAGCAATGGACTTAAGCAACAAAAACAATATTACTTTATTAGATACACTTAAAATCATAGCACTGCTTGAACAGGCATACCCATGACCACACACAGTGAACTCTGCCCTACGCTTTCGTGGGCGAATCCACTTCCTCAGGGGCTCATTTTCTTTCAGGGGCTGGGAGAAGAAGGAGTGTTAGAACCTGAAATGTAAGCTCCCTAATGTAAACAGCAGGGAACAGCAATGTTGCAACAGGTATGAAATCAACTTATTTTTTAAAACGGGGAACATACTAACAATGTGAACAAATATTGATAATTTCCACTAACTGTACCTTTTAACTGAGTGCAATGTCTCCAGTCATTATACTGGTGATCCAGTGCCCCACAGCTCAGAATCTCTTGTTCTTTTTAAGTATCTATGATTCTTTTTTTGTTAGTAGTGATCATTGTCCTAAATGCCCATACTTGCATGTTTTTATGTTGCACTTAGCTTTATTCTCTAATAGACTTGGCACAATAATTATTATTACATAAATTAAATACTGTCACAGTATAACACCTTAGTTTCACAAGTTTACCAATACTCCTAAAAGGCATATTACTTGTCTATTTATATTCACATTTTTTCCCCAAAGCCTAGAAATAATGTTACGCTTAAAGGAGTTTAAAGGGAAACTATAGTGCGTTAAAGTTTTTTTTTAAACAGTTAAATAAAAAGTACCGGAGGCAGGGAGGTAGGATTGGTGCTTTTTACCTCCAAATCATTTCTATGAGGAGAGCAGGATGAAGGAAAATTGCTTCTCTGCCAGTCTTCCTGATGCTTCAGCCCTATCTTTAATAATAGAATGGCCCAGTGCCATAACCTGGCAGATGAAAACTGTATGTGCTGTAGCCCCTCAACAAAAACATATTGGGAGGTAGGAATAATCATCCTATCTCCTTGCCCCCGGTGCTTTTCATTTTAAAAAGTTAATTTTTACAGTTAGTTGTCCTTTAAAAGGGGGGGAACAATATTATATCTATTATTTACCTTATTATTATTATCATCACTACACACCTGTTGTATTTTGCATATTATCTGTCATATAGTTCTCTTAAACATTCTTCTTACTGTTGGATGATTCACTCATGCTCAGATCACTTGAGCAACTGAATAAACCACAGGGTCAGAGAAGCCCATAACAAAACGCCATAGGGGTTCCTGAAAACGTAATTCGCATTATTTAGCAAGAGATATCCCATATGGCAGATTATGTGAAGTTGAAATCTCAATCTCACTTTTTGTGTTGTCGGGGATTCTTGTGGCTGAACTTTCCTTAAAGGAAAAAATTACATTCTAACAATTTATGACATCTGCGTGATCCATTCAGCTTGGATTCCTGCCTGGATGCTTGGATACTACTCTATGTAATAGTCTTCTTTTAAAATGCTGTAAAGGCAAATATTGACAGTGCTGTACTCCCACAGTGATTGGTCTGCACAGGTGTAATTTTTTTTTTTCCCTTATACACATTATTCAGATTGACTTTGATGGCACAACCACTGGCCACACATGATAAAATATTCCTGCATGTTGAAAGGATAGGTAGATCTGACTGATGTGTAGGTAACCTTTCCCTAATATACTGTTGCCAAAAGACGGGAAATTACTCTGCTGGGGGAGATTAGTTGTACCCACTCATTGATTGGTCTGTACAATGCTATTTGGGGTCTGTCCAGTGGTGGCCAGCTGCCAATAACTGTTGTCAACTGCGTGGGTCTACTGTTACTCAATGGCGCTGTCTCTGCTACGAAGCGAACTCCTTCCCCGCTTTCCCTTGCACGAGCACGCTCTGAGGGAGAGAAGCCAATGGGGTGTGGAAAAGCCTAAAAATTATGTTGTAGTCATTTGTAAATTAAAAACAGAGATTTGTTTGATTCAATCACTTGTTTACTAAGGCCCTTTACTTTTACTTTTTTGGTGCAATAATCATAATAATAATAATAATACAACAATAACAATGCTATTTTTTTTTTTAAATTTGGCGCTTGTCTCTTTGTATGGAGATCATGCACCCTCCATGCGCCTTATCTTTTGTGCCATTCCATTCAGCTGGCGCTGGAATGATGGTGCTGGTGGTGGTGGAGGGGAAGGGGAGACTGGCAGGCCGTAATCTGGGGCCTTTATGGGGGTGTTGCAGGGGTTACACCCCTCTTCTTCAGCCTCACTGGGCAAAGAGATCCCTCATCTGTAAATTTATATATAAATAATTAAATATATACTAAAAAAAATTAACAATAATTAAAAAAATTATAATGTAAAATTTGTAAATATTTTTCATGTGTATTTGTCCTTTACTAACATAACTAACATTTACATTTCTATACTACACTAACTAACACTAACTAACATTAAAAAATAAGTTTGAGTCATTTAGGAAAAAAGAGCTTTCAAAATTTGTATTATATGCAAATCTTGTTAATTTCCGTGTGGTACTTGTTCTTTAACTAACATTCTTACTAACATTTAACTAACAGTTACATTAAAATTTACTAACACTAACTAACATATGCCACTCTGATGTCCTTTAGGAAAAACGCACTAAGGCCCCTAAATCGTTTGTGGCGTTTGTGAAACGCTATCGCCAATCACAAGTGGCTATAAAGTAACAAGAAAAGTGCAGTAACTTCATATAGTGGTTATACATAGACAGAGCTTTTCATAAGATCTGTCGTCAAACCGCCTGATTAGAGTGGTGCAAAAGAGTTGCGAGATGGTCAGATCTATCTGAACACTGCGTCCGCAGTTTCCCTGCAGGTGGCGCATAATGCTCCGTTTTCCTCTCCTTAATGTGGGGGGTGCCATTGGCATGCTGTCATACCTCCCGCCGGTCAGATATTGCACCACCAACGCTACTGCTGCATCCATGTGGCCATGTTGGTCTGCAGACAACTAATAGTACAATAACCCACACACTTCCGGCTCGATTTAGAGCCTGGATTGCATATAGAAAGTCAATAGAAGAGGGATATAAGCAAATTGCAAAAAACAAATCGAATCATGATACCTAGGCGCGAGCATCAAATCCTGTGTAAATGTCCATTAAAACATATAATCTGAGCATCGAATCCACGAGAAATTCCTGATACCTAGGCGTGGCCATCGTATCCGCGAGTAAAGGTCTATTACACTATAACTCGACATCGTAATCCCCTCCCTCCGCAAGTAAAAATGTCCTATGATAACCTCGAATGTTTTCGATGTTAACGCGAGAGCGCGAAAGTAGCGCGTGTGAGAGTACAAATCGAGTTTTTGAAAGTCCTGGATATTTTAACATGTTCCCCAGACCATTTCCAGGTTCCCACAGCCATTTACATTAAGTTAACAATTGAAATTTAGTTTATTCCTAACCCTCCTATTGACTTTAATGGGTCCGTTTTCGAACTGTCGAAACTTTTCCAAAGTTTGAAAGTTTTGAAACGGACCGAACTTTCAATGTTTCTACCATCTCTACTTATCAGCACAGCAATTCATCATCAGTGTAAACAACCGGACAGCACCGGGTGAGAGACAATGTTATTGTCTTCTTAAGTTTGAGATAGAAACGGCAGTTAACTTTTGTATTCTACAAAAACGAGCTTGTTATCTACATTACTAATCAGGGAGGGAGAGACAAGGGGGGGGGGGCACCAACAGCGGAGATTCATAAAAGTCTAGTGTTTTAAATGGTTCTAATTTTGCCCAACCAATAAGAGATTATTTAACATTTGAACGCTAACATCGGATTGATTGGGGCAAAGTTAGCCAACCTTTTTAGACGATTAGAACTTTTATGAATACCCGAAGTGTCCTGTGCTGGATTTTTCTTCATTTTTTTTTTGACCTTATGTATTATATGGAATAATACACTAACTTATATATGAATATTACTTCACCTCTGGTCCCTGACCTCTATAAAAGCCTCGACCTAACGCCTTGTGCTTTTATATGGTCAGGGAAGTCTTGGTGGTGTTACTCCTTTATTACACTGTAGGTAGTGGTATATCTTCTTATATATTTAGCTCAGTTGAATACACCCTTTCCTTTTTCATGGTCATGGTACTGTAGTTTATTCTGTGGCTGCTCATGAAACAGTGACGGTTTCATCAGTAGTTATTTTCTCAATACCTTACAGCTTCCAACATAATGTAATCATGACAATCACTTACTCAAATGACGATACATTTTAGAACCTTGGGAAGTCCCATGTGTAATTCTTTATACCTTTTGGTAAGAACATGTTACTTTGCTTCAAGGCAGAAGTTTGCTTATTTTTTGCGTACTAACTTTGTTTTGAAAGTCCAAAAAACTCACATACCATAAATACCGATTATATATATTGCATTTTCGTTTTAAAAATCCCTGTTTCTTTCTTTCAAGGCATCAGTAAGTGTAAAATATATATATTTTTTTTTTTGTTGCGCTTCTGTTATCTGGTGTTCATATAATATATTTCTTATAGCTAATAAGAAAAAAAAAAGCTATAATACGTGAATATTTCAAATACCAATCTCCAGGATTTCAGGCCTTAAAATATCCCCTGGTGGTTAATTATTCAGTTCAAATTCCTGGCTACATAAGCAGAGCATTCATTTTTCTACTTTATTACGGGCATCAAACTGGTAGCAAGCAACTAGAAGCTACAAAACAAATTGCCCTTCAAGTAGGTGTATTTACTATAATTTACAGAGAGTTCTACCTCTACTTTGACAGGGTGTTTGTAGGCATAACCACCGAAATCACTGTACAGAAATAGTCAGAAATCTAAGAGGACAAATGGTTCATTATAATATGTATAATTTAAAGAAGAACAACGGGTAATATTTTTCTGCTTGCATTAGTAATTCTAGTAATCCTTTTCTAGGGCCCTTTCTTGTTGATGTCTTGCTTTACTGATAGAGATACTGTCTATAAAATAAAGGCCGATAATGGCCAAAAAAAGAGTTAAATCAATGCTACACGATGTAATATCAGGTTTAACTCTTACCTAGCAGGGCCACACTACTTTGCTACTTTATAGCGGCAACTAACAATTCTGACTGAAGGAATTATCCAGTTAAAACCCTTTTGCTATTCAAGTTTATTGAAGACAGAAGGTTAAAGGAGCCGTGTCATTACCTCCCATTCTCCAATAAAAAGTTCAGGAGCCAGGAATAAGTTAAGTACTAACCAGGTGGAGGAGCGAGAGACTGGTTAAGTTAATTAACTCATTCCCGGCTCCTGAATGTTTTTATGAAAAACGGAGGTAAGGCACGGCTCCTTTACCTTCCATTATTCAATAAACTGAATAGCAAAAAGGGTTTTAACCAAGGGGTTTTTAAACCGGCATAATTCCTTCATTCAGAATTTGTTAGTTTGCATGCTATAAGTGCAAATAGTGTAGGCCCTGCTAGGTAAGATTAACAATGCCTAACCTATATTACATCGTGTAGCATTGATTTAACCCTTAAACTTCTGGTTCCAACAATGCAGTAAATAGTGATTACTGAATTGCGGAAACCCAGAGGAGCACGAGGTATGTTTACATCTCCCTGCAAAAGTTTTTATACAGTCTCTCTTTTGACAAACACCTTACATTATAGAGATGGCCGGTTCGCGGAACCCAAGCCTGGTCCGCCGCGGATTTAATCACGTCCGCACGGCGGACTATTCCGGATTTTCCGGAGTTTTCCGCCTCCGAACTCCGAACCGCGGATTTTTGTTTTTTTTTCCCAAAAATTTTCGAAATACGAGTTTCCTCCGTAATACAGAATCTACTATCTTTCAGACCCGAAACACTAAGTCTTCGTACATTACGCGATTCTCGTAATTACGAGAAATTTTCCGTAAAAACGTAGAATTCTTGTAAATTCGCATTTGGGGATTATTTTTCAAGACGGAGCAAGCCACATGATAAAATAGCCAATGGCATCTAACATTATTATTGCCAGCCCCTGGTTAAAGGCTGCTTCACAGGCGACATTTTGTCATGTGTTGGAGTGTGTTTAGTGTAGACCTGACAGTGTAGGAGTTGGAGAACGATTTTTTGCGCTTTTGAAGCTTGTGTCCTGTCTGTGTGTTTTGTGTAGCTGACAGTTGCTACTCTGTGGCTAATGTTTTTCACCTCGGTTTCAATCCTGCCTGCGCCCGAGAGCAGTATCCATATTTGGATCTTCGTTCTCTTCCATGGGCACCTTTGTGGTGTCCCCCTACTCTGACCATCTCATACAGCCGCAACAGCCTACGCTGGTGGCTAATGTTTCAGCTCGGTCATCCTGGCCTATCCCAGAGCAGTACGCCATTACAAGTGTGGGCCTGCCTGTAACTAAAATGGTGTGTTCCTACAACATTCACCTGCTTTCCCTTGCACGAAGCATACTCTGAGGAGAGAAGCCCATGGGGTGAGGGGTAGCCAGTAAGGGCCAAGCCTGCCGGCCCCACACCAATGGTGGCAAACTGCATTGGCCTGCGTAACGCATGGTTTGCTGTTCCTACAGCCTTACCTTTCAACCTGCTTTCCCTTGCACGCAGCTACCTTAAGGGAGAGTAGCCAATGGGGGTGCTTGGTATGTTCCAGTGGGGCCAAGCTGGCCTGGCCCCACACACTGTGCAAACTGCAGTTTTGGCCTGCTGTAACTCAATGGTTTTTTTTTTTGTTTTTTGTTGCTGTCCTATACGAAGCCCCGTACTTACCCTTTCACCTCTTTCCCTCACGAAGCATCCTTGAGGGAGAGTAGCCAATGGGAAGGAGGGGGTATGTCCAGTGGGGCCGAAGCCTGCTGCCCCACAACAATGGTGGTCAAACTGCAGTGGTGCCGTGCTGAACTCAATGGTGCTTTTTCCTATGAGCCTTACCACTTTCACTGCTTTCCCTTTGCATGAAGCATACTCTGAGGGAGAAGTAGCCAATGGGGTGAGGGTATGTCCAGTGGGCTAATCCTGCCTGGCCCCACAACAATGGTGGCAAACCGCAGTGGACATTATGCACCCAGTACCCCCATCGCCTCTTTCCCTGTTTGTGTGCCAACTACTAAATATAGTGGAATGTGGCCAATGTGGTGGTGTGTAATGCATTAATGGTAAGTCTATACAATATAAAGTACCTAGACTATGCCTACTAAAAAGATAATGTTTAATTTTTAATTTTCAAATAAAAATTGATTATGAATCTATCTGAATAATGTTTGATATATCAAAAAAATAAGCCCAAAAACATTTTTTTTTTTTTTAACATTTTTCATATATATATTATAATTTTTCTTTTTTTTTACACCTATATACAAAAAACCAAACAAAAAAAAACACTGGGGTTACTGGTACACTCCTCTCCAGGTCTGTTCAGGCGGCGGTCCAGGCGGCGGTCCGGCGCCGCACCATGTGGCGCATCTCCCGCCGCCATGCTCTGTAGTTCCTGGGAGGAAAGATTTGAAAATTGTGTTGAAGATGTTGAGCACATTTCCTAAAGCAACCAGCGGTAGATCAATTTTGCAACCTGATAACTACTTACACATACATGTACTAGCAATGCTAATAATAATGTTGCGGTATGTCTAAAAAGGAAAGCTCAGTATAAGACATCATTATTTTTTCTAAAATTTCTTAGTTTAATTATGGCATACCTACCTAGTTTATGGTAACGTGAGTTTCTACTGATTGCTGTTTTGGATGGGTTACCACATGCTCAACTCCTACTGGACCAACTGAATCAAACCCAGGACTGGGTCAAGGGGCAAGACCATAACGGTCTCTATTAGGGTCCGCCAACACGGTCAATTATTTCCGTTGATTTATTTATACCAGACACATATGCTGATTGATGAATGGCAGATAAGGTCATTGGTATGGATAAATACTGCTCTTTTTTTCTTAAAAGTATATATATTATCACTTGAACTTCCACTTAAAGCGATATTATGCATCATGGGGATCACTGGATAAACGCATAGGTATGCTGGCATAAAACATTACGTTATTGCTAAATTTTATCAGAACTTCTTTGTTTTTGTATCACTAGACTGTGCTACATACACACTTTTTGGAAGTGGTGCACCCCCCATAAAAGCATTTCAAACCCCAGTACCCAATGTTGCATCAAGTAGCGTGGATTACCTGGGAAAATACGATATTAATAGTCTTGTACATACATTTCATTAACTTTGCTATGATTTACTTACGATCTCAAGCATGCCGCCAGATGGACGGGAGAGCTGGAGGTGCGTGGGAGGGGCTGGAGAGGGTGGAGAGTCTGGAGGGCTGGAGAGGGTGGAGGGCTGGAGAGGGTGGAGGGCATTGGAGAAGTGGAGCCTTAGAAAAAAAAATGTTTTATTTCACAATCACCGTCCAATCCATTAGTAATAAGTCATGTATGAACATTTCCTAACAGAAGCTAGTATTAACATTTTCTTGGACAATTTTGGATGTTTGGGAACACCGAATCGTCACTTAAGCTCAAAAACCTGAGGGGACAAGATACAGCCCAGAGTCGGGGACCATAAATGGGATGAGAAAATGAGAAGAACTGTGATCTGTCTCTCAAAAACCAAACTTAAATGGATTTGTTGCATTTTTTAACAAAATTTTATCGTGGAAATAAGAAATTCACTTATTATGACTGATAATTCACTAATTATTTGCTGACACTCAAGGTCAATAAAAAGATAAAAAAATTGCCTTAGGATGCACTTACGTGTTGGCTTGGTGCCAGGTTCCTCCCCTTCCGGGCGATGGAACTGCCCGGTGGGGGGCAATGGCGAGCCCGGGGGGCCTTAGTTTGGTGTAGTGCTAAAAAAAAAACGGAAATTCATTTTAACTCTCACTGTCATTAAATGTCGTATACAATTTACTAAAAACAATTCTCGGAGAGTTGTCAAAAATATGCAAACATTTGGATAAGGGGTTGGACATATCAACGGTTAAAAAGCACACAATAGTGTGGCACAATTACTGTGATCCTCAATTTTTTGCACATTATGCTATCGTACTGGCACTCGCACTGCAACACATGATCGCACCGGAAACACGCCTTGTATGCTTGTTTCTGGGCGCTCCGCAACTGGTGTGCGCTTAATTGGCCCATTGGTACAAACTGAAAGATTTAGAAAAAAAAAACATTTTTTCAATAGGCTGGCGCTTACATTCTTTCTTCCTCTGGCTGGGACGGTGGTGGGGGTGGGGTATCCGAGGAAGATGCCCCTGCAAAAATTAAAATAAAAAAATACATAATGATGATAATCTAAAGGATATATTTACTTAAACTTTGGAATCTGCTTGAAAATACGATTAAATACGGCAATATGTTATAGTTTTTCTTTAAAAGTCATGCATATTCTATGGCACTGATTTCATACCTAGTCTGGCTAAGTACTTAATATTTTTATTGTGTGTAATTGTAGCCACGGAAAGGAAAGTTTGGTTGGGTGTAGGGGAGGCATCAGTAGCTTTGTGTACTTGTATCCTGTATAGATTTTGTGGGTAACACAACATTTTAATTTGGAGTGTCAAAAAATCACATTTATTTTTGACTTTACTTTCCCTTCCAATATGGCTGCCATGTCACTAAAAGGGTGGGCCAGTAAGTGTTTTAACTGTGTCGATGTGTGGGTTTATCGTGTTGTATTGATAAGATAAAAAGAATCAATTTTTAATGATCGATTCATTTTTAACTTTACTTAGCTTTAAATACGGCTGCCATGGAACTGGAGGGTGGGCCACCAAGTGTGTTTATCCTGGTGTCTATGTTTGGTATCATTTGAATTTATATGTTTTTGTTAAATAAAGTCACTTTTCAGTGATTTATTTTTTGACTTTACTTTTACCCTTTAAATAGGGCGGATATTGAAATACTATAATAAAAATAATAATGTAATAATAACCAGTGAATGAGAAATACAAAAACTTGGATCTCTCTCTCTCTCAAGCCAAATTTAAGGATTATTATGTTTTTAAAACATATATAATAAAATATGTTTTTTGGTCAGAAGTGAATTAAAATATTTTACTCCTTATTACAATCATAATATCAGAAAGAAGTATCCTTGCCTTATCATCTGCGTACGGCTTGCCCACATATGAGCCTCTGCCTCTTTTGAGATCCGCCACTGTCTCTGGAGGTTTAGAGACATGGTCTGGTAGCCAAAGCTGCGCAGATCCTCGCTGCAGCCCTCCATGCTCCTGGCGCTTTTTGCGCTGCACCGATCGTTCAGGGGGGAATCATCATCCCCCCTGGACAGGAGGTAACCTCTATGGCATACAGCTGCCTAAACAGAGATGCCATTTTGCCAGAAAGGAATTCCGTTCCTCGTTTTTTACTAAACATCCTCGTTCTACGGAATCCTCCTCGTTTTTACGAAAATCCTCGTTTTTCCGGAAATCCTCGTTTTTACGGAGATTCGCGGACTTCCGGAAATCCCTATTCCTCGGGTTTACGGAGATATCCTCGTTTTTACGTACAATTCCTCGATTTTCGAAAAATACTGGTCTCGCTAGCGGACTGTAATTTTTAAGTATTTAGGCATTGATACGTGTTTCTAAAAGGTTACCCAGGTCCCTGATTGATTAGTTAACATTTACCAGGCTATTTAGACCACTTTATGCGGATTGCCCCGACTTTTCAGTTAATAACGTTTAACGGTCCAGCTCGCGGATTTTCGAATTACGGATTTTTTTTTTCGAAATCCGCGGATCCTCGCAGCGGGACCTGGATTTTCGAAGTTCGGGACATCTCTACTTACAATGTGCTTTTACACATTACACAGGTTTTCTTTGCGAGGGATGCTGTAGTAACCACAGCCATTTGCCTCTATTCCAAAGCAAAGCAAAGTCCATAAGCACAGCACTGGTCTTAAGGGAACCAAGTCCTGTTGAAGTACACTAGGGATCGCTCCATAATTCTTAGCTGGGACACCCATCAAGTGTATGCAGAACACTTCACAATCGTAGCTGCAGACTTGATTCTGGGGAAGCTGACGACATAAGAATCACCCCTCCCTCTGACACAGAACACAGATTTCAGTGCAGTTTTTGTGTAAACACATTACACAATGCTCCTGCCATAACAATGATAAAATTCCTTGCTTTTCATACAAAAGGAAACGTAATCTTTGCATTTAGTGTTCTTTGCTAGAAAACCGAATATTAACTGTTAAGTAAAAAATAAAAATAAAGTTTTCTACCTCTATGACACAAATTTGAATTAACCTGTGGTCCCCAATGGTCTGTTTTGTTTCCAAAACCAGCACTTTAAATCTAAGTGCATCAATACACATGCAACAGTACATTTCAGTAAATTTGTCAGTAAAAATCGTTCACTATTTTTGTATGGCCATCCAAGAAGGCTGTCGCAATTCACACGGGTTGATAAATAAAAACTGAGATACTGTATAATAATCGTTTTTCTTTTTTTTTGCTAGAAACTGATGAAACACACAACAAAAAAAAGCACTAAACTCATAGACTATGTGGCATATTTCATAAGAGATTTTAACTCAGTTATGGGGGTACATTGACTACACCATGGGTTGGATTAGGGATCAGGGGCTAATAAGATAATGGGGAAAGGGGGAGTGGGGGCAAGTTTGGAAGTAAAGTATGGATAATCTAAAATGTATGTTTTAAAAGTAACAATGCCTAGTCCTTATACAGGGACTGTAATAATATGAAGATTATAATGAAGAATATTTACCGCAATCTTAAAAAATCTTAGTCGGTGCATTTAGACCACCTTTATTTTATCTTTTCAGATTTAAACCCTTTTTTTTTGTCTGGGAAGTGCCACTGGATTGGAAAAAAAGCCCAGTAATAACGATATTCAAAAAAGGATAGTTGTTCCCAGCCTCATTCCCAGCCTGGTACTATAGACCTGTAAGCCTCCACATCAGTGGTTGCGAAGTGCTGGAAACTTTGTTACGGCATCACATCCTTGACTTTGTCATCCAGAACTGAATCCTTATTAGCGTAGCATCATGGATTATGAGAAACAATGTGCCAGACAAAGTAAGTAAGATTTACATTCGGCATAGCAGTGGATGTAGTAACCGTAATACTGGGAGTTTGCTAAAAGCCTTTTTGATACTGTGCCAATAGGCTACTAAGTATAAACGTGGACTGTTTGGCCTACCAAAAAAAATCATTTGTACATGATCGAGAAATTGGTTTTTGGATTGTAAACAGTAGAGATGGTCAAAACTACCGGGTTTAAAACGTAAGTTAATATGGGACTTTTGGAAGCTTTCGATTTTTATCGAACAACCCTCTCAAGCTATTTTTGAAAGTTCCTCAAAAAGCCAATGCAATAACGAATAATTAAAAAAGGTAGTTGTTCCAGCCTCATTCCCAGCCTGGTACTATATACCTGTAAGCCTCACATCAGTGGTTGCGAAGGTGCTGGAAACTTGTTGGAGGAATCACATCCTTGACTTTGTCCTCCAGAACTGATCTTATTTAGCAGTAGTCAGCATGGATTTATGAGAAACAGATTGTTGCCAGACAAAGTAATAAGAATTTACATTCGGCATAGCAGTGGATGTAGTACCGTATACTTGGGAGTTTGCTAAAGCTTTGATACTGTGCCACATAGGCGACTAAATATAAACTGTTGACTGTTGGCCTACAAAAACTATTTGTACATGATAGGAATTGTTATTGTATTGTAAACAGAGAGTGGTCAAAACTACCGGGTTTAAACGTAAGTTTAAATTGGACTTTATGGAATGCGTTTTCGATTTTTATCGAACTCTCAATCTTTTTTGAAAGTTTCTCAAAATTGTCCTCGAACTTTCGATTATTCCTCTAAAATACGACGGAAATATTTTCGATTTTCCTGACTGTATTTTTGAGTATAATCAACGTTCAAGGGCATTTTTGAGAATTTTGAAATAGCTCTAAACCTTCCACAAAAATCGAAAATCCTCGGAAGTCCCGACCTTGAACATCCGTTCCGGATTTTGAGCCGAAGGGTTCCTTGTCATGATCTGGGTCTGAGTTGGACCCGGATCCTAAACCCATCTCTAGTAAACAGAGAGTGGTGGTCAATGGAGCTACATCTCTGTGGGCTAACGTCCTAAATGGAGTGCCTCAGGGTTCGTACTGGGGCACTTCTTTTTTAATTTAATCTGTTTTTATAAATTACTTAGAAGGGGCAGGCATTGAGAGCAAGGACTGTGATGACAACTACACTATTCATAGCTTTTAAACTTTAAAGGGATGTGCAATTGCTCGCCAAGTAGACGAATTATAAAATGGGCAGCAGAATGGCAGATAAGCTCAATGTTGATAAATGTAAGGTGATCATTTGGGGTTTAACAATCCTTGTTCAACCTACACCATAAAAACCTTTAATAAGATTTGAGTGCAGGTCCAGTAGATCACAGGACTGATCAGGCCAGGGCACATGGCCTTGAGCTTTAGCAATATATTGTCTGTTATAAAGAGGAGAATAGATTCAAAAGAGAAAAATATTATTCTCCCTCTTTACAAGGGGCACTGGTCATACATAAGCTGCTCTGTGGCATTGTTCACTAATCAACTCATATCAAGACACGTGGACATCATTTCAGTTGGCGAAAAGAAGTTTCTTCTTTTCATCAGGTTAGGAACGGTTGCTTTAACAGTAAGAATGGTGGAACTGTCTCCAGCAGATGTGGTAAGGCAAGTTCATTAATTATCTTTAAAAGTTGGCCTAGATAAGTTTTCTAAACTAAAAAATTTGAGAATTACTGTATTAATACAATACTGCAGTTCTGGTGATCCAGGGATACTTTTCCAATTGCCGTTTGGATTCAGGAAGGAATCACCCCCAAAACCCCCTTTTAGCTGTAATTTTTTTTTTTTTTTTTTTTGGCTTCCCTCTGGATTAACTTGTTAGGTAGGGTTAAAAAGGAGGGTGAACATATTGGACTTGAGCGTATGTCTTTATTCCACCTCAATTTACTATGTTACTATGTAAGTAAACTAGGGGTTTGAACTGGACTTCTTGGCTGTGGTACCTAAAAAAAACAGCAATTTACATTGTCACCACGAGCAACCAACAATGAATACGGTACATTTTTATAGAAAAATTTACAGCAAAAAAACAAAACAAGAAACTTATAGGCGTAGACTATATGTGACATTGTGTTCACCAGTAAACTAGCGGATATGAAACTTTGGGACTTCTTGTGCTGTGTGTGCCTAAAAAAACACAGCATTTGCAGGGTGTGCCACAGCACTCAACATTGTAATACAGTGTTTTCAGAACTTTTCTTTCACTAGAAACAGAAGTTAGAAACTCATAGAGACACTGCAATCTGGAGTCAGAGGACCAATGCTCTTTAAAGAAACATATGCTATGAGTTGTACTGGCAACAACATGGAAGCCATCTTTGTAACAGACTTTTACTTACATTGCTTAAATGCAATAAGTAAACAAGAAATCTTACAATGATAGGTTTCCCCCTTTTCTGGGCCAAAAAGTTTTCATTCACACTAAATATTAAAAGATTTAAATTTGTTCTACTTAAAGAAATATCAGGGAGAATTTTGCCCCAACCATCAGATCTCTTTAAGCATTTGTAAGCTTAAAACTGATTGGTTGGGGCAAAATTGCACCACTTTTATCGATAGACTTTTATTGAAAAACCCTGTATGTTTTATTATATCAACATGTGACTCAACTTGGCACTTCTCTTCATATTAATCACAAGTGTAAAGTTCATCTAAATATTAAGAAGTAAAGACAAGTCCCCTTACATACACACAGGTTTTGACCTTTTTATCAAACTAGGTCCTTAGCAACATAGATATAGGAACCTAATAACATGATAGGGCATAAAATGTTCCCTTAAGGAGCGTTATTTAACCACTTAACCTACTACCAAACAGTACGGTACCCAACATCTCTTGGGAGTCTAATGAATAAAACAGACGACTCCTTTATTGACCGGTAACAATCCATGCCTGTACAAACTAATCAACTACAATTAACAACTGTCAACAGCTCTAGGTGGATTATGAATGGATAGTAAACAAAATCAAGACTGATTGCCTGTCAGAGCAACATTTGCTTTAGCATTATTCATAATTTGCACTTCCTGCGCTAACATATGGGGTCAAGGTGGTTACTGATATATCTTCATATTCAGCTCATTGGCCAAATTTAATAGATAAATTAAACCACTTTTAAAAAGCTTTCATAATTGTCTGCTTCTTTATCGTTAATTTCTCATCAACAGAAAAATAAGTAAAATTTTTTTTTTCATCCTCATACCCAAATTTTTACAACTGACTTAGTATTCTACTTAATGTTGCTCAATTAGTAGCTATGCTAATTAACATAACATTATATCAGACGATCCCTGTTTATCTCCAATTTCCTGATAGTTTATTAGCAAACCACTAAACAATGTGCAACATTGGGAATTGACCTTGCCATAGAACTGTCAAATATATAAATGCAAACAATCTGTATACAAGAAGCTGCAATTAGACTTTAATCAGCTTCTGTGTTGTTTCTGGGAAGCATCCAAGACTTCGAGAAAGTGCTTTGTGCCAACTAACTGCTTCTATTCTCTTGTGTTCAAATTTTCTTCCAGACGACTTTCTGCGTGGGTTCAGTGCATTACTTTCAGTTTAATTTCCCCGGGTTTTTTTCCATTCATCTCCTTTGAAAATGGTGTTTCAGATCTATACTTTTAATAATGAGAAACCTTACAGTAGAAACTTAAAGATTACCATATACCATTATGCTAATTAATGTATAGTGCTTTTGATCATCTTTTTTAAAAAGTTCCAGCAGGTATCCATGCTCAAACCTATTTAAGTGGTGTAACTGTATATTTAAACGCTCAATGGTACATTTTAATTTTTTGAAAGGCCTTCCGTATTTCAAAATTATACACTTTAGATATACAGCTTTGCATATATGTAGCTGCTCCTCTACAAATATGCTTATAACATTGTAACAGTCCCTCATATTTGTCCCATATAAATGGAACTTTGAATAGGGAGGGGGATGTTAAGGTTAGTCCATGCAGAATACAGAATTAAAAAAGACCATTCCTTTGTGCGCACGTTCCGTTTAGATGCTTGTGCACATTGTTAGGGGTGATCACGGGACTGTGACAAGTGGAGACCCCTTGACACCTCTATTGAACTAGTCATGTTCCTTTGGCGATTGAATTTGGGCATGACATGACTGGTTTCAGAGAGGTTTCAAGGAGGTGAATATAATAAACCAAGCCTGAATAAGGTTGTGGAAGGTTCGACACCAACTGTCTGCCATGTACAATGCTGCTTTTTTTACACCTTACCCTTGCAGTTCCTAGAACCACCTCTTAACCCAATGCAATCATGCCTTGCATTCAGTCAAGGTCCCTAACACTTGGCGTTAATATGCTAATTGGGACTTTCCAGGGTACTATTGCCACAGATTCTTATTAGAACCATACCCCTTTATTTAAATTGTATCTTTTTTGGCCTATTCCCAGGTGAGTGGCTCTACTTCTGTTATCACAAAGGTTTCCTACTGTGTGTATTCCTCTACTGGCTTTCACTTTTCTGCAATCTTCTGTTGATTACCCCCTGGACATCTGGGACATCCCATCAATGGATTTACAGTTTGGTTTGTTTATAATTTGATTGTTTTGTTGTTCTGGTCCCAAAGTAGGAGTGACTTTGTTTTATTATTGAGTAAATTTGGATGGTAATGGAAGTCTTTCCGTTTGGTAAGCACAATATTGAGTAAAGTGGATGTAGGTGGTCATTTTCTAGTCTGACCCACCCAGTATTCTTTTCTCCCTGAATCCATTGTGAAATGTGTGGTTATCTAGCTAATCTATATTAGTGGTATAAACATTGGATTTGTGAGTACCACCCACGTCCCTTGATCTTGCCATGGTAAGTATCTTGTATCCTATGCATTTTGTTTTAAATAAAGTTTGCTATACCTTTCTGCATTGGGTTTAGTCCTTTTTTACTCAGAATAAATATAACAATTTTGGGAGTAAGTGTCATGTTTTTACAGCATTGATTCTGCCTATAAGGAGAGGTCATATGAAGTCACGTCCTGTAATAGTTTTTCGGGGGTTGTGTGAACATTTTTTTGTAGTTGAGGTTAAATAAGATCCTGTGTTTTGCGCTCAGGTTAACTCAACTCCCACTCCCAAGTACCCAAAAGAGTTTCTCAGCTATTTTAATCAAACTGTTGGGTTCGGGTTTTGCCCCATATGTTAAGGTAACCTTCATATGTATGCCACTGATTTAGAGTGGTTCACTTGAAGCCTGAATATCACTCCAAACGCTCTAGTGTCCTATAATTGGAGGGCAATTGAAATCAGGGTTGAGGTTATGACATAAGGGGTGTCAGCTGCAATAGTGAAATTTAAAAACTTCATTCTGAATTGGATACCCTCCTGTATCAGACCACAAGGGCTAATAATAAATCTAATCTAAAATAATTAAATAATAACTAATAATTTTCAGTACTGCTAGTGTCTCTATTCACGGGCAAAAAAGTAGAGGTGATAGGGGACAGCCTTGTCTAGTGCCATTTTAGGTTTGATCCTTTCTGAATAGAAGTCCATATTGTATTATCTGAGCTACTGCTTGGAGTAATTAGTTCATAATAGATATCTGTGATAAGTGTAATGGTAAAGATATTTTTTTCTAGAATTTTATATATTATTAAAGCCAGTACCCTGTACAAATTGTGTTTAACGTCAATGATGAAATAAAGAAAAGTTTTTCCTGATGAGCTTATGCATTAATGTAAGGTTTTCCTAATGTTGTCTGTGGTCTGTCTTTCATCAACAGGGTCCGTAAAGTACGAATTTTGGAATTTATGTTTTTGTATCTGCTAGATTTTTATGTCTAAATTGTGAGAGAAATGGATCTTTATTGGCTGGTTTGTTGCCTCTCTATCTGTCCGTTTGGGAAACTATTATATTTGCTTCAAGTCTCTTTGAGCTTTTCTTACCTTCTATTAGCCGAATTTTTGTTTGTAGTTGTGGTGGCTAGTATTTCAAAAAAAAGGTTTGAATAGTAAGTGGCGGTGTATCTCCTTACCTAGGCCTGGATGACTCTCTGATTTCTTCTGTTGTTACTGTGTACAAGTCTTTCTAAGTGTTACGGGTTACCCCGAGGCGGTTGATTTGTTGAAGGTCGGTTTAATTTGGTATGTATAGCTTTTGGGTAATTGTGTCAAAACTATTTTGTTTGGCAAGGGTGGTCATATAGAATTTTTCCCTCTACTGTTTTCGCAGAGAGAAATTTTTTTTGATCATTTAGTTATTTATTTATTTTCTTTCTTTGAAAAAAGTTCTATTTGGCTATATCACTCATTTCGGCTCAGTTTTGGTCCAATTGACTTGAGCTTGTGGGTTTAATTCTGTTATTCGGGTTCTCTTTTTTTTGTCTCGATGCTATCTGTATTAGTTTGCTTCGTTCACTCATTTATGTGTGCCCATCAGTGTTGTTTTCAGGATAGTCTTGTATCATTATCTCAAATATGCGATAGTACTGCGATAATGGTTTTTGAAAGAGTTTTCTCTTTTGTGTCCCTAATGCAAGATGGATTCATTTAATATTCAGTGTGAATGCGGTCTATCCTCACTATAATCATCAATATAATAGATGTATTTTTAAACATAGGCGTGATCAGCATATTCTCGGAAGATATTAATATTGTTTGTGTGGGATATTAATTGGGGGGCATAAAAGCTAGTCTATTCTAGTGAATGTTTTATTTCCCACTGAGTAGAATGTTATTCTCTTTTTGTGGGATTAGGTATTCTCCAATTCTAATAGATTGCATTCCTTCATAAGGCTTTTAGTGGGTAGAGACAGTTTATGGATCCTGGATGTGAAGTCTTGGACTATCCAGATTGGGATGTAAACTCACAATAGAATCCCATTACAATCAGTTGGGGCTGGGTTTTGTGCTAATTATTTTATTGCGTGGTGTGAAGTAAAATAGTTTCTGGTCCCTGTTTGGAGCACAATATTAATTAGTCATAGTTTACGAATGGATGAATCCCATTCACATAAGGAATCGTAATAATAAAGCTTTATTCTTCAACCAATTAATATTTTAGATATTAGAATGGCCGCTTCCTTACTTTTTGGAAGTTTGAAGCGGCAGGAAGTTTGTTGGTATATTTTCTTATCTAGGTTCTTTATACCTTTTCTATTAGTGGTCTCTTGTACATGAGATATCGGGGTTAGGTTTTTATAAAAGAAGTGCCATGGTGAGTTTTTTGGAGAATTTAACACTTTACATTATGTGAGATATAAACTGTTATTGTTCTAAAGCTCATATCTGGGACCCTGGGTGTAGGCTTTGTTCTGTTTTCAGTGTCCACTGTGTGGCTGTTTGTTTTGTTGGAATAAGGCTCCTGGGTTTAATGGTTTACTTTTCTGATATTGTTGTTGTGTTGGTATCCTTGGTGTAAAATCTGTACATAATCTTGATCTAAAAAGCAATATAGAAGAAAAATGTTATATTACGTGTACGATTGGTACAATTTATACATTCTTACAAATATATGGGTTATTTCCATAAGAGTCCATCACTGCAATTACACATACTTACAATAAACATACCGTAAACAGTATTAACATTTGTACGAAATAGCATCAACCAAAATACATCTTAATCAAGAGTCCCTGTTAAACATTAAAGGCTGAGTGCAATGTGACCTCGCTTGGGATTATCTGCCTGCTTAGTATGATGAAACCTAAGACCTAATAGATAACCAGGAGGCGGACCAGTGTGGGTGAATAACATTGTGGCCACAGCTGTAATTAACACATTTTTATAACATGTGTTCATACATTGCCAGGATCTCAAAGTGTAGCATCCTTGCCTCGTGATCCAATGACCACCCCCACCATGCCACAGCTAAATGCCACGCCTCTTGTCCACCCAGGAGGCATGTAACGGCTCACACCATAACCTTCAGGATGACACACCCCCCGGCGTGACCCAACAATTTCCTTTTACTCCATCAACACTAACACATACACATAACCACCTAACTTTAGGTAGGGGGAAGGGACCTCTCTGATCTTCCGCCAGCAATTTTCTCAAAATGGCGCTCGGCTCTCAGCTGCTGGCCGCCTCTTATAGGGCGTGACTCATCTGTGACTCCACAATCCCGCCTCTCGCAGATCTCTGGCGCGGCCAATCGTCGCTTTCACCAGGACGTGATGATGTCATTGCGGCCGCGACTGGACCAGCGATAGGGATGCCCGGACCTCCCAGCATGCCCGGAGGGACTAACCTCCGCCCGAGGTAATATCCCTGCCCCCTAACTCACGCCGGGCCTTTTATAAATCAGTTATGTTGGTTTGGAAACTGCAGGCTTTAAAATACTTTGCCATATTTTTTTCCGCCTTTGCCTCTCTTAAGCCTACCTTTTGTGCCTGAAAGTTGCTGACATCTTGTTACTTGGTTTGCTGAAAAATGTTTAACTCCGCCCCTCTAAGCTTTTCCTCTACTTCTCCTGCTTAAGACCTCACACAGCAATGCCCATGAGTTTCCGTGCACGTATCCTGCTTGAAGCTCAAACCTAATACCTGGGAGTTCCGTGCACCATCCTCCTGCTTTTAGCCCCCACTGAACCCACCAACCAATCAACCCCCTGGACAAAGGAGAGGAGAAAGAGACAGGAGAAAAGAGACGAGGGAATAAAAAAACCTCATGCTACACACATGCGTTAAAATATTTACTTTTTTTCATCAAGAGATGCTGATTTGCTATAGCTATGCTTTAACAGAGTGTTATTATTGTATTAAAATGGGTTCACGGATGGTTTTTATTGCCACATATCTCTCAACTTGGGTGCAGTTTCTAGCGTAAGGTCTTTCATGATGTTATTATAATGAATTCCACCCCTGGAGAATAAACGTAATCCCCTCTTCCCATCCTCCCCTCAACCCCATTTCCTTCCTCCCCATGTCTTTTAATTTCAGGTTAATACTATTTATAGATTGGAACTTTTTCTACATTGCTGACTCTAGAATCAACTGTTGCTATATTTTTTTTGCAAAACATAACTATATTAGGTAAAAAGCATAAGGGTATTACACAAGCATTTCTGGTCATCTACAGATTCATCTTATGTATAAGAGACAATGGTACCTGAGTTTAAAGTGCGCTTTGAGCCCTTTAGGAGAAAAGCGTGTTACAAATGTTACATTGTATTGTATTTTAATGTAATGCTAAGTAGCCGGTAGAGTCAACTTTCAAGATTTTGTACAAAATTTAATTTTGACCTTAAAAAGCACTGCACTTGGTGTGAATTTTTTTTTAATTATTCGATATCTTTTAATAATGTTCAAATGTGTCTGGGTGCATTTTTTAGTGCTGTCACTAGGGATGGCTGGTTCGCGGATCTGGATCCACCGCGGATCTGGATCCACCGCGGATTTATCCCGTTCACGAACGGCGGATTTTTTCCGGATTTTCCACCTTCCGAACTTCTGAACCGCGGATTTCTCGTATTTTCGAAAATTTTAGAAATTACAAGATTTCTCGTATTTTCGTTTAATACGTATTTTCGAAAATTTTAAAAATTACGAGAAAGTCTCTTATTTTCGGAAATATGTATTTTTGAAAATTTTCTAAATTATGAGATTTCTCGTATTTTCGTTTAATACGTATTTTCGAAAATTTTCAAAACTAGATGAAAAAATAATCCCACCAAGTGCAGTGCTTTTTAGGGTCAAAATTAAATTTTGATACAAAATGATGATGTCATGCTGATGTCATAGTGACATCACTAAAAATGCACCCACGAACATTTGAACAATATTTGAAGACATAGAATGACGTTGCACCAAGTGCATGTGTTTTTGTGTCAAAATACAAATCTCTGCAAAATTTATGATGAATGCTGATTGTCATAGTGACATCACTAAAAAAATGCACACAGATACATTTAAACACTATTAAAAGATATAGAAGCAGAAGTTGCACTTTGCAATGGGTTTTTTTGGGGTCAAAATCCAAATCTATGCAAAGTTATGATGGTTGTGGTGATGTCATAGTACAGCTAGAGATGTCCGAACTTCGCAAAATCCGCACCGCTCGAGATCCACAATTTCCAAAAAATTCGAAATCCGCAAGCGGACCCGTAAAATGAAAAATATTCTCAAATTACGATGTTCTCGTATTTTCTCACAATTTACGAAATTATGAGATTTCGCGTATTTTCGAAAATTTCCGAAAATACGAGAAATCTCATAATTTAGAAAATTTTTTAAAAATACGTATTTACGAAAATAAGAGACTTTCTCGTAATTTTGAAAATTTCGAAAATACGTATTAAACGAAAATAACGAAATCTCATAATTTAGAACAATTTTTCAAAAATACATATTTCGAAAAGAAGAGACTTCTCGTAATTTTTAAAATTTTCGAAAATAGTATTAAACGAAAACGAGAAATCTTGTAATTCTAAAATTTCGAAAATACGAAATCCCGTTCAGAAGTTCGAAGGTGGAAAAATCGCGGAAAAAAATCCGCCGTTCGTGAACGGGATAAATCCGCGGTGGATCCAGATCCGCGTGGATCCAGATCCGCGAACAGCCTCCCTAGTGACAGCACTAAAAATGCACCCAGACACATTTGAACATTATTAAAAGATATCGAATAATTAAAAAAAAATTCACACCAAGTCAGTGCGTTTTAGGTCAAAAGTTAATTTTGTACAAAATGATGATGTCATGCCGATGTCATAGTGACATCACTAAATACACCCAGACACATTGACAATATTGAAGACATAGACTAAGAAGTTGCACAAAGTGCAATGTTTTTTGGGTCAAAATACAAATCTCTGCAAAATTTATGATGTAATGCTGATTTCTAGTGACATCACTAACAAAAATACAACCAGACCAAGTTAAACACTATACAAGATATAGAATACTACTATACTAACTACTACACTACTACTTCAAAGTGCAGTGCTTTTTAGGGTCAAAATCAATTCTGGTAAAAAGTTATGGTTCATGCTGATGTCATAGTGACATCACTAAAAATGCAACCCAGACACATAATAAAACAAATCACACCAGGGCAGTGCTTGTAGGGTCAAAATAAAATTTTGTACAAAATGATGATGTCATCTGATGTCATGTGACATCATAAAAAAATGCCCCCAGACACATTAGAACACTAATAAAATATATAGCATATTTATACCGTCCGTAATAGCGCTGGGAAAATTACCGCCGCACATCGCCACGGAAAAAATACCGCTATCGCCATATTATAATGGCAAGCGGCATCGCGGTGATGGGAAATGTGTGGCGCCCACAATGTGCAACTGGTTATTGAGATATATTCGCGGCGATACTGCACATAGCGCATTGTGCTAAGTACAATATCGCTGCAATCCTGGAGCAGGGGGCTGGAGGAGATTCGGGAAAGGATCGCCGCGGGTGGTCGCACTGTGGTTGGTGTACCACTGCGGGGCACGGTGGGGTGGTACCACTGCTGCCGCCAGTGAGTCTGCTGGCACTGCCGGCCTCAGCGGAGCCGATGTTGCCACCGCTTCTGGTCAAAAATTGGTCAATTTTTTAAGGCTTGGTTTACATGTATTACATTAATCAATCAGATATTCTGAAAAACCTTTCCCGGGCATCCCCTCCCAGCCCCCTGTAATCTCGGCCGTTTTCGCCACCCTCGAGGTGGCGAATTGAAACGGCCGAAATTAGCGCGGTGCCTTCAGTTACCGCCACTTTATAAATAGAGGGTAACGTAGTAAATTGTTCTGATAGGCGCAAAAAGGTAACGAGGTGTTCTTTTCACGGCGCTTTCCGCTATTTTAAATCGCGGTAACTTGCGATTTTGGTGAAAAGCCGGAAAAGCAACCTCGTTTATAAATATGCCCCATAATAAAAAAAATCACACCGAGTGCAATGTGTTTTTTGGGTCAAAATCCAAATTTATGCCAAATATTTTGGTCATGCTGGTGTCATAGTGGCATCATAAAAAATACACCAGGAACACTTCAACACTATTAGGTGTCATAGTGAAATCACTAAAAAAATACACCAGACACCACTTCAACACTCTATGCAAAGTTATGTCATGCTAATGTCATAGTGACATCACAAATAATGCACCCAAACACATTGAACACTAATAATGATATGAATAAGAAGTCACTCTAAGTGCAATGCTTTTTTGGTTTCAGAATCCAAATCTGGCAAAATGCTGAGTCATGCTAATGTCATGTGACATCACTAATCAAATCACCGACACATTTGAACACTATTAAAAGATATATATGAAGTCACACCAAGTGTACAAATAAAGATGTCATGCTGATGTCATAATGACATCCCAATACTCAACACATTTAAATATATAAAAGATATAGAATAAGAAGTTGCACACAAATGCAATGCTTTTTTGTACTAAGTGCCATGCTTTTGGGGTCAAAATCCAAATCTATAGGAAAGCTATGATGTTGTGGTGACACTATTGAAAGATATAGAATAAAAAAAATCAGTGCAGTGATTTAGGTCAAAATCAATTCGTACAAAATGACGATCTCATGTCACAGTGGCATCATTTAAAATGCATCCAGACACATTGAAAATATTAGAAGATATAGAATAAGAAGTTTGCCCACATGCAATGCTTTTTGGGGTCAAAACAAATTTGTGCAAAATGATGATTTCTTCTAAAGTCATAGTGACATCATAAAAATGCACCCAGACAATTTAAGTAAGCATTAAAAAAGAAATAGAAAAAAAGCCATACAAAGTGAAATACTTTTTTTGGGTCAAATTCAAATTGTAAAAATTATGATGTCATCGTGATGTCGTAGCGATATCACTGAAAAATGCATCCAGACACTTTAAGCACTATTATTTATAGAGTCACTCCAAGTCAAATGCTTTTTTGGGTCAAAATCCAAAATCTGTGCAAAATTATGATGCTTTGCTGATGTCATAGTGACATCCCTAAAAAAATCACCCAAACAATTTAATTTAAACACTATAAAAAATATAGAATAAGAGTGTCACCTAAGTGCAATGCTTTTTTGGCACTAGTCAGGCACTAAAATCAGGCCAAAAATCAAAAATCCGTGAGCATCAGGGCAGGGCCAAAAAATAAGGACCGAATAGCCCAATTGCGGACATTTTGTATGTGCAATATGGCAATGTCACTATGTTACAAACACAGGGCATACAAAGAATTAAGAGACTCAAGGAACAAAGATAAATAAAAAAATGATAAACAGGAAAACCAAGTGACTATTTACATTGGGAACAAGATATCCAAATGGTATGAATTCTGGTTGGATGTGAACTGCTTCATAGACTAAAAGTATCTTGTTATCTTAAAACATTTTGATATATTGATTTTATAACAAGAAATAGTTTGTTCATTATTATGTATAGGGATGGCATAGAACTCGAACTCGAACCCGAGTCGAGCAGAACTGTTCGAGTCGAACGGACCCGGACTTCTCGAACTATCTCGGACGCGGACTTTCGATATTTCCCGGACTTTCGATGATTTATCGAAATGTTCGAACGTTCGAGTATCGAATCGCGAGTAAAATGTACATGGTATCTAGCGCGAACATCGAAATCTGCGAGTAAAGTCTCCATTACAGCCTACCTCAGGTATCGAACTGCGGAGTAAAATGTCCTGTTACTCCTCGAACGTTCGAACGCGAAGCTCGAAAGTAGCGGCGCGTGAGTAAAATTGGATTTTTACTTAAGTCTGATATTGGAACATGCTCCCAGACCATTTCCCCATGTCCCACAGCCATTTACATTAGTTCTTTACCATTCATATTTTAGTTGTATTTGACTCGAACTTTTCAAACATTTGCCTCCCTAGACTTTAATGGGTCCGTTTTCGAACTTTCGAACTTTCGAACTTTTACAAATAGGTCGAAAGTTCGAAAACGGACCGAAACTTTCAATAGTTCGACCATCTAAATTATTTATTGCTGTTATATGCATTTTTGTTTGGAACTGTTACATTGGTCCTTGATCGACTGACGAGTAGCAACGTGGATACATATAACAGCTCATTACATTTGTACAATGTTTCGAGATGTGGATTGACCTTATTGCTATGTATTTGATCTTTTCACATGGGTGGCCGCTTATGCGGCATTGGCGGCACATAGGCGGGACTTCGTTCTTCAAGCTCGCTGAGACTATGTGCAGGAGTAGAGATGTCCAAACTTCGAAAAATCCGGTCCGCGCAAGGATCGCGGATTTTCAAAAAAATCCGAAAAATTCGAAAATTCGCGAGCGGACCGTTAAACGTATAAAATGAAAGTTCGGCAAAATCTGCATAAAAGTGGTCTAAATAGCTTGGTAACGTACACTTAACCACTCAGGGATCTGGGTAATGGCCCTTAGAAGCACGTATAAATGCCAACAATACCACCTAAAAAGTACAGTCCGCTAGCGTGACTTTAAAAAAAACGGTATTTTTCGAAAATACGAGGATTCCCGTAAAAACGAGGATTTCCGTAAAAAAACGAGGCTTTCCGTAAACTAGATAGCTGCCATTGGCTAATTTGGATCATGGCTTTGCTCCGTCTCGAAAAAATTACACGAATTACTCGTTTTTTACGCTATTCTCGATTTTACGAGAATACTCGTAATTACGTGAATCCTCGTAATTCGCAATCCTATAATTACAGGATCTTCGGTTTTTCCGGATCCTGAAAGTATCGTAGATCCTCGTAATTACGGAGATCTCGTATTTTCGAAAATTTTCGCTAAAGAAAAAAAAATACGCCAGTTCGGAGTCCGAAAGTCCGGATAATCGCCGTTCGCGGACGGGAGAAATCCGCGGCGGATCCGGGTTCGGTCCGCGAACCGCCATCTCTATGCAGGAGTGACTGTAGGCTGCTGAGATTGGAAAGATCATCTTGTTCTGCACCACTATAGGGTTAACTTATGGGATCTTTGGACCTTTGAATACTGCCGGGAAATAGTTAACTGGACGCTGTGACCGCTATGAACGCTACAATCATGTGGGGATATGGAAATGTGTACTTAAGGGGTGAAATGGAAGGTTTTTCTAATGCCTATGATTAAGGACTGATTGTCCGAAACGCGTTAGGCATGAATAAAGGCTATTTTCATCTGCAGCAACGGTATTTTTACTGCTGCAGCAATTTTTATCTGCAGCAACATGTTTCACTGATCTGGCAACCCTGCCAACATTCCCTTTGAGGCATTGCCACAGAGCTGTGCCATTCATTTTCAATATGCAGCTCTGGCGTGTTTTGTTTTATGAGGGCTAGGCCACACTAATGCGCTTTTTTGGTTTTTAAAAGCGCACACTAGTGTGGCCAATTGATGGCCCCACAGTGCGGCTGCTAGTGCGGCCTAGCCCTACAATCATTGCATCTTGCATACACTTCAATGTACAACACATAATCCCATAATAAAATGGTCGAGCACAGATATAAACACATAAAGACAGTATCTTGCAGAAATGCTCACAATATATAGGACTGGGAGACAGTGGCAGGTGGGACTCTGAGTTCAACTGTTCTGCAGCTAGCATATGGGGAGCGGGAAAACAACACAAGGTAGCTAGTTAGCATGTGCAGAAGGAGTTTTGGTCCGGACACCAGGAAGGCAACACCAGAAGCCAAGCCTTGACACATGATTGCCTGTACTCAAAATGTTCTATTATTGATTTCTACACTAAGAGGCTGAATTCAGAAGCGAGAGACTGAGGGCTAGCCCACACTAGCACGTTTTTCATGCGTTTGCAGCACATGTTTTCGTTCACGATGCGCCCGCAAACATTCCTGCGATTCTGATGCGCAAGTGATTGCGCATCCATGTCCTTTCAGTTTTGCAGTCAAGCATTTTTTCACACAATCGCAAACAAAAAACACACGCGAAAACACGAAAACACTTGCGCTAAATTACAGAAATCGTATGTGGCCTCACCTAAATGACAATTATATAGTCTGTGGAACTGACTTGTATTTTGGGTTTAGTTATCTTTAATATATCATACATATTACATATAGATTTAAGAGGTGGGAGTGGAAGTCACATAGGTGCGAAAATGTAATGAAACTTCCATGCTGCCTAGTTGTTGAGCAAAGTACTTTCTAACTTTAATTTCATTCTCCTTTAAATCTACATTTTATTACATGATTTTTTTATTTGTTTAGGTTGCACATACAATGGTTTCCTCTTCAGATAACTAATTTGTACGCATTATGTATTTCGGTGCTGATGAAAGAACTAAGTAAGGAGTCAGTGCAGTAATAGCTGCTTAACATGAAATGAACAATTAGAGACTATTACCGAATATAAACTGATCCATTTATAACCATGTAAAACTGTCAGGGTGCATCATTTTACAGCTGCAAAAACTGTGTATCAATAAGAAAAATGTGTTATCTTACCCTCACCTAACAGGCCCCTGGCAAAGCAATCAATTGAATTTTATTCTTTGTTGGACAAAATTATTAAAATACTAATCACTTTTGAACAGAACTGTGAATAGTATTATTAACAGTATAGATTAAGGGCATGGTCCATCTCAAAAAACAAAAATCTCCCCCACACTGGCCCCACTGTGTAGTGGTAAAAATTCTTACCTTATCCCTCTTCTCCAATTGGTTCTCCTGTAATGTCTGCCCACCATTCCTAGCAAGTGAAGACCAGGAGCCTGGCTGGAGGGAAAACATTCCGTCTCTTAGGTGTCCCTTGAGAGGTTCTGGCTTGCTCAGTGCAGCCCTTACCCCTCTCCCTCCCATCGTAGGTTCCCTGTGCCCCTATGTAAAATCCTTTTTCTGTGGTGTAGGAGTCTCCCTCTCCCCACCCCCAACTGCTATATTAGCTTGTAAAAAACTTTCCCAAACTCTACTTATACAACCTCTTTCCCCCGGCGTTCTACACTGCTGGAAGCCGCGTCCATGCAAGCAGAGGTCCGTCTCGGAACGCCGGGGAAGAGAGCTGTGTAAGCAAGCATCACCAGTGACTGTGTGCTTTTTTGGTAAAGCTATTAGCTGGTGTTAAATACTCACTTTTGGGGAAAAATTTACCCAGAGTTGCAGAGCCACTCACTAAGGGAGCATCTTTCATATTTTTGTGGTCCTTAGTAACAATGAAAATACTCCAGAACACTTAGGAAAAGACTTAACAGGGAAAAGTAATAAAAGTTCTTAGCATTAAAAATGGTGCTAATTTTGCCCCTACCAATCAAGGTTATTTACCATTTAAGCTAACATCTAATTGGTTGTGGCAAAATTAGCATAATTTTAAACGATCTCCATACATATTACTGACAACAAATATAGAATACTCTTTTCTAAAGTAAACTAAAATACTTTGCATAACTATATATATGCTGATAGGCTTTATCTAATAGGGCAAATGTGTTCTGTGAATGTTCTTAAAACTAGTTAATGGAAACTGACACCTTCTGATGGATAATGCCTTAGGATTAACATAATGTTTAAACCAATAATAATGCTTGTTTTTTTTTTTCAAAGCACTGTACAATTTGTCTGCACATACAGAACATTGACAAAATTTCACTTGATATGGGCTCAAGTCTACGGGGTTCTATTTAGGACATCTCTGTTTTAGAATAATTTCTCATTGTCAGAATCATTTCTCATTCTTCATGTTTCATGTATCAGAATCAATTTTCATGTGTCAGAATCCTTTATGAACACCATACAGTCAGAAACAGTTTAAGGGGAATTCAATATGGTAATTCAGAGTATGAGTGTAACTCGCACTCAAACGATAATTTACTTTCATATTGTTACAACTTACCATACTTTATATAAGTTTGCTACTAGCTTTGACTGACAGACATGCCTAAACCCACAATAAAAAATGTATACAAGCACAAATAAACCTGAGACTCCCACTCAGGAACTTGGTCCAAAACCCCAGAGAAACCCGAACAGGGCGTGGCCAAGGATAAACAGAAAAAAGGTACTGTTACCTACCACCCCACCAAAGTGACACAACACAAAATGTTATAATATATAACAGTAACTATATTTACTCATCAATAATGTTAAAAGCTTCATAAAAATATCACATCTACGAAATACTGTGTTCATAAACCCACATACCCCAAAGTTTATTACATATATAAAATGACTAATATATAAATAAATAAAGGAGGAGGGCATATGGCTAACAAATATTGTTAATGCACCGACAAAGGTGCTAATTCACCTGGTCAGTTCAAACCTGAGGTTGTATACGTGAGGAGTGAATATAAATCTTGCTCCAATTTAATAAGTCTTTTCTAAATCGCCCCCCCTTTTGTAAAATTCTCATTATTGATTCACACCCAGTGCAAAAATTTATGGCACTGGGGGGAAATTCAATAATGAGAATTTTACAATAGGGGGTCGGATTTAGATAAAGAACTATTAATAAGAGCAAAGATGTATATTCACTCATTCCACAGTATACAACCTACAGATTTGAATGACCAGAGATTACACCCTTTTTTAATCAGATAAGTGAATGATAGGAATACTCCTATTAAAGAATCTCTATTGGTAATGGATAGTTACTAGAAATACTTAATATAAGGGGATATTGATTAGGTTTATAATCGTAGAGTTGATATTGGTATTACGGAGGGGGAATAAAATGTGTAGTCTTATTGTCCAGAGGGATGGACAGAAGGAATAAAAGATGGGTATGGATATATGAATATGGTATCCAAAAAAAGGACAAAGAGGAGGGTTAACTTTGCAGCCCGACTACGTAGTTGAACAGATATGATTGGTGGGAGGAGACCGATTAAAACACAGAAGTAATGGTTTGTGCACGTCATGCCTGAAAAGCGGGAACAGCGAAACGCGTAGATTGGAAGGACGAGTGACGTGTAGACATAATCCGAGGAGGTCGGGAAGGTGTTAATCATTATCTGGACGTGTTTGTTTATCTGCCAAAAACCGGTGTCGGAAAATTTGGAAATAACCTACCTTCTAGTGGGCCGAACAAGCGGGTAGGGTCACAACGGATCCAATAGCTTGCCTGCACGGATTTCACAACTTTCAATTCGGGGATCTCAGTGATACAACTTTGACCCAATTACATACAACGAGAGCCGGTGGCGTATCGATCCCCCATTTCCTAACCTCCGCCTCTAGTGGTGGAGGCAACATATATACGTCGTTTTATATATATATTATTTTAGGTGGTGCGCACCACGCTGTTTTTGGAGTTTTACTTCCATACTATCATTATATCACACGGACTATATGTTTCTTGGATACCACTCATTGTAGGAGCTTCGGGTGAATTAACTAAGATTTGTTAGCCATGGCCCTTCCTCCTAGTTATTTATTTAATATTAGTTAACTTTTTATATATTAAAACTTTGGGGATATGTGGGGTTTATGTACACAGTATTTCTCTATGTGATATTTTTATGCAAGTCTTTATAACATTGGACCGGCGGTCATTTATGATGTATAATATAGTTACTGCGTATATATTATAACCATTTTGGGTGTGTTGTCTTTGGTGGTGGTAGGTTACAATAAAGCAAAATAACCCCACAACCCACAACTCTAAAGCACATTTTACAATTTTAAAGGGCTGTCCACCCCCAAAAAAAACTATAAGTCCCCCCCAAATACTGTGCCCACCATGTAGTGTAGTGTTTAATCCTTACTCACATCCCGCTCCATAGGGGTTCTCCGGTAGTTGCCCCCCCCCAAAGTCCCAAAAAATGCCCACCAGGAGGCTAGCAGGTCCATATAGGAACACTGCCTCTTTCTGGCCCCGGAGATTTTGGCCTGCGTACGCAGTCTTCTCACCCCACCTCTCCTCCTCTCCCTCCCTCTCCTCCCGTTCTGCTATCCTCCCCCTAGCTTCAAGTCCCTTTATGGCAGGCACCTTCCCCATGTCCCCCAGCCCCAACCGCACAAAATTTTATTTTTTAAGAAAGCCCTGAATCTTTTACTTACCTCGCGCTTTTCCTACGGCGATAGTTGAGCGCTGCACGGCAGCCGGTCCGTGATTGGCTGCACTCAGCCAATCACAGACGCGGCTGCCGGTCCGCCCCTCTGCTTGCATTTCCTCGCAAGCAATGGGCCGGAGCGCGTCGGAGGAAAGAGGGGAGGGTAAGCTGAAGTTGTGGGGGCTTTTTAAAAAAAAAAATAATGCGGTGTTGGGCTGGAGCCCATGGGGTCATGGAATATAGAAAAAATCAAAATTAGGGTGGACATGCTCTTTAAAAGATGAGGGAATACGTTGTCTGTCAATCATGTCTCTTTTCTCTTTCCCCTCTCACTTCTTTAGAAAACTGTGGCTCCTGGAGACCCCGGCAGGCATTGAGAGGGATAGGAGAACTTGCTATTGGAACAGCACTTATTTCGCTTTACTTTAGAATGTAGGTTATTGGTATTTGGATGGAGTAACTTAACTTCCCATTTTTGTTTGGGGTGGACTTGCCTTTATGCATTAATTACTTTGTCTTAAAAATCCAAACCATTTTTATTTCTATTGATTTTTTTCCCATTTGTTGACTGTACCTCAAACAGTTGAGAATCATGAATATTCGATATGATGTGTGTGGACATATAGGACGAAGTTTGCTTACAGTTTTTCATTGAATCTCCCAAGTATCTGTGAATTTTCCCTTCTAGTTTTGTTTTGCAAGGCTTTCAAGGGACGTTAATTACTAGTGGTGGAATTTTTGGGGGGGGCGGTAGCCCACAACCATCAACAGTGAGATTAATTACTGCAGGATCAGTAAATTTGGGCAATATTAAAAGGGCAAATAGATATAAGAAGGTGGGAAAAAATATTTACAAAACCACCTGAGTCCTGTATATTTTTTCTTTTTGTCTGAATCTATTTACATAAAGTCTTATCGTTAAAAATGGTGCTAATTTGCCCCAAACAATCAGATCTTATTTAACAATTTTGAAGCTAGTTATTGATTGGTTTGGGCACAAATTAGCACCATTTTAAACGATAAAGAACTTTATGAATAACCTGATTGCGTGAGGCTTTGCAGGAATGGTTGTGTTGGACATTATTAGAAAAAACTATTGTGAGAATTTTTTTTAAACATACTCCTGGGCTCAGTGCTAGGATGGTTCTATAAATCATTAATATGTGTAAAGTATGTCCTTTATACAGGCAGTGTTTTTATTTGTTGGTTAATTGTTATTTGTATTATTTTCTGTCACTAGCGGTTATTTTTTCAGTAGAATCTGTGTTGAAAAATAATGACAGAATCAGTGAATGGACATATCGGCATTGTGTGTTTTTTAAACAGGGCACATATTTTTCTCACATGTTAAATTAAGCCATAGTTGAAAAATACTGCTTAGCAGAAATATTCACCAAGATAAAGTGGACTCTGTATAGTCGTTGTTAATTGACAATTTTCTAATAGTTAGCAAAGTTTAGTCCAAAAAAATGATTCGGAACCAGAATACCCTCTTTCTTGGCTCCATTGGTTGCTACTGCTACTTCAAACTTCCTCATCCTTGATGATTGCACCATAGATATTGGTCTTGTTTGGTTTTTTCTCTATATAATAACACCAGGCTTCTTTTAGGATCTTTAAAAACATTTATCAGTATTGTCTTGTCATGCACTATTTTAACTGTAATCACAGCATTACCTAATCATGAAGAGCAGATTTTTAAGCAGAAGATTTGGCAGATATTTCAAATTATATGTCTGAGCCTCAGCAAGCACACAAAAATCTGTAGCAATAACAATTACTATGAATCACTGACAGTGTCTACAGGAGTCTTTAATTGTCAGCTATTGGTGTTTTGTTACTCATGGGTAAAGGGAATGTATAAAATAGACAAGGGAACCTGTTTATTTCTGTGAGTCGTATTTTTAATACCAAGACCTTCTGAGTCATTGCTCCTGTGACACCTGTCATAATATCCACATCCCGGTTAACTTACATTAATACAAAATGCTCTTCACTGCAGGTTGTGAATATAATGTAAATAAAAGATTAAAAAGAGAATATCCAAGTACTGACATCGCTAAAAGCTGCGTTCGGTGGCTCTAAAGTCAAATTGGTTCCAAGATGAAAAGGGTATTTTCATTATTTGGTACAATAATAGGTCTAGAGCATCTGACACAATATATTATCTTGGTTTTTATATATACAGTATTATGGGAAGTTTTGGAAACCCATATTTATTAATAGATAGAAAATAGGAATATTTTAGCGGTGTGCACTTAGTGTACAGTACGTCTCCCTAAGCAAACTGCAGATGTGCAAAAATATAAACCGGGCTATGTACCGAATAGTTCGTCTATTGCTCTTTATTGCCCCCTTTCGGGGCATTGTTACTGGAGTGTTGCCCTTTTGTGAACTTAACAGCCAGCTATCTGCTGGGCATTAGAGATTACGTCTTAAGTGCCGTTAAGTGGTCAGGTAACATATAACTATCTGCCATAACAATGCGGTTAAACGACCTTACTATGGCGTTCCTATAACCCCTCTAGCACTATCTTAATCACAACACCTTAACACCTGCTGTGATATGCTAATTGGGTTTCCAGGGACATAATGCCACAGATTTCTTGTACAAGTCATTTTCGATTGAGAAAGCCAGTCGGATGACAGAGGAACGTCTTCAAGAACACTTTCAAGTCCAGTTGATCTATTGAATACAACAGATATTTGCGGTCAGTTACTGACACAAATTTGACGTTTATTTGGAGCTGCAGCTTTAAAAAAACTGTGCACCCCCCATCATGCCCTCCAAGGAGCCTACATTTGCAGCTTCAAAGTTATCGACATTTTTAACTGGATAGTTGGAATGTGTAGCTCCACCCCTCCGAATTTGCCTTCATACTGTGCGATTAGTCTTAAAAGGGAATGTTGTAATTGTTTCGAGTGTGTGGCGTGTAGGACTACTTTAGCTGAGCCGCAATGGTACATCAGTGTGTGATGGGCTGTGCGCACATGGTGCCATTCCCCCGCCACAAGCATAGTGGCGACACTCACGCAGCACTGACAATCACATTCATGCACACGCGCTCGGAACAAACATTCACTTTTTAGGCTAATGCGGCAAGTAGGAACAGGAAATCTCGAGGGGGGCGGAGCTACACATCCAACTATACAGATGCAATATATCAGCCAAATTTAAGCTGCAAAAGGTAGGCTTTGGAGGGGCACTAGGAGAAAAATGGCAGAAGAGAATTTTTTTTTTTTCAAACGCAGCTTCCAACTAAACTTAACTTTATTTTACGCATATACTATCCTTTAAGATGAAAATTAACAGTAACATTTTAATATACCCTAAAAAACTACAGGAATAAAAAAAAATGTTTTTTACTATGTTAGTTTATATAAAAAAACTGGTACACCCATAACCTGTAGTAGCGTAATACTAGGTAATACTTTGAACGCTTTTAAGTTGGGATAATAAAATGGAAACAGTACAGCCTGACATTGTTCATATTAGGTAAATCACCAATCAAAACTAGCACCTGTAATTGTCCAAGATAATACCAATCTTTGGTTAAAAAAAATTCGCTTGGAATATATCAGCATGTTATGCAGTTCAGCTCCATCACTTAAAGAATTTCTTATTACTAAATAGCAATTACCTGGGGACAATTAAACTATAAAGTGTCACATAAAATAATAAAACACATTAATCAATTAGAACTTAAAAGGAACAATCAATAAAATGACTTGTTACTTTAAAATAGAGTTTATCAGTCTTTTTGAAAACTGACATTGTTTGCACTTCAAAAGTAAATCAATATTTACTTGTTTTGAGAAATTTAAGTTTTTTAATGTGTTTGGTTTACTGTTTTTTACTAAATACATACAGAAGTAAGGCAACATTGCCATTCCAGTTTTTTTGTATTATCTAGGATGTCAGGTAATGAATATGTCTAAATAGAATGTTTTTTGACACCTGTCATTTGTTGATCCAATTATAATTAATCATATGGATGATTAAGGACACTAGGTCTGTCCGAAACGCGTCAGGGGTGGTCCTTACCTCAGCCCTATGTAAGTTCTGTTGACCCATATGACAGAGATTTTTAAAAGGTATTTAATAACAGCGACATTTTTAATTTATGACTATTGTGATGCTGCAGCTCTTTCTTTTCTTATTGTTCCTATTATAGAGGAGGAGAGAATGCCCCAGCTGAACAGCACACGGAGGGGGCTCAAAGAACTGCTGAAACAGGGAGGTCGGCTTTTACAATACGTCAGTTAAAGGGGTCAACCATTATCTCAATCTTCCAACCAGTAAAAATTATATAGAAAGGACCTTCCATCATACCTTCAAAATATTCAAACCTAAATCACATGTTTGGTGGTGACAAGTTGTCTGTTTTAAGCCAGGTGACCAACTGTTAGTACATGTAAACCACGCCTTGCCATTAAGTTTTTTTTTTCAACTGTCATTTCCCCCCCATGTATTTCCTATTTCCCAGCATTCGTCTTACATGAGCATGCTTCTCCCCGGGGTGCCGGGTGGGACGGCAGGCAGAGGTCTAGGTGGATGGTCCTTCAACCTATATAAAACAGAAGTTTAAAACTTTCACCATCACCTCAATGTATTTCTCACAGGCTCAAGCCCCAGAAATGGATTCTATCTGCTCATTTTTAAAGGAAATAATGGCAATCTTCATTAACCAACCTGTTTGAGACTACAGTTGCCTTTAAATATTAGTACCTCAAAATTCACAAGTCCATCTTAACAGAGAACTCACTAAAAACATAGCTTCTTGCTTGAAAAGTACAATTCAGACAGGACTATGTCTGTCTTTACTTCTTACGACAGCCCGCATGTGTAGTTTCTTCTTCCCAGTCCAGAGCAAGGCTTCAACCTTCTTTCTGGCCAGCAGATTTATCAATGAAACCATTTAAGGTGCCAACACTTGTGATTTCCATTGCATGGGGCGACAGATCACATTGGAATCTGTCGGCTATTGTGTTTAAAACCAACACATGGACCACAATCGATTACTGACAGGCGTACATTTGCCATCCTTCCTCACAACCGTAATGATGACATGCATGGACGTTCTTTGCATTGCAAATCGGTCGGTTTTTGCCCCTACATACTGTACTGCGATATTAACATGCATGTGTTATGGCACTTAACTATGGGTGTTATTGATTACCAACACAACAAGTAAAGCTTCAGTAAGAAAACAAATTACCCCAGGTTTCCAATACATTTATAATGGAAAAATAATAATATCATTACTATAGCCTGATAAATGTTACTTATCTTAATGACATAGAATGTCACTTCAGGAAAATTATGGTAATCAGGCATGTCATAGTTTCTTAGAACCTTTATGCTGAAACAAATACTATCAGATTAAGAGGAGGAGACACACTCAGTTCTAGATTGACAAGGCTGCACTCATCATTTCACTTAGATACAACAGAGTACATGTCTGTGGAATACAAGTAACTGCTTAGTAAGTATTCCCCACTTTGTACCATTGTCAGATCATGTCGATCATGAAAAAAAAAAAATTCTTGAAGGGAGTTTGTAAATAACATTCTCAGCAACCAATACGGAATACAATGCGGCATTGTAGGAATTGCTTGTCGTCTGTGATGGCCAACCTTAGGAACAACAAAGTTTACTCTCCTGCACCAGCATTCACCTTCAAGCAGCCTACCTCCATTCCCTCTCAGCATTACAGGGCATCAATACCGAAAAAAGGGTATTTTAAATTGAACATAACTGGAAAGAATTCTTCCCAACACACCACTGTAATCATGTTTTTGTTGATCTGCCCTATTTCTTAGATATTATCTAAAACTTCTTATATTCCAGATGTCAATCAACTTCCTTCTCTCTCCTTGACAGTTGGAAATGCTGTAGCTTGTGCAGGTTGGACAATGCTTTGTGGGAAAAAAGTCAGGTGGAAGGGGATGGTTAAAAGGGAGGGGGGATACTGCTACTAAACAAATGGCGTGCTGGATTGAAGGCATGCGCACAATAGAAAACCAGATAAGTTGCTATACTTGTGAAGGTTCTCATTCATCCACGGTCATGGTATCCTGTTTGTATCAATTAGATCAACTGGACTTGAATGTAGTCTTGAAGATTGTTTCGCTAGCATCCCGACCTGGCTTTCTAACATCAGAATGACTTGTCCAGTAATCTGTGGAATTATGTACCCTGAAAATCCCAATTAACAATCCACAGCCAGTGTCTAAGGTGTGATTGGACAGTGGCTAAGAGGTGTTATGGAACCCAGAGAAAGTGTTAAAACAGCATTTATATGGCAAGACTTGGGTGTCGAACCCCCCACCTCTATTTAGGTCTTGGTTTCTTTATTTTCCACATAAATGGGCCTCCTTAACACCTCTCTTGACCATTCACGTTCCTTCGCCAGTCTTTACACATACATCTTAAGGAGTCCTTTATCCTTAAGATGCAGTACACGGCTGAGTCCGTGACCCGATGGAATTGGACTTCTTCTGTGCTGGGCCCCATACTGAATTGAGAAAGCCAGTCGGATGTCTAAGCGAAAACGAGGAATTGGGCTCCGGGTCAGGACTCAGCACGTGTTTCACCTGCATACTAAGGCTAAAGGAACATACTTTGAAGATTGTAATGTTAACATATGGCGACGGACTGGACTGGTTCAGAGAGGTGTAAGGGGCCATTTATGTAAACATAAAGAAACCAAGCACTAATAGAGGTGGGGGGTTTCGACACCCAATGTCTGCCATATTACATGATGTTTTAACACCTTATCTGGCGTTCCTAGTACACCTCTTAGCCACTATCCAATTCACAACCTTAACACCTGGCTGTGATATGCTAAATTGGGATTTCCAGGGTCATTTGCACAATCTTGTACAAGTCATTCTTGAATTGAGAAAGCCAGTGCGGCTAGAGCGAAACGTCTCAGAACTACATTCAAGTCCAGTGTGATCAATTGAATACAACAGATTAGAGTAAGTTGCTACTTACCATGCATTCATTATAGATTAAGTGATTGCAAAAATGTGTGTTGTTGTTTTTTTTAGTATAGTCGATTTGCCTGCTACTTGCCTACTGCGTTTACTCTACTGACATTTTATTATTTCTGCTGTTCTACTTGCTAGATTGCTCCACCCACCTTATTAAATTGTATTACTACTAGTTCAGTATATTCAGTTAAACAGCATGATAGTCTTCAGTCTGTGACTAAGGGCAAATGTAAAAATCCACAGATCAGAAGTTCAATAAACCTGGGTTATCATAAAAGAACAGCTGCGCCCATAGATTACCAAGCGGTAGTTGACACCGCTAGTGGTATGGATATACAGTAGTAAACGAGCAGAAATGCGATTGTGATCAGTAATGTTTACTATTATTAACTATTATATACACAAAGGCTATGTAAAGCAGGTTTGTGACGGAACACTTTATTATTCAGAAACACTTCTCTAATGTGTTTAAGATAATAGTTTTTTTGTTGTGGTTTCAAAATGTATACAAGTTGACTGGTTCTATACGTAAGCTGGTTTTTCCCTGTGTTCTTTTACTACTGTTGCAGTGGGTTTGTGGAGAAACCATACTACCAGCACCAATTCTAATATTCCATCAGTAAAAAAATATTTGAAGCACAATATTCTATATCCTTTCCCATTTAATTGATTTTTTGAGTAATCCTGACAGAACACTGAGTGAAATTAATGTTGTCCTAAACAACATGCCTAAGGCAGTCTAATGGGTGCCAATTCATCTAAGAAAGTTGCCAAAGTGATGGGACTAATAACAACACGAGATGATCAAAATGGTATTTTTCTAGGTTAGTGACAGGGAAACGCAGAAACAGGGCAAATTAAGAATACAAAACATGTGTCGTGAGAATGTTCTTGCCGAAGTTTTTGTTTTCCAAACTAAAGCTCAAATATAAAATGGAGCCTGAATGTTGTTCTTATCTCCTAATGAAAGAATCTCTCTACCTCATCTCTGACACCAGCAGCATTGTGGATAAAATGATCTAATTAATTCTGCAGGTTTCTAAGCTTTTCCTGTTGGGCAGTGATGCTCAGTGAGTTCTATAGCCATTTGCTCTAGAACTGTCCCAAGCAACTACTGGGGGACCTGCCACATGAACCTCTCTGTAAAGCAAGGCTTAGTTGTTGAAATCAGATTTCTTGTATCTGGGAACGGCAAACCCAAGAAAAGCCATGAAGTCTGAATCTTAGAATGCTTTCTCCACATGTTTTATTTTTATGTTAAATGGGACATTTCCTGTTATCGGGCTCATTAGGTTTTATAGAAATACTTTTAACGGAATTAAATATAGCTTTTGCTTCCATAAATATATATTTATATAGTGGTTATATTAGTTCTGTCGATTTATATGTACATTTTCATACAAAACAACTGTGGCATCAATGGATTTGGCATAATAAACCCAAAACAACTAGTAAAAACGGTCAGAAAACTAATGAAACATGAACAACTTTGATACAAAACTAAATCGACCTGGATGCAAGTTTTTAGTAGCCGCAGAGAACATAATCGATTTTCTGAAAGTGCCAGAAATCATAAAAGCCCATATTGGCAGACCGTGGTCGAAGGACTAGATATACACGTTTTTACCAGATGAGGCGGGGTCATCATATTTGGTGCTCTTGAGGCTCTTGGGCAGATTTATAAAGCGGCGCAGTATCAATATTTGTTGATAGCGCACACCTTTAAAGATTGTAAACTGTTTATGTACAATTGCAGTTTTACAATCCACAATCGTAATTGTACGAACACTCCATTGCGGATGTAACTACAACTTGGTATGTAGGTGCGTGAGCGGGTCGTAAATTATACGTACTGCAGTTTCTCAGACATCACAGGACACCATTGCGGTCCAGCCTCTTCTGCAGGGTTATGCGTCCCTATTTGCGGCGTCCCTCACCAGTTCTGGGGTCAATTAAATTTTTATTAAAAAGGGGACACACTGGCCGGTCTAGCTCCTGGAGGTGGATGGCCTGGGGCTGGACAAAACAGATGTGAAGTGTTCTTGTGATGCGTTCTCATTCACCAGGTCATGGTATATTGTTGTATTCAATTAGAAAACTGCACTTGATGGTTTAGTTCTGAAGACATTTCGCTAGCTCCAAGACGAAAGCCAGTCGGAATGAACTAGTGAAAACGCTTCAGAGAACTAAAACTTCAAGTCCAGTTGATCTAATTGAAATCAACATAATAGTATGGTGAAGTGATTTACATAGTTCTGGTTAGTTAACGTTTTAAATTGCGTAACGAGACCATTGCGTAAGAGAAGTGTAAGATTAAACAATGTAAACATAGTCCTATGCAATCTTGTCAACGGCTAGTGCAGACTCTCTTAGTATTCCTCCCCAAGCAACGTCCTAAATTCAACACAAATTGTGAACAGTGAGGTCGACATCCAAAATGTAGATAACTAATTTTATAGAATCAAACATCAAAAAACACAATGTTTTGGGGGTAGCGTTTGCCTTAGGAGGGGCAAGCTACTCCCCCAAAACATGTGGTTTCTAATAAATATTTGTATTCATTTTGTGGAGTGTGACCTCACTTACATTTGTTTTGAAGTGGTAAGTCAGTACACTCAACGTTGTAGATGGCAAGGACCCTTCAGGCCACAATGACAGTTTTGTGACACCAAACACATCAGGCCATTGTCTGCTGCACCAGCTTTTATCTTGTTTTGTTAATGGAAAAAGCCATTAGGGCCTGTCTACCCCCCAAATTTTTCAAAACTATATAATTTAGTGGGCCCCCCCACCCTAATGCCAGTTTACAACTTAAAATCAGCCAGAAACTTACTTACCCGCCTTTGTTCCCTCAGTCCATGCCCTCTATGCTACAGTACTTCGGGACATCTGTGAGCAAGTGAGAGAACCACGAGAACGAATGTTGGTAAGATAGTTTCTGGGCTGTGTTTAGTTATAAACTTGGACGTTTAGGTTGGGGGGTTATCTCTACATTATAGAAGTTTATTTATTTTTTTAAAGAAGAAAGGGAACGGAGGGGGGGGAAGGGGGAGAGCTTCCACATGCGCAGGGCCTGAGTCCTCTAAGATACAAGGAAGAGGCAGATACCAGATTACACACCAGACAGCTTATGATCTTATCAGTGCCGTGCAGGACAACATATGGGCAGAGGAGAAAGTAAGGATTTTTTACACTACAAAGAGGCCTACAGTGGGCAAATTTTAGTTGGGTATAGAAATGCACTGTAAAAATAGCTATGTTTTAATGTGTTTGATTTGTCTTGGATGGTAGAAGGAGCCTTCTACTTACTTGTTGTATGTCTGTTCTTGGAGAATAGTTCCAGAATATCCCCATGTGCTCTTCGGACAACTGGGTTGGTCAGTAAGCCATTTTTCCGTCAATTCTGAATTGATAAAAGCCAGTCGGATGACTACGAAACGTCGTTCAAGACTAAACTTCAAGTCCAGTTTTTCTATTGAATTACAACAGATATGATTAAGGTAATAGCTTTATTGATAACAAAAGCACATTTTGAATATAATAGAAGGTTTTACAGAGAAATGAACATTGATAATTCCTGTCTGAAAGCATGACCCTTTTGTGCCACCATTTAATCAAGGGTTAGATGGCATTAAGAGGAAATGCGTGGCCTTCTTAGAAAACAAAATCTGAAATGACAGCAGCAGCAAATTATTAAATACAACGCGTTTCAAAAATAGTGTCAAACTATGCAGGGGGTAAGACAACAATTGGATTCTTACCCCAAGGAACAAGTGTTTTATTATTCCAGTGCTGCAGGCTAGAAAGTGTGAATTTTGTATATTGTATAATGTATTCTTTTTATGCAGTTTTTAGAATAGCTTTACATACCTGATCCCTAAAGGTTTGCAAACTAGTACCCTAATAACTCAGGTATGGGAGTTTTATATTTCTTACTTATGACCAAAACAACATTTCACCCCTATTTTACTTCACGACCCCCCAACACAATCCTCTTAAAGCTATACAGGCCTCTTGACAAGTTATGGCATAGAGAATCATTGGTCTTGATTCAATGTCATGGCCTAACTAGAATGCTGCTGCACAGAAAATACGAAAGAGAGTCAGTATAGGGGGGAGGAGAACACTTGTAGTAAAATGCACCTTATCCTTAATTTTAACAATGAAGAATTACAGTTTATGGGGGTTTTACGCTTTGTACATTTTTATTTTGGGAGGTCTACAATTAGATTCTTGTCCTTTAAATGTGTGAAACTTTGTTGAAACAGAAAATGAGGAAAATTGGACCCCCCATCATCTTTTTCTCTTAATCTCTATTTATTTCTATTTCTCTGCCTTTGGATTCCTTATTTGCAATCATGTAAATGCTTTCTTTTTCTTTTTGGGTATGATTTAGTTTGGTAGTGGAATGTTTTAGTATTACCCTTCCCTTCATAAATGGAATTTATTACTCCAAAGTGGTACCCAAAAGCACACATTGAAAGCATTAAGGACTAAGGTTGCAGACTATGAATGGAAAACACCCTTTATCAAATTCTTTTTGATTCTTTTTTAAAGTAGATTCAGTACAAGTGAGCAGTAATATTATTGACCATGGTATTCCATTGTAATATTCCTATAGAATTGTCAAGGTAGCATGAACAGTGAAATTGTCTAGAATCAATCGTTAATATAATAAATAAATAAACACATTAGCAGCTAACACTGGAGAAACAGGTTAATATCCCATGAAAGGCAGATCAACTAGCTTAATGGATTCCGGTAACACACTAAATGCTTGGACAAAAAGAAAAGTCAAGCAGCAATAAATTGCTAGAATAAAAAAAAGGTCAGCTGAGCGTAAAGTGGGATGTAGATAGTAATATAAAGCTAAATGAGAGCTTTATTACATTCTCTTTTCTTTCTACACATTATGGTTATATTATTTTATATACATTTATTATACTAATTTATACCTGATAGAAATGGTTATAATATACAAATAATATATTAGAGTAACTAGAGCATTTTATTAATAGTAGGCAACAGAGAAAACTAAAATCAGTATTCTCCCAATCTAAACACAACTGTATAATTCAAAACTGAGCTTCTGTACTTCCGTGGTATAAAGATTGTGACTACAGTATTACCAAAATTTGTACATACAAACAAAATAGAAAATACAATATAGACATAGTAAGGACTTTCGCTGCTTTGCCCTCCTGCGGGGGAGATACATTTTCAAGTAATCATACGCAGGGTGTCACTCTCTTTTGGCCCATTCTCGCCGCCAAGCGGCTTATTTATTACGTGATAAGGTCTAACAGTCTGAACGTTGTGTGTTGTTCTGCATTAAGAAATGGATTACTCACTTGAAAGTGCCCTACCCTACTTTTCTCTAGAAATACTGAATTTCAAGTACAGGAGTTGATCTGTCAGTAGTAGCTGTTCTGTCAAGAGTGAAAGACCAAGCCGATTAAAATATTAGGTAGGGCAATATTGATGTCTTTCAAAGGTTATGATGAGTGATGGGTTTGTTTATAAGTTTACTGGACAAGTTTAAAGCCGTTTAAACAAATATCAAAATACACAAACCACCACAGTGTATAGCTCTGGGATCTCGTTGTCACTATATTCAAGGCTAATAAGTAAAAGAAAAAAATTCAGTTTTTTTCAACAAATCCTTTTAGGTATGATTATTACATTTTAAAAAAATATATTTGGAGATAATATAAAATGGTGCTTTTGCAACGGATGTGAAAACTGTAAGGTTGCAATAAACAGACCACCATTTTACAGAGATCCCCCCCGAGATTTTGGTAGTTAAAAGTCCTGAAGGCCTGTGAAAGGTGTGCACACGCACAGTGTTGACATACTATTTGTTGGGACACTCTTTTTTTTGGTGCTTAGACACAATATAACATACAGTACAATTACCCTCCTTTACTCTTTCATCTTAGTATTTTGGGTCAATGTGCAAAAAATACTGTATGATCCTACTATGTCAAATCCCAATTACTCCATGATTTTCTTCTCTAGATTTTATACCTTATAAGAGAACATTTTGACATCATGATACTGACAAAATGTGTGCTTTTTTTCTCTCTATATCTTTTAATAGTGTTCAAATATGTCTGGGTGCATTTTTAGTGGTCACTATGACATCAATATAAAATCATAATTTTGGATTTTGACCCAAAAAAGTATTGGTGCAACTTCTCATTCTGCATATTTTAATAGTGTTTAAATGTGTCTGGTTGCATTTTTTGTGATGTCACTATGACATCTGCAGGACATTTTAAGTTTGCACAGATTAAGATTTTGAATTAAAAATGCATTGCATTTAGTGTGACTTCTTATTCTATATCTTTTATTTAGTGTTCAAATGTGTCTGGGTGCATTTTAGTTTTGTCACTATGACATCAGCATGACATCATAATTGTGTACATATTTGGATTTTGACCTAAAAAGCATTGTATTTGGTGTCACTTATAATGCTATAAATTTTAATAGTGTTTAAATGTGTCTGGGTTTATTATTTTTTTTATAGCATTGTAGTTGAATTTTGACCCAAAAGTATTGTACTTGGTACGACTTCACATTCTATATCTTTTAATAGTGTTTAAGTATGTATGGGTGCATTTTTAATGATGTCACTATGACATCAGTATGACATTATCATTTTGTACAGATTTGAATTAAAAGTCACAGGTATACACAATGGCAGTCACTGTGTCCTCAATGGGAGTATACACAATGGCAGTCACTGTGCCCTCAATGGGGGTATACACAATGGCAGTCACTGTGCCCTCAATGGGGGTATACAAAGTGGCAGTCACTGTGCCCTCAATGGGGGTATACAGAATGGCAGTCACTGTTCCCTCAATGGGGGTATACACAATGGCCGTCGCTGTATCCTCGATGGGGGTATACACAATGGCAGTCACTGTGCCCTCGATGGGGGTATACACAATGACAGTCACTATCCTCTTTGGGGGTATACACAGACAAAATACACAAGGAAATCCTAAATTTAAAGGGAAAGTTCAGTGGAAAACATCATTATTTTTCAAATTCTTAGTTTATATTACACATACCTAGTTATTCTACATATTCTCTTCCATTTTGAAAAACAGTTGAATTTATACCTTTTGCTGTTCCCTGCTGTTAACATTAGTAAAAGTAATTTTACTGATTGGCTGTTGGATGGGTCAAACCTGCTCAGATTTTAACTGAGCAACTGAACCAACCCAGGTGCTGGGTCAAGGGCAAGACCATAACGGTCTCTATTAGGGGTCCTGCAAACAGGAAGTCAGTATTTCAGAAGCATTTATTTATACACAGACAAAATGGTGAATGGACAATTTCAGGTCATTAGGATGGAAAAATACTGTGCTTTTTTTCTTAAAAGTATATGTATTTGTACTGAACTTCCCCTTTAACCCACACTAACTTGTTTGCCAGGAAGGGAATGTGTGTGTTTGTGCTGCAGATTTTAAAACTCACTAATGCCAATCATGAGGACATTGTTGTTTTTTTACTTACACTTTAAATGTCACATGCATTAAAGGTAGGCCAGTTGGTGTGTGTTTACTCATATCAGGTTGGGGGATAAAATACTAACTTTTTTGATGATTGGTCAAAATGTGTTTTTTTGACTATAGTTACCCTTTAAATATGGCTGCTATGGAAATGGAAGGGTGGGTCAGTAGGTGTGTGTACCTGGATCAGGTTGGAAGTTAAAAAACAAACTTTTGATTATTGACTTTAGTTACCCTTTATGTATGGCTGCCATAGTAATGGATAAGTAGATCGGTAAGTGTGTGTACCTGTGTTGGGTTGGGGGTTAAAAAAACAAACTTTTTTGATGATTGGTCAAAAAACATTTTTTAACTTTAGTTACCCTTTAGGTATGGCTGCAACAGTAATGGAGGGGTAGGTCAGTAGGTTTGTTTACCTGTATCATGTTGGGGGTTAAAAAAAACAAACTCTTTTGATTATTGATCAAAATTAGCTTTTTTGACTTTAGTTACCCTTTAAATGGCAGTTCAGTGGAAATTATCAATATTTGTTATTGTTGGTTTGTGTAATGCATGCTTAGTTTTTCTACAAATTTGCTTCTATTTTGAAAAATCAGTTATTTTCATACTGTTTGCTGTTCCCTCCTCTTGACATTAGTGAGCTGATATTTCAGGTTCTAATGGTCCTTCTTCCCATGATGCACCACATGCTTGGAATGTTCCTAACAGTTATTTCTAGTGATTGGCTGTTGAATGAGTCAAAGATGCTCAGACCTCTACAGAGCAACTGAATCAACCCAGGCGCTGGGTCAAGTGCAAGACCATAACGGTCTCTAATAGGGGTCCTGCAAACAGGAAGTCAGTATTTCGGTTGCATTTATTTATACACAGACAAAATGCTGAATTGGCAGATTAAGGTCATTGGGATGAAAAAATACTGCTCTTTTTTCTGAAAAGTACATGTATTTGCACTGAACTTCCCCTTTAAGTATGGCTGCCACAGTAATGGATAAGTAGATCAGTAGGTGTGTGTACCTGGGTCTGGTTGAGGGGGTATGTCTTTTTTGTGTTTACAACCATAAAACTATCTTTTATTGAGTAAAAATCTAAATTAGTTTTTTTTACTTACCCTTTAAGTATGGCTGCCGCAGTAATGGATAAGTGGATCAGTAGGTGTGTGTACCTGGGTCTGGTTGAGGGGGTATGTCTTTTTTGTGTTTACAACCATAAAACTATCTTTTATTGAGGATAAATCTAAAGTATTTTTTTTTTTTTACTTTATTTACCATATCTGTTGTATTCAATTAGATCAACTGGACTTGAAGTTTAGTTCTTGAAGACGTTTCGCTAGTCATCCGACTGGCTTTCTCAATTCAGAATGACTTGTGCAAGAATCTGTGGCAATTATGTACCCTGGAAAATCCCAACTAGTCCTTAACACCTGGCTGTGATATGCTGATTGGGATTTTCCAGGGTACATAATTGACAAGCAAGTCTGCGTTAAAAGTAAGCAGTTTAACTGCAATCAGATTGTAATCAGTGCTTTGCTAACTACATTTAAGTGTATGAAATATCATGAAATAATACAGCTAGGGAAGCAAGAGAAACAGCGGGATCAGAGACAAATTCACTGCCATGAATGCTTCACAATAAGTCGCTTAGAGCCCTAAATTTGTTCATGCTTCTGACATATTTATATTTTATATTTATATGCAATTAATGCACTTTCCGTGGTGCTTTACAGTTGCATTAATATACACGTGGAAAGTTTACGTACAGGGGTAGTGCAAGTAATACAAAGTGCAAATAATGTAAGTGCTGGTCCAACAGCATTCAGTGTGGTAAATTACAGCTTTACTGTGGTACAATAGGGTGGAGGGCTCTGCCCGAGAGCTTACAGTCTAGAGGAGATGGGGATGAAACAAGGTGAAGCAGATCTGTAGCTGTAACTAAGTTGTCAGTGTAGTATAACTAACGGGTCTGCGACGGGTCATAAGGAGGGGTAGAAGTGTCCAGGCCCAGATTGTATCCTTGCCTGAAGAGGTGAGTTTTGAGGTTCTGCATTTGAAGATATGAAGTGATGGCGAGTGACGTGTAAAGTGAGATTCCAGAGGGGCAGCACGAGAAAAAAATCCTGAATACGGGCGTAGGAGGATCAGAGGAGAAGATCATTAGCAGATGTGAGGTAGCCTTGGATAGAAGCTGTTGATCAGAGATGTATGGGGGGGGGGGCTGAATTGGAGAGAGTCTTGTAGGATAAGGTCAGCAGCTTAAATTGGATCCTTTGGGTAATGGGAAGCCAGTGGAGAGATTAACAGGAAGGGGCAGCGTGTGAGAAACAGCAAGAGAGGTGAATGAGCCTGGCAGAAGAGTTGAGGATCAATTGAAGGGGTGCCAGTTGGTTGCTTGGTAGACCACAGAGTAGTCTAGCCGAGAGATGAGCTAGAATTTTGATAACGTTCTGTGCCGAATGTGTGAGATGATTTTGAGCTGTAACAGTCAAGTGTCAGTATGCACTTCTCTGCAAATATATTTGGCTCTTTTACATAACAAGGTTTATTGAATGGCCAACACTAAGACACACATGTTTTTTTGTTAATTTTGCTTAGATTTTTGCTGCTAAGAAACACTGAAACAGCATATGTTCGTATCAGTGCTAAAAAAATCATTAAAGGGCATGTCCACCCCCAAAAGTATAATTCCCCCCACTACTGGCCCCATTGTGTAGTGTAGTTTAAACCTTACCTTACATCCCAGCTCCATCTGGTTCTTCTGCTATCCCCCCCCTAAAGTAAAAAAAAACGCCCAACCAGGATTACTGCAGAGTACATATAGGACTCTGCCTCCTGTCTCCCCTCCAGGAGAAGTTTGGCATGCGCACTGCAGCCCTTCCTCCCCTCCCTCTCCCTCCCGATTTGGATTCCCTCCCCCTAGCGTAAAATCCTTTTTATATAATATTCCCCCTGTCCCCCCCAGCCCCAACCGCTATATTTTTATTAGCAGAAAGTGCCCCAAACATTACTTACCTTCCCTCTTTCCTCCGCCGCACTGAACTCCCGGCAGCTGCGTCCATGATTGGCTGCTGCTCAGCCAATCACAGACGCGACTGCCGGTCCCGCCCCTCTGCTTGCATTTTCTCGCAAGCAGAGGGCCTGGCAGTGCGGTGGAGGGAAGGGAAGTAATGTTTGGGGCACTTTCTGATAATAAAAAGATAGCTGTTGGGGCTGGGGGGAATATTATATAAAAAAAATTTTTGAAGGGTGGTTATGCCCTTTAATAAAATGCTGTAAAAACAAACAGAAGAATCTTGTGTGAACCTAATCTAAAGCATCTCCCTTTTATACACTTACAATCTTTTATTGCCACTTTATACAACTTTGGTTACCGTAATTTAAAATATTGAACAGTGTAAAAATGGCACCCATATAATTTCTCTATACAACTAAAATGAACAATCTACAACCATATGTTTATTATGTATAGGGCCTGTGTTTTTTTTCTTTTTACAGGATGTTTTACAATCAGCTGATACACTGCAGGAAATATCTTTTAATGGGTTCATGGCATAATATATTCATTCATACTCACAAGGAGTGTAACAAATCTGACAGGAAGAGTCACAGCAATGTTTTAGCGTACTTCCTTAACTGTATCCTGTTCATACAATATGTTTGTCAAAGAGGAGTTTGCTTCGAGACTGGATTGTGTAAGATCTGGCAGTTTTAGTTAATTGTTTTTCATTTACGCTTGCTTTATATTATAGCTTTCTGTCTTGTTCTTTTAAAAGTCTAGAGGGAGATGCCATTCATTTTAACAAAATGGTCAGCAACTGTTAAATAGAAAAAAGACAGAAAAGTAGAAATTAACAAATCATTTTTATAAATTTTGATTAAAAATGCTTCTTAAAAATAAAGTGTTTTTTATTAACCTGTAAAACAGGTAAAAAATATTAACTATTACCCCTTTACTTATTGTTTTTAAGAAAAGCATTTGACTGAAGCTTGGGTTTCCTTTTTTGTATGATTATTAAAATGAGTACTGCTGCCGAGAGGAAATTCATTAACCTCCGTAAGCGTCTAGATCAGCTGGGCTACAAGCAGCCTTTGGGTATAGAGTCTCTACCTCTAGCTGAGAAACTATTCAGGTAATGTGAAAACTTTAAACAAAGCTTCCACACATTGACCATTAATAATATATCCTAATGTCACTGTAATATATTTTAATCAAACTATTTATTATTTTTGCCCTGGTAAAAAAAATAATTTTGTTCACATGGTACTGAAACCCTTATTGCAGTTTCAATGTGCTTGTCTGTTCCCATTTTCATCTGTGGAAGAGGGCAACATAAATAATGATCTGAAATATTTTGAACCAAAACCCCAAAAATCTCTGTGTACTGGTGAGCTCTGGCCGACTAGATCTTGTTTAATAACACATTTTCCCTGTCTCATTTATTTGCTTGTAGCAATATCATAAGCTTGTTGTCATGTGCAGTGTTCTCCCCAGAATTTTTTTCCAGCCGGGTGGCATGAAAAAGTAGCCGGGTGGGGTAGGACGGGGAAATTTGGTGGTGGGGAAAAATGTGCACTGCATCATGCTCATTATATAGGACAGGGATGTCTAACTTTCGTCCCACTAGATGTTTGAAAACTATGACTCCCAGCATTCTGTGGTTGTAGAATGCAGGGAGTTGTAGTTTGTCAACATCTGCAGGCAGTTGTAGTTCCCTTCTGAAGGTAACCCATGTAACATGGCAGCACAAGCACATATGCCACCCTTTTGTGGCCTTGGGGATCTTGGAAAAGCTAGTAAACATGTGCTAAAATAATCTTACAAGTGTAAAAAACGGGTCTGGACTGGGCAGTATTGGTGGGAGTTTTTACTGACCTATTGGCACCTATTAAACCTAGATCTAAAGTTCTCTCAAGGAATTTTTTCCAGCCGGGTGGCATGAAAATGTAGCCGGGTGGGCCGCCCGGCTAAAAGACCCTAGGGAGAACACTGATGTGACTAAGTCCTTAAAACACCTGGCTGTGATATGTGATTGGGATTTTTCCAGTGGTGGTACATAATTGACAAGCCCACGTCTGCGTTATTAAAAGTAAAGCAGTAACTGCAATCAGATTGTATCAGTGCTTGCTAACTACTTAAGTGTATAAATATCAGAAAAATACACAGGAAGAAGGAAAAGAGAACACAGCGGGATCAGAGGACAAATTCATGCCATGAAATGGCACTCCAATAAGTCGCTTAGAGCCCTAAATTTGGTCATGCTCTGGACATATTTATATTTTATTATTTATAGCAATAATGCACTTCCGTGGTGCTTACAGTGCATTAAATACACGTGGAAAGTTTACGTACAGGGGGTCTAGGCAAGTAATACAAAGGCAAATAATGTAAGTGCGGTCCAAAAGCATTCAGTGTGGTACATTACAGCTTTACTGTGGATACAATAGGGTGGAGGGCTCGCCCGAGAGGGCTTACAGTCTAGAGGAGATGGGGATGAAATGAAACAAGGTGAAGCAGAGTCTGTAGCTGTAAACTAAGGTCAGGTGTAGTATAAAACACGGGTCGGCGACGGGTAATAAGGAGGGGTAGGTAGAGTTGCAGGGCCCAGATTGTATTCCTGGGCTGAAGAGGTGAGGTTGAGGTTTGCATTGAAGATATGAAGTGATGGCGAGTGACGTGTCAAGTGAGATTCAGAGGGGCGCACGAGAAAAAAATCCTGAATACGGGCGTAGGAGGATAAGAGGAGAAGATCATTAGCAGATGTGAGGTAGCTTGGATAGAAGCTGTTGATCAGAGATGTATGTGGGGGGGGGCTGAATTGGAAGGAGTCTTGTAGGATAAGGTCAGCAGCTTAAATGATCCGGGTAATGGGAAGCCGTGGAGAGAGTACAGGAAGGGGCAGCGTGGTGAAGAAACAGCAAGAGAGGGTTGATGGGCCTGCAGAAGAGTGAGATCAATTGAGGTCGGTGCCAGTTGTTGCTTGTAGGACCACAGAGTAGTCTAGCCGAGAGATGAGTAGAATTTGAATAAACGTCTGGGACGAAGTGTGAGATTGATTTGAGCTGTAACAGTCAAGTTTCAGTCGTTTCGCTAGTCATCCGACTGGCTTTCTCAATTCAGAATGACTTGTGCAAGAATCTGTGGCAATTATGTACCCTGGAAAATCCCATTATCCTTATATTATGTACCCTGGTATTTTCCAGGGTACATAATTGCCACAGATTCTTGTACAAGTCATTCTGAATTCAGAAAGCCAGTCGGATGACTAGCAAAACGTCTTCAAGAATTAACTTCAAGTCCATTTGATATGTAGCAGGGGTCTCTGAGAAATTTAGAATAATTTTCAAAAAACATGGTATCCCTGTCTGCTTTAAACCAAATAACACACTGAGGCAGCAATTAGTACAACCGAAAAACTCAATACACAAGAAAAGCGACATCACATATGCAGTGCAGTGCAGTGAAGAGTGCTCTGATTTGTATGTGGGAGAGACCAAACAGCAACTGCACCAACGTATGGCCCAGCATAGAAGAGCCAATTCATCTGGTCAGGACTCAGCCGTGTACCTGCATCTTAAGTAAAAAGGACATACCTTTGAAGATTGTAATGTCAACATCCATTCAAAGGAACATGACTGGTTCAAGAGAGGTGTCAAGGAGTCCATTTATGTGAAAATAAAGAAACCAAGCCTAAATAGAGGTGGGGGGGTTCAACACCAACTGTCTGCCATGTACAATGCTGTTTTGACACCTTACCCTGGGCGTTCCTATAACACCTCTTATCCACAATGCAATCACGCCCTGCATTCATATGTCCTTAACACTTGGCTGTGATATGCTAATTGGGACTTTCCAGGGTACATAATTGCTAACAGATTCTTGTACAAGTCATTCTGAATTGAGAAAGCCAGTCGGATGACTAGCGAAACGTCTTCAAGAACTAAACTTTAAGTCCAGTTGAATACAACAAATATACTGTAGCAGTAGCGGCAGAAGCCGAGGGACAGTCCTTATATTTGTGGGGTTTCTAATAATGCTTTAAAGGGGAAGTTCAGTGCAAATACATGTACTTTTCAGAAAAAAGAGCAGTATTTTTTCATGACCTTAATCTGCCCATTCAGCATTCTGTCTGTGTATAAATAAATGCAACCGAAATACTAACTTCCTGTTTGCAGGACCCCTAGTAGAGACCATTATGGTCTTGCCCATGACCCAGCGCCTGCGTTGATTCAGTTGCTCACTAGAGATCTGAGTATCTTTGACCCATCCAACAGCCAACCAGTAGAAATTACTGTTAGGAACATTCCAAGGATGTGGTGCATCCTGGGAAGAAGAAGGCAGGAAGAATAGGGGATGACCCCTGTGGTGTGAGTTAGGCAATCGGACTTAAAAGCAATAAAAACAATATTACTTTATTAGATACACTTAAAATCATAGCACTGCTTGAACAGACATACCCATGACCACACACAGTGAACTCTGCCCTACGCGTTTCGTGGGACGAATCCACTTCCTCAGGGGCTCATTTTCTTTCAGGGGCTGTGAAGAAGAAGGAGTGTTAGAACCTGAAATGTCAGCTCCCTAATGTAAACAGCAGGGAACAGCAATGTTGCAACAGGTATGAAATCAACTTATTTTTTAAAACGGGGGAACATACTAACAATTTAACAAATATTGATAATTTCCACTAAACTGTACCTTTAACTGAGTGACAATGTCTCCAGTCATTATACTGGTGATCAGTGCCCCACAAGCCTCAGAAATCTCTTGTTCTTTTAAGTCTATGATTCTTTTTTTTTGTTTATGTAGTATCATTGTCCTAAATGCCCAATACTTGCATGTTTTATTTATTTGCACTTAGCTTTTATTACTCTAATAGACTTGGCACAATAATTATTATTACATAAATTAAATACTGTCACAGTATACACCTTAGTTTCACAAGTTTACCAATACTACTAAAAGGCAATATTAACTTGTCTATTTATATTCACATTTTTTCCCCAAAAGCCATAGAAATAATGTTACTGCTTAAAGGAGTTTAAAGGGAAACTATAGTGCGTATAAAGTTTTTTTTTTAAAACAGTTAAATAAAAAGTACCTGAGGCAGGGAGGTAGGATTGGTGCTTTTTACCTCCAAATATCATTTCTATGAGGAGGAGCAGGATGAAGAAAATTGCTTCTGCCAGTCTTCCTGAATGCTTCAGCACTATCTTTAATATAGAATGGCCCAGGGCCATAACCTGGCAGATGAAAACTGTATGTGCTGTAGCCCCTCAACAAAACAATATTGGGAGGTAGGAATAATCAATCCTATCTCCTTGCCCCCGGTGCTTTTCATTTTAAAAAAGTTAATTTTTACAGTATAGTTGTCCTTTAAAAGGGGGGGAAACAATATTATTTCTATTATTTACCTTATTATTATTATCATCATCACACACACCTGTGTATTTTGCATATTATCTTCATTATTCTCTAACATTCTTTCTTGCTGTTGGATGGGTTACACATGCTCAGATCACCATTGAGCAACTGAATAAACCCAGGGGCAGAGACCATAACAAACGCCATTAGGGGTCCTGAAAACAGTAATTCAGCATTTATTTATGCAAAGAGAACTCACCAGATAGGCAGATTATGTTAATTGAAATCTCAATACTTTTTGTGTATGTATTTGTGCTGAACTTTCCCTTTAAAGGAAAAAATTACATTCTAACAATTTATGACATCTGGTAGTGATCCAGCAGCTTGGATTCCTGCCTGGATAGCTTGGATAGCTACTCTATGTAATAGTCCTTTGTAAATGCTAGTAAAGGCAATATTGACAGTGCTGTACTCCCACATTGATTGGTCTGCACGAGGCTAATTTTTTTTTTTCCTTTACAATTATTCAGATTGACTTTGATGGCACAGACCACTGGCCACACAATGTAAAATATTCCTGCTGTTGAAGAGGATAGGTAGAGTATGACTGAATGGTGTAGGTAAACCTTTTCCCTAATATACTGTTGCCAAAAGACGGGAAATTAACTCTGCTGGGAGTATAGTGTTGTACCCACTCATTGATTGGTCTGTACAATGCTATTTGGGGTCTGTCCAGTGGGGCCAAGCCTGCCAATAATGTTGTCAAACTGCAGTGGGTCTACTGTTACTCAATGGCGCTGTTCCTGCTACGAAGCGTAACTCCTTCCCCGCTTTCCCTTGCACGGAGCACGCTCTGAGGGAGAGAAGCCAATGGGGTGTGGGAAAAGCCTAAAAAATTATGTTTGTAGTCATTTGTAAAGATAAAACACAGAGAATTTGTGTCTTATTTCAACGTGTTTACTAAAGGCACCTTTACTTTTACTTTTTTGGTGCAATAATCATAATAATAATATAATAACAACAATACAAATCCTATTTTTTTTTTTAAGATTTGGCGCTTGTCTCTTTGTATGGAGATCATGCACCTCTCCATGCGCCTTATCTTTGTGGCCATTCCATTCAGCTGGCGCTGGCATGATGGTGCTGGTGGTGGTGGAGGGGAAGGGGAGACTGCAGGCCGTATCTGGGGCCTTTATGGGGGGTTTGCAGGGGGTGATCACCCCTCTTCTTCAGCCTCACTGGCAGAAAGAGATCCCTCATCTGTAAATTTCTATAT